>CM040744.1:41348217-41783217 GCA_022829145.1 Albula goreensis
TACTGGGTTTACATTTATCACAACCCTCACAAAACCACTCTGGCATCCCTGCGACTACAATGAAAGTTAATGAAATGCTGAAATTTGTAGAAATTTCTGCTGCTACTGAAAAGAGACAAATGCCTGACTGGCATGTAAATGACATGCATGGTAATTTCATAAGGTAGTGCATTGTTGTTTAGTGGTCAAACTTGATGAGGTGAGAAATGTTCCTATTCTAGACCTCTAGACCAGCTCCCTATTAAATAAAATTAATGACGGACATGTTGGAGAATACACAGTGCAGATACCCCCGAAGGCCCACACACACACACACACACACACACACACACTCATGCACACACACACTCACACATACACACACACACACACACAAAGTCACACACACACACACACACACACACACACACACACACACACACTCATACACACACACACACACACACACTCATACACACACACACACACTCATACACACACACATACACAAACACACACACACACACACTCACACACACACACACACAAACACACACACACTCACACACACACACACACACACACACACACACTCACACACACACACAAAGTCACACACACATACACACATAGACACACATGTACAACAGACAGACTCAAATCTTGATAGGAACCAGATACCGAGAGGTTTAGCCTGCACAAAGGCCAATGTCCTTACAATCTAGACCAAACACAAGGTGAGCCGTAAAGAGCCTCTAAAATGTGTTTTTGGGGTTGCATCCCAGACAAGCTCCCACCCTCATCCCATACTTAAAGGGTTTAAATATTAATGTGCTACTTCTGAGTTCATTCATATTTCATCAAAAAGCACCATCAATAATGAAGGGCAGCCGCACTGCTCACCTGATTGGAGCGGTTTCATCACCCTTGTCCAGCCAATCCTGGGGCGGTATGATGTACATGCACCACAGACCCCAGTTGTAGCCGTGGGCAGCGTTGGCGTACTGCTGGACTTCAAACGTGTTGTACTTGATGTTATCAATCGCCGGAAGAATAATCCGAGTGTGGTCCTCTTTCACTCTGGTCAAAATTGGTTCTGCCCTGTGAGCAAACAGGCAAACAAAATTAATGCTTTTATCTTAAAAAAATATCATCAACCAGATTCATGTGACTTTCCAGGGCATCTCTTGGATACACTGTGCACCATGGTAGTTGAAAGTTACAAATGGATTATAATGGCTACAAATGGAAAAAAAGTGATTCAGCTTTTGACAGTTAAAAGTTTTAGTTTTTTTTTTTTTTTTTGCTTTGTAGTGTTACCAATTAACACATCATAATAATCTCACATAAATAAGACATGGCAGATTGTCACAGCATAGTTTTATCCTGGGAGAATAAAATGCATTATTTAACGACAATTAATGACACGAGGAACAAACACAACTGAAGATTTTCCCAGAGGGCTTCACAAACTTGAAACTGCGTTTACAGTTTCTATCTATGTCCATTAGGGTTTCTGACACAAAAATCCTCATACGTTTGTTTACTCTTGAGATTTTTTGATTCACTCCTGACTGTGGAGCTCAAGCCTTATCTATTCTTGTCTGGCTGAATAAGGAAAGAATTTTTTAATCCTTTGCTTTTTGGCAGCACCAATTTTTTTAATTAAGCCTCAAAATATGATGGGTTCATAATTGGACAAGTAGTATAAAGACTCAAGAACACTCATTGAAGTTGAATGGCCCAAAAATGTATTCTAATGAATGCATAAGTACATTTTAATTTTTTGTGTGTTTGTTTTTCTTCTTGTGATTTATCAACTGTGCAAAATACATCAGGATTTATGCATGGCATTCTCAATTGCAATCTAATAAGATTAAAAAAATAATACAATGTGTACAGTAGGCTTCCCACAAACATAAATGTACGTAAGTTTCCTTAACATTTAATATTCTGAAAAGTAAAAAGAGACGGTTAGGGTCACTTATTGATATACCATAGTCAAAAATAATATATGGTCTAAAATGACAAGATTCATTACTTTATACAACATCTGATCACCCTGAAATAGCGCAGAGAAAAACCATTAGATGCTTTGAAAACGATGTTTACTCTGGAGTTTCAGCAAATTGTCAGGTAATTATGAGCTACAGATGAAATATAAAAAACATATAGAAGAAACTGCATGGAAAAAAATAAAGAGCATAATAAGAGATCAGTCCAAATGCAGCACTATGCTCTGACATACCACTTGACAGCTTAGATCTTATTTTGGGGAAAAAAAACACTGGAGACAGCACTGAACTCAACTCATATGTTTTAAGGGAATACATTTTTTTTTTCAAACTAAGTTGAAGGATGGGATTTATCAAAGAGAATTTCATTTTGGGTGGGAAATTTCAGAAATAAAAAAAACTTTTACAGGAGGGATGTATGCTGCCGTCAGTCCTACTCAGCTCAACACCCAGAGATGACAATTCCGCAAGATTGCCACGGAGACAACAAACAGCTCTGGATCAACTGTACCATTTGCATCTTCTAGCAAAAACCCAAAGGTGGAGGCAGTTTCTGTCACTCCCATCTTTGATAAAACTGAAGTTTTTTGAAAATCACATTTTCCAGAATACACCCTCAAAAAAACATGATTATCAGAAATGGCACACTTCTGCACACCATGAAATATTTTTCTGTATTACAAGAGTGGTGGGAGACAGGAGATAAAATTTTAATCAGAGTGAAAGTGTTTATTTTTAGTCTGCATGAAACATCCGATTGTATTTGTTGTTTTGCCAGTTTTTCCCACATAGAAGTTATGCCTCCTTCCAAAATGTTGCCAATTCCTCTGCTAGAGGATTTTGTCGGCCATGTTGCAGTGCCAGGGGTCTGTGCTCATCGGGTGTCATTGGCGAAGTATTGAGTTGTTCACATTACTCAAATCCCCACTCCTCTGAGCATTGACTCGTGTGTATCCTGTTGACCGCTGTGTACAAACACCTTTCGGGCGAACTGTGCGTGAAACAAAACTGTCACGATCAATATTCTCCATCTAACGGCCACCCGATGAAACCACAAACTACCATGTCGGGTTAAACTCCACGGTAAGCTCCTGGCTTTTTCACAAACGCCCAGAGTCATGTGCTGCACATGCAATCAAAGAGGTAATCAGTGGGAAAACGGGGTTCTTTCTAATTTACCCAGCATCCCGTAAATATGGCCCTGGAGGATATAGTTGAATAAAAATTCCATCTAGAACCACAGCAATGACAACTCCCCCGACAGGGAGCTGCAAACAAGAATAATAACTGCTTCAGCATGCTGTCAAACATTTTATCACTTTGGCTTTCGGGGCCCTTGGTAGTTCCCACAATTCAGTGCAGTAGAACGGCGCATTTCAGATCAAAACAAGGCAGGAACGGGGGGAGTGCAGGGGGTGGGGCGGTCCTTATGGGCTTTTAGTGGGGGGTTGGGGGAATAACAGTGACTAAGATTGGCATAAGGTTTCACTCAGAAAGCTGCAGGCTACAATCACAACTGCTTTATCCTGGTCTGTGAAAGAAGGTATCCCAATCCATCCAATCATATCACTCTGAGGTTGAGAGGCTGGTTACAAATAAAAAAATTATATGTCACTGGCTATATGGAAGGGACAATTAATCCAGATGGTATTTGTAGTTTTTTTTTTTTTTGTGAAATGTAGTTTTTCAATCTGACCCGCTGTATGTCAGGCAGGTGTATGCTAAAACCATACAGCTTTTATTTCAATCGTGAAGAGAAATGTCACAGAACACACTCTTACTTTATAAGCATAGATCCCATCCATCTTTTTGCGAGCACAATTAAATCACATACATTAAGGAGACCTAGACAGAAAGGGGGTGGGGGGGAGGGAGGGGGTGTTCAAATTGTACTGTAAGTGGGCTTGCCAGTCCAAATGACAGACACACTATGCACTTAGTGACAGCTATGATGGAATAATGGAATGAGGAGAGCCTCCATAGAGAGAGGGCTTTCTTTCTGAGTTAGGCAGATTGGCAGAGTGGACCTTGGCCTCACTCAGCAGTGTAGTGGAAGCTTTAGGGGGTTTGACAATGCATTTTCATAAAATCCGGTGAGCAGGCAGATATGAGCCCGACTCACTTAGGGAGTAAAAACGGGTGACAGTCCCACTGCCAAAGACTGTCCCCCTTCGGCAAATGATGAAGGATGACGGACGAAGATTTGATTTCTTCTTCTTTTTTTACGATCAGAATAAATGAGTGAATGAGGAACATTTTTTGATAGATGTTCCTGACTGATTGTGAAATTATTCAAACAGGACAGGAAATATATAAAAATGGCAAACTTGAAGGAAACAAATTCAGAGAAGTCCCTCAATGTCCTTCCAGAATCGTATAATGTGCCTCAGCATGAATATTATATAGTTATTACAGCATAAAAGTTAACATTCTAAAACAATTTAGAGCTAGTAATGTATAATATCCTGTGTTATTTCTGCAACAGTGGCACTTACATTCTCTTGCTGAATACATTCAACCCCAAATGATCAACAAATGTATTATAGGGTTGTCACATACTCCAGCTGCTACTTACTGTAGTGCATCAGTTTCATTCAGTTGACTATTATATTCAATATCACTTTATATTCACATTATATACAATACATGCTTCAGAAAGCACCCACTAAAATGATAATTTAATTGATTAGCATAACAATAAAACATGTAAGCATATGTTAATTGCCTGTAGCACTTTTATATTTTAACTTAAAAATTTGTGAGTTTTACTTTGGCAATTGATAAATAACAGCACAAAGCATTTTTTCGCTGATCATGGAGTGATCTCTAAAACTGCCACTCATCATCACGGATTTTGGCCACGATTGTCACATTTTCCTTTCGTACGAAAAAAGAATTCAACTTGTAAAACATTTATCCTAGACAGGTGGGATACGTATTGATCAATATGCTTTCAGAGCTCCTTAATATAAACCTGGGCTAAAGGGAAGGACAAGATCTATCACCTGGAGAGGGAGTGAATGAGAGAGAGAGAGAGAGAGATGCCTGTCCGCAAAAGCGGGATGCGCTAACCTTCAAACAACCGCATCTCGAGTAATCTGTCATTCATCTTCCCCTGTCCTTGACAATGAGAGAGAGAGAGAGAGAGGGAACGCGGTGAAGCCAGCGAATGGCACGCACAATTTAAAGGGAGGATCTTCTGGGAATAGAATGCAGATGAGAAGGAGAAGAAGAAGAGAAAAAAACCAGGAGAGGATGCAGCATCACGTTTGACTGATGAAGCTTGTCGTTTCACTTCTGCCTCTATCATCTGCAGCGTTCGGACACCCTTCTTCCACCTTTGCCTTCTGTTTTTTCTTCTCTTTCCTCTGCTGCGTCTTATTTCTACTCCTAATAAGAATTCAAATGACTTAATTTCTGGTCAGGATTTCCAAAAAGGAACAACAGAAAGCACAGCAACGGTGCTTGAAATGGCCACTTTGGTTCGTTTCACGTTTCGCTGTGCACGCCGTTATTTTGGGTTACTTTTCAGGCCCTGGCAAACATTGTTTACTTGCCTTCGGGCTTTGTTTCCTAGCCTAGCACACTTGAGAGCTATAACTCAAGATCTAAACTTGTAGAGAGATAACACAAAAAAAACGTCCATTCTCTGCTTTTGACCCATAATGCATAATCTTAACTGGGGTCCCCACAATCTCAAATCACATGGTCAGGAGAAAATCCCCCAGACGGCTATCTCTCCATACCTGCTTCTGCCTTTCATTGCCTGAAACCAGTTTTCTATCTGTGTTAGCTTTGTCCTTTAGAACCTCAAGCTCCGTCTGTATCACCACCCTATTCTTCTAGATTGATGAGATTCCCATGTGGAATATCTGGGATTGCCAAAGCTTCTCACACGTGGATTTATCAGATAATGGGATCCAGCTTCATTCACTACTAAGCTAAAGTGCCATGTGCCCTCAGTTTCTGTAATAGGATCAATTTGATGCAATTTGGCTACGGGCTAAATGTACTTGTGCTTGCGGTGACTTTTTCTTCTGCAGGAATGAAAACGGCAAGAGCTCCGTCGTAAATATTGTGTGCCGTGTGTGTGCATTTCGCTGGCTGAAGAGCAAATAACTTGCTTATATGCATAATGCATATGGCCGATCCCTCACAAAGGCTTTGCACCTTTCACCCAGTAACTATGCACAAAAAGATAATTAAGTGTTCATTAGGTGCATGGCAGAGTACAGCACAACGCCATAAAATAAAGAAAGGTCAGCTTTACAGCATGGTCAGGGTTATTGATATAACCATTATTAATCTGCAATACAAAGAGAATCAACATAAAATGTAGAACAGATAACTGGACAGATTGAAAAACAGCCCTGCGTTAACACAGGGTACGGTTATACGAGTACGAGCGTGGGCGTAATGTAAGTGCGTGTTGCTCTTACGATGACCAGAGCACGGATTTGCATCGGTGGACGTAATCGGTGAAATTAATGAGAGGTTGAGACAAATCGTCTTAGGAGGCACCGCAGCCCCATATAGCGTATTTATTGCATTGATCCGTCTCTTTATGAAGACAGGTAGGCCACTGAGAACTAATTCTGCTATCTAGCCATGACCTGGTCAGGAGAGCTATCGAAAGACCCAATTACACATTCAATCAGCTAAAGAGATACCCAGGTGTATTCATAGAAAGATTTTTTACATTTTTTTTGTTGTTTTTCTGGGTAAAAGCAAGCAGCAGTATATGTTTTAAAGCCTTGGTCCTTTCCATATTTATGGATTCATGCTCAACGTAAAACATATGCTCTTTCAAGTGCTCGCTTGGAGTGCACACAGAGTGTTTCTCCCTACTTTAAAGAGGGATAATCACTGTGCAGAGACCAGCCACACTGAACAATCTCAAGACCTGCCAGAAGCAGAGTGGCACATTGTGGTTTTTATGCTGAAATTGTTCAGAAGACTGAACTCTCACCGTGAGGACAAAGCTTGTCTTCTCAGCCTTGTTGGTTTTTTTTTTTTTTTTTTTTTACTGCATGCTTTCCCCGGCTGTCACAAACACAGCAAGAATGGATTTTCACTTTTCATGTCGGCTGAGAGGCCCAGTTTGTCAGCATATGCATGGGGCACGGCGTCAAAACCAAACACCACCAGATCTTTCATCATCAAAAAGCAAAGAAAAAAGGCACAATCTGATTTCATGGTTTTAACTTACAAGACAAGAGAGAGTGTTCAGAAAAAAAAAAGTATTTGTAAAAAAAAAAAAAAAAAAGGAGTAGAATATTTTTCCCATGATTCTTGGCTAGCAGGAAATTTGAGGTCAAGGGGTGCTTACATATTCTCCCTTCATCTCAGGCTGGGGATTCAGACGTATCTCCTCCATTATAGCTAGAGGCTTCAGGCTGCCTGATATCTCGCCTGGCAGTCCACAGCCACACCACCGCCATTAATCATTAAACGCTAATAGCCACAGATCGCAACATTGCAGTATCCAAAACCAAATAAATATCAATTTATCAGCTGCACTTATGTGCTTACCATGCAAATTGAAGCCACGCTTTCCCCCCATTAATTCTATTTATTTAATGAACAGTAAGCATTATCAACCTGAGATGACATTGCTGGCCGTTGTGTGGAAGGCTAGACTCATCGCTAATGTTTTTGTAACTGGGGTGCAGCGTATTTCTGCTCATAAAGGTACATTAAAAGCCATTTTAAGCACGTTTGTCACATTTCAGTGACCACCACAGAAATCAGGGTAAAATTAGGGGGGCGGGGCAGTGGGGGAGGGACGGGGAGTGCACTATTCCCAGTGGAGAAAATAATCAAACAGATGGTGAGTCTCTGGGGAGACTTTCACAGACATTCACCATGGTAAAGATTCATAAACGGAAACAAAGACGTGTTGTTAACATCTGCCGCCGTCCTTCTGCTAGCATATAGCGATATCTTACAATTCCATTAAACTGTAGGTATTAGCCAACATGGCGTAATGCCTGCACTACCACTGTGAGAGATGTTAGCAACATGTCCGCTCATTAACATATTTTGTATGGAAAGCAGGTCCACATACTGTACCATTATCATAATCCATAACAATTGGTTTTACATTAAATATTCATGAGGATCTTAAACGCCTTCGGGAAAACAGCACAACAGCGTTTTGGTGGATTCCAAAGCAGATCACATCCTCCTTATTTATGAACAGTTAAAGACAGCTTAAACTAATTTCCCTTGTCAATATGCATTGCTGCTACATCATAACTACCATATAACTAAGGCGGAATGACAATGCACCTTCATATTTTACAGTGTTATTAATATGCGACTAATGCGTTAATGTTCTTAAACAGAATTTTTTATTATGTAAGCCCAAATTAACTGGTTACAGTCTGCACCATGTTCATGTGATTTGACGTTGATATTTGAACAATTGTTATACATTGTATCTTTAATGTCACAATATGTAAAATGTAAATTTTGTTTATAAATACCATAAAAAGCATTTCTACAAAGAGATACATTTCTGTTTAATGTCAGTAAGCAAGCTGACACATTTTGTCTCTCAGATTCAGAATGATATTGTTTCATGCTTATGCATGTATTCATGTATATTGCCAAGTATGCATAATCAATCCATGAGAATGACTACAGAGAGATCAAGATATTTTAATGTAATTGCTCACTTGGAAGATATGGACAGAATACTGCTATAAGCTGCAAATAAAAAAAAAAAACCTTACGTTTTTACTAAACACCGTTGATGGCGCCAATATATCAACAAATGGTGAAGAAAATTCCTGTTTTTGTCCATGAGACATCAAAAGTATAATATTGTTAAAGTCATATGTAATAATTATGCTTTCATGCAATTGAATGTATCAACTTCCATACATTTATCCTTCTTTTTATTCTAACAGGTTAGGATAATGCTGTGTGCTTCATTTTATGCAACCAGTTCGGGGTCATTGACCCGTGTGTGACCCCACTGTGACATCACCCGTCAATCAAAGTGTCAATATCTGAATGAATTCTTCGCCACAGAGCAACCTGCAGAAAATGAAAGCATTGGTTGTCTGAGAAAGGCATGAGTGATTAGAAAATCCTTAAATGAATATGGGATGTTCATTCAAAGTGGCATATTTATTTCTGACTTAATGTGGCCTAACAGGGCACATCATCCTAAGTGAATAATTCAGAATAATTAAAAACTCATCGCACTTTTAAAACTGTAACCATGGGTGGCCCCAGGAACAAGGTTGAGAACCTCTGATGTCCAGAACAATTATTATGAGTATAATAAATAATGTTGTAATACTTTTCCTATTATAAATATATGGATGTTAGGTTTGATGGACAACTGGTGAAAATTTTTCTTGGAAGTGTATTCCTATGCATTTTCTTGCAACAGTCAAAGATGCAACACTTGAAAAGTGGATTCCTAAAAGTATACCTCATTTGTAATTTTGTATACACACACCAGTATTTTTGTCAAAAGACTATTGTAACACAGTAAAAAAAAAAACAAAAAAGCTTACATCTTGCATACTTTTTGCCAGAGACATGGTTTTTAAAATGTTGCTAAGATTAGTTTGCTTTCTTTCACCCTTAAATATGGCATCCTTAAAGATCAATAGCTTATTTGTAGTTTCACAAAGCCTTATGGGAAAAGTCTCATCCAAAAAATCCATTAAAATGATCAGAAATCACTTGAGAGCTTCACTGGGAAACCTCAGCCACCTGTCTAAGCATGGCTTGCCTTTCTTCACTGCATTACCCCCCTTTTTTTTTTCCTTAAAGAACGCCATAGGTCCACCACGGGTCAGGAAGGGGTTAAATCTCTATGCAGAAGCTCAGGCCTTATCTCAGGCCTGAGCCGCACCGCTTTCCCAAAACGTTACGCTAAGAGAAAAGCCCTTCCCCCGATGATGGAAGCAGAGAGGCTTACCCCTGCACCAGGATGAATTAAGATCACGACCTGATTTCAGCGGCAGAGACTGAGAGTAGGTTAGACGCTGCATCTCCCAGCTCCGGCGGTTTTAATGAGGTCATGCGGTGCGATCTCTTGCCACACATCCAGAGGAATGCCCCCTCCGCAGCTCAGCTCACGTATCCGTTCATGCACCACGGTTTGTCTCCATGGGATACCAGCACGAAGATCACGTCTCTCGACTGAAGGCTCATCCAGTTCATTCATTTGAAAGACCTGACGGGGAACTGCAGTCACATGTTTTGACATTTTAATCCTGTGACTGTTATCAATTGTTTTATCTTATTGACAAATCATTTGTTGTTTCTGAAATATTCAGTTGGCATCATGATTCAAAATGCTGACCAGCTTTAAACAGCCACGACAGCTGAACAACTTGCAGAACCATGTAACGGACAGAGGTTAAATAAACATAGAAATTGGATTATTATTGTGGGTACAGAAGGAATAAAAATCCCAGAATGCATGTGCGTGGGCATACGTATGTAGGCGTACAGCTAAACAGAAATGGAAAGTGCTTATAGATATGTGAATGTCGATGCACTTTACTTAATAGTCCAAGTCATTTAAAATATGCTGCTTTTAATGGCATTTTCACACAGCAGGGAGTAACTGAAAGTCATTATTTCATTTGTGTTTCCTCTGCATTGACCTATATTAAAGCGATAGCCTTTTGTGAAAACCAATGAATTCCTGGGCATGAAAATAAGACGTACAAAGCTCTACACCATGATCCACAGACAAAGGAAGAGAGGCCCCACATGATAAAGTAGGGCAGGTAAGGCAACTCAACAGATCCTGGCATGTGAAAAGAGAGGAACGGGGAAAAAGCGAGAAACAACGAATCTGTATGGCATGGAGGTGAAAGGGTCGGGGGAGGGAGAGGAAGGCACATACATTTTTGAAGAGGAGCAGATGGGAAAACAGATGAGCGAACCACCAGGGTATCAATTATCATCGCCGAGCAACAAACATGATGTCGGGATGAAACGGGCATTTCTGCCTCGAATTTTTGGGGTTTTGGGAAATGGTCCACTGGCAATGCAAAGGTACACAGAGGCCAGTCCTTCAGTGAATAATATTTGCTATTACATTTAAGCAATTATTCCATATTTAGTGAAATTTCCCAGGTAAACAAACACGTGAGAATATAAGAAGTTACAATGACAAGAATAGCCCGTTCAACCTAATGAGGCTTGTCATTTATCTACAATCCAGCACTCCATCAAGTCTGTATTTATTTATAAGTCCGAGGGCCTCAAAAACTTCACCTGGCAACCTGTTCTGAGCAATGTCATCTCCTTTTGTAAAATAGTATGTCTTGACATCAGTAACTAATTTCCATCTATGCTGCTGATGGAACTCAACATGAAACATCTTTCGTAGGTTCATCTACTCCAAGGCTGGTCAGCCCTGGTCCTGGAGGACAGCAGGGTCTGCTGGTTTTCTTCATTACCCTGCACTTAATTGATCGATTAAAGCAGTAAACCACACTCACTTACTTCCTTGTGGCTGTGCTGGTTGCTGATTTTAGGGTGAAAACAAAGACCAACAGACACCGAGGCCCTGCAGGAACAGCATGTTGCCTCCTTGACCGTTTTGGTTGTGCTCAGATTCCACAGACTCAGAAAGTTACAGCCGCAAACATGATTCTAAGGTTCTAATCCGGGTTTTACATACCTCACTGGACCCAAGGACTTCAGTTTCCATGTTCATGCAGAAATAAACACAACCATATTTGAGGGTCTGTGAAACCATGGCTGCCCATGCATACATGATCAAGGAAGTAGGGCTTAGCTAGGCACTTCAGTGAAGCCATCCATGTTGTACCCTTCCAGCTAAGTGCTTCCCAAGGACCTTTTCAACACGCTTAGCACCTGAGTGCTGGTTATGAACATAGGATTTCATTGATTGTTCCTTTGCCTTGGGTGTTATGAGTGTCTTGGGTCTGGTTTTACAATCCCTGATGGGTAAACGCATCATTCTGAGTGGTGCTTGATTTCATACTTCACAGTGAGTGTCACTCTTCATTAATGTGAGGTGAAAGGGGGGCATCTAGGTTCCACATTCAAATTCACCTAAATTCACACAGTGACCGGCGTTCACTAATTTTCACCCAGCAGATGTGACGTCAATCATATATAGCCTTTACCGTCAGACAAACTTGCGGTCAACGTATATTCAGTCCCATGAAAATGCACGGGCCCATCCAGACAGTGGAGGCCGCCAGAGAGCGTTGAGACAGATGAGTTCAATTGGCTCAATCCCAATGTACTCCCTGTAGGGCCGAGCCAACTGTAGCCCCACTTACGTGGTCCTCCGGCCATAGCCCATAATAGAGTGCCAGGGAATATTAACTCTGCAGTTGCACCAGTCAAGCTAATGAACAATGCCACTCATCCGACACTAACCACCGTCCCCCAGGGGTGAGTTAAACAAAGGTTATTTTTTTATATACTGTAATAGTCAGGGAGCAATTACCCATTTTATCCGTAACAAGAACTGCGGGGGGAGGAAAAACATGCAAATTTATCATGAGCAAGCTGCCAAGTGGAGCCAACTTAGACGAGCATGCTGATCCCCGTATAAGACGATTTTCAAGTTACTGAAGGCTGTTTACTGTCCAGGATGCTAATTACAAAGGAAAAGCTGAGGAACTTCTGAATAACCTTTCAGACAGAAAGGCCAGGCCATTATCTGTGTAAGCCCCCCCCCATCAAGCCCCCACCCTCAGAACTTTTCAGCTTCCGACAGCAACAAAAAACACTCCATCTTCAAACCTGTCCGGACTGACAGCACCAAATTAGGTGCCAATTATGTCCAGTTGTGTTGCTTGTTTTGTGATAAGCAGAGATGTCAACTAGAAATTGGGTTGAGACCCTCTGAAGTTATTTCATTAAGCTTCTTAGGCAGAGCCCCAAGGGGGCCGGGGGTGGGGGTGGGGGGTCAGGCAGGGGGGAAAAAACACGGCGTTCATTTAACCTCTTCTTCCCTCCTTTATTTATTTTTTATTTTTCACATTTACACTCTTCCTCGGAATACCGGTTTTCCATGACCCATTTCAGGAATTCAGATGCCATCATTTTATCCCAAATCAAAGCCCCCAAATCCTATTAATCACAGATAAAAAGTCATGTACTGGAACAAAAGTGAAAGAAGTCATTAATTGTTAATCCATGGTTAAAAATTGAGGTCATATTCCATAACTGTGGTGCTTTAATTAGAATTAAGCATTGCTGGGGTAGAGGCTGACAGGAAATCAAAAATTGTACCTACCTGCAAAGCAAGATATACCTGGTTCTCGTAGCAATTTACCCCCTAGATATTAAAAATGTCCCCAGATCTTCAGCTACACAATCTTTGGCAAGGGTAAGCAATTTGTCATGAGTAAGTAGGTCGAGATTTGTAATTACACTGATTAATTTGTTTAACAGGGACCCAGATCTAGGGTAACGGACAGTTCTCCAATCCTCTAGCGCTGGAGCTCTCAAACTTGTGCCAGCCATAATCGTAACCCCTAAATTGTAATGAGACATTAATTGTTCTTAATTAGGCACTGTTAATGTCTATTGAGGGATGACTTTCCTTCTTAAGGCCACATCATTTCAGAAATAGCTATGAATGCCATTATGAATATATGTCCCATATTCATATCTCAAGACTTTTAATCAGTCAGATCAGTTCTCAAACAGATAAAACTTTCTTTTTATGTATTATGCTGTATTAAAAAAAGATTCCCTCGCTAAGAGGTAACTTATATTAACTGATTAAAATTAACTGATTAAATAGTCTGACAGTTGAAATCATTCAGGCCACAATTGCTCAGAAAGTGTTGACACCTCATCATGGAAACAATTTGCGAGAAAAAAAGAGTTCAATGACAGAGCAAATGGCAGCAAGCCAAATATTCATTGTGCTACCATACTGTATGTTAAAATAATAACAGTAGTATTAACACCGTTGTTTTAAAACAACCTTAACTGATCAACAAATTGGCTGAAACAAATACATGTGTGCACACTGACACCCCCAGACTGTGTCAGACCCGTGGCCTAGCGTACTCTTATCGGACTGCGTCTGTTTGATATGCACTCATCTGAAGGATGCGTTGGAAAGTCCACATCCAAAGGGCATGTTGACTCAAGATGTTTTTAATACGCTAAAAAAACAGGGTTAGGGTTTCTAGGGTTATGGTTAGGGTTATTAGGGTTAGGGTAAGGGTTTCTAAAGCATATTTGTAGTTCTGTTAATACGCAATAGTAACCAGTCAAAGAATAAGTCCAGATTTATTTTCCAGCCATGTTTTGTTATCCTGTGATTACCCTGAATATCACATATGGTGATTTCCTTTGACTGGATGTCTCCATAATTCCTACGCTTCAACTGGAATGTGAGCAGGTCGGGCTTGTTTCGTAGAGAAGTGTTTCTGTTGCAGTTATAAGACACTCCGTACATGAAATTAATGGCAGACATGCTGAGGGAATGTACACTGCAGATATCTCATGAAAAAACTTCCTGATACAGAAATATAGCCTTAGAAATGTCAACTCTGTGTATTCAACCATGTTTTTCCCACTTGCACTGCTGAAGCATGGTATGAAAGATATACACGTTTGCATGTATAATTCATATTCATAAAAAAATACAATCTTTAGTATCAGCAGATCTCTCTCTCACCAGATGGTGTTGAACTCCACATGGGCATCAAAGAACCCCACAATGGGCGCCGTGGCAGCCTTCCATCCTTGTATCCTGGCACGGATCAGACCCTCCCTCTTGTTGTTACGGACGATCTTGACCAGGCCGGGGTACCGTTTGTTGACGTATTGGTCCAGGTTGAACTTCAGCTCCACTGCAAAGAGCGAGAGGCACAGGGACCAACCAATCACGACCAATCATACCAACCATTCTAACCAATCATATCTCCTGATTGTACTCAAACAAACACCAGCGGCCACTGATTTTACTCCGTTGCTCCCTGGAAACACAACACCTACATCAAACCGGCTACAGGTATTGTGAAACGAAAGGAATGTCAAGTACAATTAGGGCTGAGCTGAAATAACATCTCTTACATATTAAAAGGTAACATATCAATTCCATAGTATGGTTTACATAGAAGAAAACAGACACTGACATCATTGGGTGAGTGGCATGTGGGCAAGTGAAATTAATAATTGTCTGGAAGATGTACAAAATGACCCACTCCCCACAGGCCCCCAGCTTTCAGACATCGCAGCCAGTGCGCTAGTTTTGTAACGGAAAGACATAAAAGCAGCTGTGGCACCTTGGCTCAGATTTTCACTGTCCTCATAAATCACTGTTGTATTAACACTCAGCATAATTTATGTTTCTGTCAGAGGAGATGCTATCGTTGGGGAAAAGGTTTTAGAAGCTTCTGTCTAACCTTTTCAGTGTCAGCTGGAGGAAGAGTCACGTTGATTGGCCCTGAGATTAGGCGTATGTGTCTATGGGACGAGTGCGAAGGATGTCTGCATGACCTGTATTCCGAGATGAACCCACACAAACACCTGAGCTCATGCAGTCACTGCGACTGTTTACCGAAGTGATGAAGTGGAGGTGTGTTTGAATGTGTGTGTGTGAGTGTGAGGGTACAGTATACACACATACACATAAACATACACACACACACACTCACACATCCATAAAGATGAAGAAATCTGACAGGATGCAATAAAGCCGAAGAGATTGGCTTGAGCGACATGCTACTTGAATCCCTCTTTTGCTCCAAAAAAACAAACAAACCGTACATTGCAAGCATGCAAGCTGAAGAGCAGTACATATATATATACGGCTTTACCACAAATTATTCAAAGCCAAAAGACTGATAGAGCGCATGAGACGGAAATGAAAACCCCTCATAGCATCAGTGTGATGTAAGCATACTGTGCTCTGCTTGCAGGCCCTTGGAGGCCCTTCAGATATACCGGTAGAATGCAGATGAAAGGTAATGGAGGTACTGTATTGGACCACTGGGTCATGTGATTGTATTTTTTTCTTCCAGCATGTACGCTTTGATTCACAGAGATTCATTCCTGGAGAGATAGGGGCCTCCATATTTTTCAAAAGGAAATAAAAACCATGGTATCGATGAAGTTGAAAAATAAGCTGAAAATAAAAACTGTGCACTAAAGTCTCTGTTTTTAAGGTCCAAGCTCATAGCACAGCTGTCAAAATCGAGCATATTACCCTGAGTAATTGCAGTTGTGTTTATTTCAGAGCAATGCAAGGTGTATTTCACACGAGTAGAGGGTGACAGTTATGTGGCTGCAATATTCAAAACTGCCAGAAAAACGAACTTTGCCCTGGCAAAGATATGACACAAATCCCAGTTTTAAAATAAATGATGTGCCAATTATTCAATGTAATGTGGTCTTTTTTTATCATGACACCACAAGTTTGGCCTGTCAAAGTAGAGCCCTAAAACAGCCATGCAAACATTAGCAGTAAATAAAGAACTTATGATAAATATTAGCAGAATTTTAAACACTGTCTGAGACCAAAGTGGAAAAAGAATATGGGTGTTTAATGTGACTTGGTCGATTGCCAAGCACCTCAATTTAAATTCAATTTCCACATCAAACAAATACCGGCCTGTTTAATACACTCAGCGTTCATTGGATGTAATTAAAATATAATCTATTTACTTGTGATGTGAGAGAGAAATTCATTCCAGAGGACCATTAAACTTTTATCTTATATGTGAGGATGGTGAGAATGAGCGCCCGTATATCATTGCTATTTGTAAGAATAACATCGGCGATGGTTCAAATCAGGTTTCATAAGCTCTGCTTGGCTGGAGGTATACAGCTGTCAATCATTGACATGAATGAACCAATCAAAAATGCATTTCCCCCCAGCTGGTGTGGATCTTGATCACAATCATTGAGACACTGCAACTATATGATTGTTTCTCCCATTTTTTGTTTCACTGAAAAATAATTGACCTATTGCAAAAAAAAAAACAAACACTGCAATACCAGCGAAACTTGGGAGCCGACTGTCACTGATCAGCAATAATTCAGTGCAGACATCTTCCATCGTCTTGGAAGACACTCTTCCAGCTTCCTCAAAGATAAAGGCCACTTTATTTTTGGGAAAAAATGTCAAACTTGCTCCGTGAAATGTCACAACACAGTCAGCAGGAAAAGCACATTCAAACAAGGCTTACTCGGTCGGAAGAGTGGTGGGGTGGGGGGGGGGGTTGGGGGAGGGGGTTGGGGGAGGGGGTCAGGTCATTATTCACTCATTGTACTCCTAGGCATCTCACAGGGCAAATGCCCGACAAGAGGAGACATGGAGTGAGCAATGAAAGGTCAAGTAGCCAAGTCTGCATGTTAATTGTTTAGCATCGGCGAAGTTAGCCTGAAGATCTGGACAAAATGGCCCCACCCCACCTCGCCAATCATTAGCAGCAAACAAAGGAGGCGGGGTCCGCCATTCCTTGGCATCTTTAGCCTTGCCATGTGGCACCATTAATGGCCGCCCATTTAAATGGTCCTCTCGGGACCCGGAATGTGCCAATGTTGACTCTTGTGAGGTCCCTTTTCAAGATGTTATTCATGCGCCGTCTCTCCTCCTCTGAGCCCGTCTGAGGAGGCCGGGCCCTCCAGTCAGCAGCCAAGTGATGGAGGGCCAAGTGTCGCCGGAGATGGTGCTGCGCTGTAACTCTTCAGAAATGAGCGGGCTTTGGGGACCATGCCGGCTGCCACGCAAGCCATGCAGGTGTGGAGAGGTAAAAGAAAACTTCAAATGGCATCACCTTGGAGACAGTACACAAAGGTTCACCAAAGGACAGGCCTCATCTTTTTTTTCCTTCTATTTTTAAACTCTTTGCTGGGTCCAAGATTACTCCCCAGGCAGTCTTCTCTCTCTCTCCTGTCTTTCTGTTACTCTCTCTCTCTCTGTCTTTCTCTCTCTCTCTCTCTCTCTCTCTCTCTCTCTCTCTCTCTCTCTCTCTCTTTGTCTCTCTGTCTTTCTTTCTGTCTCTCGCTCTCTCTCTGTCAATTCAATTTCAATTTGCTTTATTGTCAGGACAACAACAAGCATATTGCTAAAGCAACATACGAAATCACAGAAATAACATATAACATCAATGCAAAGTTTGATTTACAATGCTTAAAATAACAAAATATGAAATATAACAAAGAAAGAAAAGAATATACCAGCTTTCCTTTACAAAACGCCACAAATCTGAAGCAGTGTGGTGGTGAATGTAAGTACTCATCTGTACTCAATACTGTACTCAATACTTCTACTACTGCTGCTACTAATACTAATCCTACTAATACTACTACTACTACTACTGCTGCTACTACTAATACTTCTACTACTGCTACTACTACTAATACTACTAATACTACTACTGCTACTACTACTAATACTACTACTACTACTACTACTGACTAATACTACTACTGCTGCTACTACTGCTACTACTAATACTTCTACTACTGCTACTACTACTAATACTACTACTAATACGACTAATACTACTACTACTGCTGCTGCTACTACTACAACTAATACTACTACTACTGCTGCTGCTACTACTAATACTTCTACTACTGCTACTACTACTAATACTACTACTAATACTAATACTACTACGAATATGACTAATACTACTACTGCTGCTGCTACGACTAATACTACTACTACTGCTACTACTACTAATACTACTACTAATATGACTAATACTACTACTACTGCTGCTACTACTAATACTACTACTAACTGCTACTACTACTAATGTTACTACTACTGCTGCTACTAATACTAATACTACTGCTGCTACTACTACTGATACTACTACTGCTGTTGCTACTACTACTAATACTACTACTGATACTACTACTACTAATACCACAAAATTAGAAAAAAATTATGAAATTCTTCAGGCTGCTACTACCGAGACTAAGTCAGTGGGATGTGGAGTTTGGTGCTCTCACCACTGAAGCTCTGACATGGAGAGTGCTCTTTAAGGGTCCCATCCCAAAGAGAACTGGAGATCTACAGTGGAGGATCGTACTGGCACACTTTGACCCAGCGGTGGGGGTGGGGTGTAACTTTTGTGGTCTTTCTGAAGCTGTGCAGCATGCTTTTTTCCCATTGTCAGTGTTCGTTGCCTTTGTTTGGTTTTTGGAAGATGTGTGTTTGAGGTTGGGCATGCAGTTTTCAATTGCAGCTTTTACTTTGGGTCCTAAGTACTAATATGCTACCAGGCACAGGGTCACTTTGGCCAAGTTTTCATCTGGCCAGGCAAAGCTAGCAATTTGGATCGCTAGGAAAGCCATAAGTGTTGGGTGTCAGGCCAATAGACCCAGTTTTAATGTTCAGGGGGGGTGGCGACTGCTAGGCTTAAAGTGGAACTTGCATATTACTCGATAGCTAATGCCATTGATAGGTTCAGAAAGGTTTGGACTATGTGATGCAATTTGCAGCATTGATGGGACAGAATGCAGTAGTCAACTGTAAGTTTGTTGTTATTGTGTATTTTTTTTTTACTTTAAAAGTCAAAAGTCTCTCTGTCTGTCTGTCTTTCTATCTGTCTGCCTCTCTCTCCCCCTCTCTTTCTGCATCCTCACACACATACACACATAATTATAGTCACTCGGCACAGAGACAAAGATGCACTCACGTTCTAAGCCATGTTCGGGGAATATGCTAATTAGATCAAGGTTAGGTAATAAAAAATGCTGCCAATCTATTTCCAAGGGAATACATTTCTCTGCCATCGCTCCACAGATGAGTACTAGCATTCACCTCCACGCTGCTTCACATTTGTGCCGTTTTGTAAAGGAAAGCTGGAATAGGGCATGCAAAATCTGACAAGCAAGTACGCAGTGCACAAAAGGGTTTCCTCTATTCATGACCCAGCTTTCATGGACAAATCAGTGGAAACACGAGCTACCTAGAGCTACGTGGGCGTCAGAAAAGAATGTAGCGTCTTTGTTTTGCAGTGGATCAGAGAGAATGCAAAGACAAACAGATACCGCAGGGATTTAATTAAAATAAACTTTGAGAGTTTTTTTTTTTTGTGGTTCATGCCATTCCTACCCAAGATAATGAACCTTCATGTAACTAAAACCTCTTTCTGCTCCATCACATGATGCAAGTGCTGTCGGATGCAGTGCGCGATTCTGCGCTTGTAGTCACGCTCCTCGGCATCTGCTGTTTTCTTTTATGCTCTCATGTTTCAGATGTTCCCCTTTTTACTTTCCAATGTAGACTTCAATGGCTAGAATGTTCAGAGCATCTCTGAAGGCCCAACTCGCAATGTCTGGGAGTGTTCTGTTTAAAAATATAATTATATTACCCATGAACCTTTGCTGACTGATGCAGCTCACCAGGTATACATTTCCACCAGTGAATAATGCCTGAAAAGGAAATCCTATACAAATCAGCCTGCTCTCTTATTAAAAATATGCATTTAATTATTGGTCATTTTCAGCTCTACTTCCTAATTGATTGCAATTTAATAAATGTAATGTAATTAAACCAATGTATTTTACTGACCTTGTCTGATTAGAACATCCATCCACTAAAATTACAGGATAAGCAAATAATTAGAAGTGAGAAAATTCTAAATGAAATCATAAAATCAGGAGGAGGATTAGACAGGAAGTCCAAAATTAACTTCAGAAATGATCCTTAAAATAATTTGTAGAAAATTATAAAAATGAAGTGAAAAACAATACACCCTCCATGGTACAGACAAGGGTAAGATCTTCACTGTCATGGAGTATTATCTTTTAATGGGATTTCTGTTGTTGCTGGTAGGCTTGAAATGCATTTTAAAATGAAATCTTATGCTGTCTCATTCTGATAACCTTATTTTGCTGCTAAAGCAGCGTCGGGGCTTACCGTTCTCCTTTTTTTTTGCTATTTTTGCTTGTTGCTGTTTTACCACCTACATATCTGAAACCTAATTAAAGAAAATAAACAAAAAGATAAATACTTGGTAAAACTTAGTGCTCTTGTTTTAACTTTGATTTGTTCTAACCTAGGCTGTTGTTTACTTTCTCTTTAGCTAGTTGGTAGGGGAGTCCTCATCTATTCGATCACCTTTGGCACTTGGGACTTTATCCCTCTCTAGGGTTTGCACTTTTTGTACTGTTCTTATGCACTTCTTGTAAGTCGCTCTGGATAAGAGCATCTAACAAATGTCCTACAATGTAATGTTATGTAACTTTAATTTAGGACTTAATAAAAACAGATTATACTATTATTATGTATATATAACATTGTATATAACCATTATATATAGTCTCTATATATAACCATTATTAAGTGTTTTATTACTCATCAGAAATACAATGACTAGTGGTATCAATCATAATATTAATTAATATTAACTACATGAGCAAAGGATGCCTAATAATTAATTAATGGCATATGTTATGAAAGCAGAATTTTAATTGCCATTTTTGTTTATTCACTTATATACTGTTTTCAGAGAATTTACCATTTGCTGTTTAAATGGTAGCTGCCTACAGTAACTAAATGACTGGTGATTGAGTAAAATTCTATGTCTGCTATCACATATGTGCTCGTAAGCCAGTGCAGTCTTTCCACTTTACACCACAAATATTGACTGATGGTTCACTGTGCTTGGTTTATTATGGTGAGGTATAAAAAAAACGTATTTATAATATGTAATTTAATATATACTGTACATAGCAAATTCATAAAGTAATAATGAGGGCCTTTGGATTATGAATACAGAAGGGGGGAGTGAGGGAAGTGGGAAGCAGTAATGTGCAAAGGACAGCTAAATTCAATTAAATGCACTTAGCCTCTTTAATGTAATATGTGATTCAATCAAACTGACTTTAGTCTCTTACAGGGCTCATATTTATCTATTTTAAAATGAAAAGGTAACATTTCAAAGGACAATTAAATGTAACATTGACAAAGACAATGCTGTAAATGTACAATTTATTTAGTTTAGATATATACCCTTAAAGTGGATTTGGCAGAATCTAGCCCAGAGTGCGTTTGATTGAATGTTGTCCCAAAGTGTGTTTGATTGAATGTTGCCCCAAAGTGTGTTTGATTGAATGTTGCCCCAAAGTGTGTTTGATTGAATCTTGCCCAAAGTTAGTGCAAAAGATGCTGTGCTGGTCTTACCGCTGTCGCTGTTGTCATCCACCAGGATGACCTCTTTGAGAAGATGGGCAGGCGTGTGATTGACCACACTGTGGACGGACCGCAGGATGACCGACAGGGCCTCGTTCACAAAGATGAAGACCACGGAAATCTGCGGAAGGTCGTCGGGATAGGCCATTTGCTTGCACCTGCAAAAGGAATGGAGCATTATCATTTAATATGGCGCAACAAGCACCCATTCCCAGACGCAGTTAATGTAGGGTGACCCATAAAACAAATGATCCAGAACCAATATAATAAATAATTTAATGCATTCAATTATTAACCTAATAGATATATACTGTGCAATATGAGAAAGGGAAATGGAGACTCTGATAGAGCTGGACCAGTACAAGCTGCAGCATATGGGCTCCTGTTTAATTTTTCCCTTTTACTAAACGCTCTGAGTCAACAGATGTGCAAAATGCAAAATGCATTTGAATGGCGCACACCCAGAGGGCAGACGGGTTGTTATATTCATGTGTTGTAAAAGCTTGGGAGGACTCGGGGAAACTCTGCTGTTCTTGTGCATCTGTGAGGAAAATTAAGACCGCAATCCATTTTTCATTTGAATGCACGCTTTGATTTGGGGCGACGCCCGAATCTCACGGCGAATTGGCCCGGCCCTGACAACTCTGCGGATCTGTTAGTGTGAGAGAGAGTGAGCATGAAAGGGAGGGAAAAGTGATACCAGGCAGGGTTCACGGGGCAAAGAAGTCAAATACACACCGTTATTGTTATATTCATGGACTGGGATTTTTCACCACACCTGCACAATATATTTTTTACATGTGTTTTATCTTTTGCACAAGTAAATAAAACCTAAAAACCCCTAATGTGTGTGATTAATTTTATGTTGGCAGTGTTTTAGGTCTGTTATGGAATACTTCTCTGTGAATCAGGCCAAACCTCCAAAAAAAACATTACACTACCTTGCATGCCACAGAGACATCAAGATGTAAGAAACGATATACAATAGCCAGAGACATTCAAGAATAATGTATGTCTGAAAGTTAAAACTGGATCCATAATTTTTCATGTTGCGGTGCATATCGACAAAACCACAAATTTTCCCTGGGAATGGTTTGACAGAGAAGAACTGAGCTGGACCATTGTGCTGAAAAAATGGAGGCGCTCAGCCACACCGATTGGGTTCCTCACAAGAATGCCATGGAAACCAGCGTTTGGAATCTAATCTCACGTTGCCATTTTTCAATGACCTGTTTAACGAGATGAATTGCTCTCCACAACAAGCCACCTCGATCACAGGACATACACGCAGACGCACAGACAACCAACAATGGGTGAGGCGGTTTTTCTTTTGAGATCCCATAATTCAACGCTGCCCCACGATGACTCTCCCAGCTGGTTGAGTTTTCATCATGAGGTGGGTTCTGCAGGCCTGATTCCAGCACATCCAAACTGAGCTGCCAAGTCAGCTTCCACCCCGCTTCCAGCCGCCAGATTCCTATAGCAACCGTGTGTACAGGGTCAACATTTCCCTTTTTCAGTCCTCCCACATCCTTTCAAAAATGTCAAACCAAAATTCATTACACCCTTAGAGGCAGGAGGTCTTTGAAGCCCTTTGGTGATTTTTTTCTAACATACAACTAAGAATCTTTTAATAATAACAAATCATATTATCACTCAGTATATTATTCTCAATAAAAGGAACAAAGACAAAAATACAGCAATGGTTTCAAAGGTGCCAAGCACTGCAGTCCTCCTGATAAATTCATGTTGAATTAAGAATTATAGCTTTTGTAAAAATGCAGAATAATAATAGCAAATAAATATGCAATACCAAATATACAGTTATAACTTGCTGGATCAGAAGGAAATGTCACTGAAGCTTTTATGGATTAATGGCATTGAGGCAATAACTAAATTTGCAGAGCACATGGAAGAGAGTATGAAACAACACAGGGCTGATACAGAAACAGAAAATAACAAACACAGTGATAACAAATAGGTTTATTTCTGGCCTCTGAATTCAGTGTCATTTTCACTATTTTCACCCTCCCCAAAAACCCTTATTAGAACCTTCTAAAATCATGTAACCCCAATGTTGCAGGTTAATTTCCTGTGTAGAGCACCAGTGTTGTACTATACTTCAACAGCATCGATTCAGTAAAAGGTGCACAATATAAATGCGGTATGAATGGGTCGTGTTCAGGCAGCGAGAGTCACCCTGGAGGGTGTTTACTGAATGTAGATTATTTGTACCCTTCCAATGTCAAATCCACTGCTGCACAGGCCACGCCCACGCTATCTTTCATTAGCCTGATTCCAGCTCATTCCTGGCGTTCTGAAATGGCAACAGACGGGGGTTCTGTTTCCCCATCATGGGAATGGACCGACAGATGTTTCGGTGATGAGACCTACTAATGCACCATCATGGATGCGAGGCAGGCCCTCCTCTCTCAGCGCTCAATGACAAGAATTTCAATCCCTGCGCCGCGTTTTAACG
This sequence comes from Albula goreensis, assembly GCA_022829145.1. Lineage (NCBI taxonomy): Eukaryota > Metazoa > Chordata > Actinopteri > Albuliformes > Albulidae > Albula > Albula goreensis. Next base: position 41,372,837 of record CM040744.1, read on the forward strand.
GTTTCGACCTTGCCATGGCCACAGCCTGAGCATCGGCTGGGACCCAATCAAACGCGATAGGTCTCCGTGAGGGGAAATATGTCATTCAATCGAAACAGACTTTTCATAGGTATTTATACTTATGTATTTTACAGCTCATTGGAGACGTGAGAATTTGCCCTTCCTATTGTGTTCTGGAATTGAATAAGGCCCTTAAAAAGGCTCTGTGTGTTTACTCTGATTCATTTTAGGGAAATCCAAGTGCCTTTATCCAATGACAAATCATTTCAAAACTGCAGAGTTATTTCTCCTCTAGGTGGTTCTTCTGTTCTACAATGTTCTCGGTGCACTCAAAATGCTATTTTATTTTGTTACAAAATGCAATCTACTTTTAAGTAGATGGTGTCAAAAATACAACAGGCTTTGTAAAACATTGAAGATGTTGGATGATTGAACTTGACATTGTTTTCCATGCATTTTAGAAGCATGTTGATTCTTCCAATCCACAAAATATCCTTCTGTTAAATTTTGGTAATCCTTTTATATGTGGAAAAAAATTAATATGTGTTCACAATTTGTACCCTATATATGTAATACCACTAGATTATATAATTTGCAACACAACTTTACTGGCTGGGTAATTAGCAATGAGATTACCTTAAATAAACCAGTTTTTATGTGCTGCACTTAAAAAAAAAAAAAAACACATTTGTAATTGATTGAAACATACAGACCCATGGAGAATGATGTTGAAGTAAGGTCATTATTAGAAACATGCCTCCAAATCTGCCAACTTACCCTTCATTGCAATTGTTTCAACACATACAGATTACTTTGTTGACTTGTGTATTTCTTGTGAGGACCACAATGGAAATAAGCCTTATAAGCTTTATTGTGTTTAATTCATGGATGATTTTAAATGTATGTGACGGCTGCTCTAGTGCAGGATTATTTGTATTTTGACCATCAAATAAATCTTCATCATCATCATCAACTTTCCACAGACCTTACTACATGCTGTTCACACAAGCATGAAGTGTGTGTGTGTGTGTGTGTGTGTGTGTGTGTATGTGTGTGCAGCCAGGGATCCTCATGTTACACTTTAATACTTTTAAGACAATTGTGTCATTTTGGTGTGAAGTAATTGAGGAAATTGAGATGGATTGCATTCTATGGATCAATAAAACAGTTAAGGTATTAAGGTAAGCAAGTTCTTGTGAAAGGAGTGGGGGTGAGGTACGTTCAAAATGATCTCATTCAGTGATATATGGTCAAAAACCCTGGGGAAAACCATTACAAACCCCAATAAAATGGTGCTCTTACAATAGTCAGTCTCTTGTAAGGATCCAATCACATTCTGCAAATGTGATTCTTGTAAAAGGACGGCACTAAACCCTTTTACGAGGGCATAAACTACTTGTCAGGAGGTGCTCTTGACTTTCATGAAAGGTAAATTTGTGACATTAACCTAGAGATTTCAACAACGACTTGAGACGAGTGCTTTAGCACAGGATTGGAATGGTCTGCACATGGAAAATGAATCACAAGAAGAAAGAGAAACCAGTTTTTCATCATCAAATGATCGAGATACAACATGTGGCCTTTTTAAGTGTGCAGGAACACTCAGCTAAACATCTACATGTCCAGATTAGTATCAGTATTATTATTATGAAGAAGAGGAAGAATATTTGTTCAAATGGTACTCCTCTGGAGATATGTTTGGGCTGTGATTTTAAATTCAGTGAAGTCTCAAATCTCAAAAGATCTTTTTCTTGTCACAAGCACATGCATTTTAAATAAGAGAGGGTTGTTTTTGAAAGCTTGAGAACAATTCAAACATTCAAAACATCTGAGAGGCATTGCTAAGGATTTCAAAGGCTGTCTCAGTAACACAGCCTGCCAGCGGCAGCACACAGCGGATGACTGTCCTGAAGTCTTACACTGCTTCATCCGCACTGGTACACAGTACATCACGTCACATGACAATAACAGAGTGGACAGATTGTAAATATTATACAATTGTTTGTTTTCAACTCATCTCAAAGTTTCACCTGAATGGGGTGATTCTTTCTGTGAAGTTGTGACACTCCTTTTCTTTTTTTCCTAATTGTTTTTACCCTTATTTTTCCCAACCTGTACTCAACCGAACTTGTTGGCTTCGGGAGGAAGCAGAACACGTGTCTCCTCTGATTCACATCATGATGCTCTCGCTTCTACTCACACTGCAGCCGCACCACTAATCGCACACTGCCTATGACATCGGACCGCCACAGGTGCCCAGCATGACCAGAGTGGGCGCTATAGCGATGAGACCGATGAACTTGTCTGGCTTACCCCATCATCCCCGGCAAGGCCGAGCCAATTGTTGCCTCACCGATGCGGACCTCCGGCCATAGCTGGCAATGATCGAGACAGGGTTTCGAACGTGACACTGCTTTTTTTTTTTTTTTAAGCTTGTTTTTTTCTGCCAACTGCAGCCATAAGCAGCCATGCCACTGCACCATGTGACAGGGTGACATCATCGGCACTGAGTAACAGAACCCTGAGGGGTAGAAATTACTCGGCAGATGACACAACAGACATTTGGTATTTTTCTGTGTTCCACTGGAAATTTTTGTCATGCTCATTATATAATTTAAAAAACAATGTAATACATAACTTATACATAACAGCATTATATCTTAATAAATGTATTGTGAAAATATATTTACATGTATATAGTGTATGTCATTTGTCCACCTTGTTCTCCAGCTATCTTTGGATCAATTGATTTATAGTATTATTCCTACACTAGGCAGGGTATCAGCACTCCCAGCATAAACTAGCTGCAAGCCCTTCATGTCCAGCATTTTCAGTTTGCCATTGAGCGAGTGCATGTAAGTGCTTCTAAAGGAAAGATATGACAATGCCCGAGTCCACCGAGCTGAGTGCAAACATGGCCAGTTGTATCTGTGAGGTGCTGGGAGTCGCTGTCGTCAGCCTTGGTGTGACAGTGGGTTGTCCTACAGGAGCAGGGCTGTAGCAGATGGCTCTCAGCGTGTCAGTGCATCCTCACAACTAACTGATGCTTGCAGAAATTGTGCAATCGGTGGTTTATGTACCGTCTTCCTCCGCAGGATGTGTGCATGGCAGCCCTGATGACGCAATGCCTTCAGCCTTTTATCCAGGACTGCTGCATGCATTAGGCTCGTCTGCTGTGCTCTCCCATCCGTGCAGCATACTCCTCTGAATAATCTACTTTTAACTGGGTAACTGTGCCTCGGCAAAGCACACGACCATCAATGTCAAAGATATCTCGATCATCTGTGATTCGCTGCAAGGATAACATGCATCTGTGTGTGAAACACAAGCAGGAAGTGAACAATAGCTGGGTCTGGTTATTATTATTATTATTATTATTATTATTATTATCGTCACAATCCACGGCTGATGTTCCAAACCTCACTCCTTCATCACTTCTTTTCATGAGGGAATAAATTGTATTAAAACCATGTTATGCATCTCTGATCAAAATTACCTCCATTTACCATTAATGCCCTGATATCACCAACCCCAAATCTGGTGATTCAAGATTCAACATCACAATCACCGAGCTCAAAGAGCTGCAGTCTCTTCATGCAGTATGAGGAGTGTATACCAGCTTACCATTACTGGTAATAAGGGTATAGAATGAGCCACCCCAACCCAACCCCACACCCCCACACCCCATCGCTAGATGCAATAAGAACATGGAGACAAAAACAAGGACCAGTGAGACCCAGAAACATCATTTCTGAGAAATGATGGGTTTTTGAATTTCATATCAAATATCCCTGTCTGAAAATCTGCCAAGCCAAGTATTTCAGAAAGCAATATCTCCAGAATGATGTCTCCTTGCTACTGTTTTGGCACCACTCTCCTCTACCAAGGTGTTCTATTTATTGCATAATGTCAGGAGAAAAAAATATACATTCATCTCAATGAATTTTAAGAGCTGATGCAGTTCTACTTCTGAGCTTCTCAGCTTGTATGGCCGCAATTTACAATAGGGATCCTTCCATGGTCTCCCTGCGTTTCACAGGGGTGTTCAGATTGATGACAATATCCAGATATTTTTTAAAATCCTATGGGACATAACATTTTATTTTTTCCCTCCTTCAGAATATGCCTCTGTGTGATGTTTCCTTCCGTGCAGTAAAGGTTTTCCTTCTGCTTGGAAACTGGCCGAAACACGAAAAATGAACCGAAAATTCCCAATACAGAGGGTGCAGCACCAGTGTGTCAAAAGCACACTGACTGAAAGCCAAGAACTCATCTAACAACGGCATTACAATTCAAACCAGAAAAAAAGTACACCATCACCCTGAAATAAAATAAATATTTCAAAAAATGTATTTCATATATCAGTGGTATTATGTTGTGTAAATGTATTACCTGTTACAGGGTTTCTCTTATCAATTCCACTGAAATGTTCATTTTCTACATTGGGATTTGGCTCCTATATACTGTTTCCTCTTTGGCTTTTATATGTTTGCTTTATTAAACAGACCCTTGGCCCACAGTGATTGGAACTGCAAAGCTATGTATAGTGTATGTTTCACAGTGTGTTTGAACGATGCAGCTTGACAGGGAAAAAATAAATGCAGGAAAATTTAGTTTTGTGTCTCAAAATACAGGTCATACTGCAATACAATGTCTCATATATACATATATATGTGTGTACATAATTTGGGGATGTTTGAAGATGGAGAAATTAACCATAATGAGAACAACGTTAGTGCAAGGAAAAGGTACATTCCGTGAAGGGATGAAGCTGAGCCAGAGTGGAGTTTATGGCCAGACTTGCTTTGCTTGAGCTGAAATTGTAAAGTGATATTGTAGTTCCCCTGCCCCAGTTGCTGAATCCAATTTGGGCCATCGCTCAAGCTAAAATTTGTACCTGTCTGGCGGAATGGGGAAGGCTTGTAGGCCGTAACGGGATGAGCGATCGACTCATCTAGTCGTAATGGAAGTAAGCTCACCACAAGTTATCATAATTTGACCAGGAACAAGCTCTGACAGAAACAGACTGGCAGATTAAGACTTATTCCCGTCCCGCTCATGCGATCGGCCCGGCACTCCATCGGTGGACACAATAGCAGTTCATCTTCTTCCACATGGCTGCGTTATTCTCGGTGAAATTTTTGCATTAACCCGAGATAACCTGCGGGACGCCTGAAATGCGGACTCGCCCGTTTGCCGCCATCCAATTTTCGGCTGCTCTTCTCCGAACGCAGTCGTTTGCCGTGTCATTCCGGTGGCGGTTGAAGAGATAATCTCTTGGCAGTTGGGAATGCAACGCTGTGGCATGACATATTCATTTCCAAAGGGGCCCACAGTCTGGCCCTTTGATCCCATCTCGTGCTGTCAAAGGCGTACGAAATGAGGTAGGCCGGCTGGAACTTCTTTAGCCTTTCTTGCCTCTAGTTATTGCAAAAACAATAGACAAGACCCTATCCCAGTTTTTAACAGAAAGAATTGTTTTCTAGCGCTCCATGCTTTGCAGAGTCAGCAAAACTGACCTCTCAAAAAATACGACAAACTCCTTGGCCAGTCATCCAGTCCCATTTAGCAGAGCTTCAGAGACTTGTTGAAAGTAATTTTCAAAAATAAATAAATAAAATGTGAAATGTACTGCAGAGTAACATACTTTTGCAGCTTTCCAACATACAATTACTTCAGAAAATATTATTTTGCATCAAATTGTGTAGTCGGTTAAAAAAAAAAATCAAAATACATTATCAGAACCTGTCTTGAAATTTTAAAAAAATCAGTAGGTCTTTGTTGTTATCATAATAACTCATGGTTCATACTCAGTACAGGCTTCAGAGATTACCCACAGTAAAAGCTGTTCTGTTTATTTCAACACTACAGCATTCATTTCACTACAACAGTCATATTCCAATTTGATATTGTATTAATGTTGCCCTGATACAGGTACCACATGAGTCAGACTCTTTTGGGCCATAAGTCCGAACTGTAAAAACAGAGTCAGGATGATCACCTTCATGAGCCCCAGGTGAGCAAGGTTCCAGCCGTATTTCTGCTCACCGTAGAGGCCGTTGTGCAGTGAAATGAGACTACAACAGCTGCTGTGCTGCGGCTGAGTGTGCAGGCTCCTTCAGCCGGACCTCATTCCTCAAGCCCTTAAAGTATATACAGAGCGATAATGCCACGCACTCTCTGTTTAATCACTGCACTTTCCCAGTGCACAACTTCTGAGCCATGTGAAGTTCATAATTAAAGCAACACCTCCTCAGAGCAACAACGCAGTCACAGTAAACCACATTTACTTACAGAAATACGGAGCGTACCGCCTGAATATACATGGATACCTTTTCATTTTAATCTGAAAAAAAAATTCTTTCTGGACAAAAAAAATACAGTCTGACAAATGTGATTATCGCATATAAATTGAATCGGGTGGAACACAATGGCGTAATTTATATGCAGGAAGGTGGTGCAGTCCAATGACAGGCTGCGGAGTGAATTTAGATAGGGGAAAAATAAATGGTTTTGTTCTCCACGGTGGCCTTCGGAATGCGGCTCACTGCCTCCGCGAACCGTACCATGAGTTGCTAGTGGATGTAATTAAAATTAATAGTTGGTTAGATGGGGCCTCCAACCCAGGCAAAAAGGAGAAATCAATATTATATCAGATGGATATGGATAGGATATGAAGACCATCTATTTAGCCCCCCAGCTATCAAAGACCTCTGTCCAATAATTCCTGTGCAATTAGGAACCAATTAAGGCACCCGAGCAGTGAGTTCGTAACACTCTCCCTTGCCAGAGAACTGAGAGGAAGAGGAGACATGTGCTGCGAACATTATGCCCTACGTTGTTTGTAGCCACAGCTGCTTTCGAGAACATAAATCAGAATGGAAACAATACAAAAGTGTGTAACAAGGGAAACCGAGACGTTAGCATCTAGCAGAGGAAAATAATTGGCAGGTCATACTGAGGACGCACTGGCCTTTGCTCTCCTCAAGCAACACTGTGCTTTAATTAGGAGTGACCTCACAAATTTCACTTTAAAGTACTGCACACAAAGGTTAATTAAAATTGTGTATACTGACAACCAATGTCTATAGCTAAGAGAGGATATGCATTTTGTTGTTGATGTTTTTGTATATAATAACATTGTAATAATAATCATTATTGAATTTCACACTTTGTAAATGTAATATATGTGTAATATATGGACTATTCTATCAATTGTACTCTAGACAATCAGGAAACCTAAATTAAATTCAACATTTTATATTTCACAATTAATTTGTACCTATAATATATGAAAATATGCAAGGTATTCTACAGACATGGCGAAAAGTACAAAGCAACTGAATATATTAATGTCTGCATAACATATCATAAATAAATGCATTGTCACATGTATAATAGTTTCCTTTTGTTTTGTTCTTGGTAATTCAAACATATTATCATTAAAATAATGGGTACCATTTCATGAGTTTATGTTGGTATTTGTCAAGAATTATAATTAAAATATATGTGCAAATTTTTATTTGGTATCCTCAGCTGACACCATCAAACCACATAAGGAGAATCACAGCTACCACACTTTGCCAGCCACTATTTTACACACTACAAGTCCCACAATGCAACAGGCCAGCTAGCACCGATCCATGTATTTCTAGGGCACTGGTGTCAGGATTCAGTCCTTGAAGTCTGCAGTGTTTGCTGGTTTTTGGCATGCTAATCAAATTAAATCAAATCCCTGATTGGCTGAGATGTCCACACACCTGGTGTCCAAGGTGTACACTGGCTGCCAATTGAAAGGAAACCGAGGAAATCCCTTGAGCCTCTGGACCACTTAGAACAGGTGGTAGCCTGTGGGCCGCCTCAAACGGCCCTCGGAGGAAGACACTTGGGGCTTGTTTCATGAAAGCGATATGCCTTTTTCACTCTTGAGATCACATATAATTGCCAAGTAAGTTTCACAGCTTCTTTGGCCATAAATAAATGTAACTATGAAGTTGTCTTATACACTCTTTGTCCTTGCAATTTGGCATTTGTGTTGCTTGCATGGAGCATAAAAGCAATTCAATAACAAGTAACTGTTCATCATTCTGGGGCTTTTCCTTTTCTCTTCATGTATGACTTTAACAGGTCCATCAATCTTTAAGTAAGTCTTGTGCTTCTTTTCAATATTCAATATTTCAGGCTGAAGAAATTCTGCACTTAAAATTAGGTTCTCAAACCATTTCTGAGTTTCTTTTATATTGATGCAATGCGCAAACACAACAGAACTAACCAGTAACTGGGAAGAGCATATATTACGACAAACTCTCTGAATTTCCTTTTCAGAAGAAGAAATCATTTTCCTTAAATTGAATTTGTGGCCACTCCTGTGAAAGCACTAAACAATGCTACAGAGAACTCATTTGAAAGTCCAAAAATTGCAGTTGTAGAAAGTGTCGGTAAACTTCCCATTTAATCACACTGCAGCATGGATTTGCCTGAGAAACTCTCGTTTCAGCTAATGTCAGTGTGATTATAGCTAGGGGGTAATGTATTCTTATCTTCACTTCCCAGCATTGAATATAAACTAGAATTGTTCTAAACCAAACACAGCCTCTAATGTTTTGTTCCTTGTGATATGGGTACCTAACCTACTTAAATTTAAAAACAAAAATAAACAGCAGTCAGCTCCTTTTTTTCATTTTTTACTTTATTTTTTTATCTCACCATGCAACACTGTTTTACCTACCTTAAGATGAAACGACAACATCTAATAACAAATAAATGATGTTAAAAATGAAGACAATCCAAATTTATATTGATGCAATTTGTCATTAGTAAATTTTAAGACATTCTCTACGAGAGATGCATGAAGATATTAGTTTTGCAAATGAATGTTAGCTGCTGCAGTTTGCAAGCAGTAAAATAGCTGAGCCAGTGTCATCTGATCCAATCTATAACGCTTCATAATAAATCTGTAATGTGCGATGCCAATAAAAAGTTAGCATAGCCAGTAGAAGGAATATTGGTGCTAGCCGAACACTGTTTCTAGAGTGATTTGCATTAGACGGTAGTTACAGACCATACTGCTATGTATTTTATATGACTTATTTTCTGAATCACAATGTGATTTGTGCCACGTGAAGCAGTATTCCACTCACTCTATATTACAGTCATCCATCATATTTCTGATACTCCTTAGCCAGCCAGCAAACTTTACCCAAACATGGCTCTGTGGAGTTTGCTTTATAAAACAAAACCTGCCCAAACAGTACACACACACACACCCTGTTTCCCTCCAAGGGATGAAGTTATCAAGTTATATTGTATCAGACATTATATACATTTAATTGGAAGAAACCAGGAAGGGGTTATCTGTCCATCCTGTGTTTTCCATCACATATTTTCTCTCTTTACTTTTCTTTCTTCCATCCTCCATTGTCTGTGTAAATTGATAAGGGGGTAGTAGATTTGAGAACATTATACAAAGCAGAATAAAATATATTAATCCGGGCCAAAATTCAGCCTTGCCTCACATTTACTCTGACTTCATTTGTTATCCCCACAGATCAATCCTGAATCCTGCTACCCCGTTTAATATTTAGCTCTGGAGTTTTCCTGTCTTTGTTTAGTGATTATGTTCATAACCACTTCAAACTTTTATGTTTTTTTTATTGTTTATGTCTCCATGTAAAAATGTACACAATTACTTGGTACTCACCCAATATTCATTTTTCGTACAGTGAAGCTCAACCTATACACCTATACTTAGATATGAACTCATAGTCAAAGTTTAAGTATCCTCAGATTATTCCTGATAATAAATATGACTACTTGTTTAACTCAAAGATATGTGTCACTTAACAATAATAATAAAATCCTGATTCTGAAGGATACTTCTAGCTTTGTAGCCAACGTAATTGCAATTAATAGTAAAAAAAGGTGCCATGCTTTCACACTAACTCGAGGCAGAACCAATTACAAACCTGCAAATCTCTACCTCAGAACTGACCTGATGTGAAGCAAATGTAACACCTACAAATTTCTATATTCTGATATCGCCACAGTACCATTATTTTTTGCTTATCAAATGGCCAAACAAAACATTACAATTGGGAAAAACTTCACTGTAGTATGCAGTATTGACCATCTCACATCCAGGTTCTGTTATGCATTGATCGGAACTATTTTGGAGTATACTGTGCCAGGACAAGCGAACAAATACGACAGGGAATTCAAAAGTGGAAGATAAAAAGGAGGATAAAAGGAAAGGATAAAAACTGGATCATAAAATAAATTATCTCAATCTTTAAACATGATTTTAAAAAGCACATGATCTATGGTAGGACTAGGTGACATCTGTTAGATGTAATACCTAACAAAACAAGAATATACATACTTCTCACATCCTAATTCCTATTCATACATTCATTACTTTCACATAGAAGTAAATGAATTCTCCACCTAAATGCATGGCTAATACTATTCCACCATCATATTACCGCAAAGTTCTATCTGCTAATGAACACACCACGGCCTCCTCTTTAGTAATGTTCTAGAGAATCTCTGCACAATCTCTGCTTCCTAAACAGCATGCATACAGGGGCATAAGTGTAATTTAATGGTTAAGGAGTTGTCTTTGCAACTTAGAGGTTCAATTGCAAGTTCAATGTTCAGGGATAGCAGGTCCAGTTGTACCATTGAGTAGGGTACTTCACCTGAACTTTCGCTGGGTGAGGGTGTTTGCGAAACATATAATATGTAATGCATACATATTGTAAATATATAAACACACAAAACCCAGTTGGCTATGAGTGGCCAGCAGCATGGCCATGACCATAAGGGGACTTCCACTGCTGTAAGGAAAAGCAGAGTCTTAATCAAGAACTGCAGTTACAACAAAGAGTTAAACGGATCAATTCTTCTCTAATACCCCACTGATGAAAAGCACACTGAACCACTGAAATCCGGTTATGAACTCGATAACAGTAATAGGCTGAAAATTAAATGTACTTTACCAAAATGAAACTGAGGCAGAGATACTTTGAATTTCTGTGATAAGCCAGGGTAACTGTTAACAAATCAACTGAGAAGAGAAAAATACTGGGAATAAGAAAATCTTTCAAAGCTGTCATCACAAACTCATTAGGAACAGATACCCAAAAGCATATAGAGACAGATGACACATTTTTAAATGTTTAACTGTAATATACAAAAAACGAAAAAGAAATGGAAGACTCCTTAAAAAATGGTTATTGATTATTAAATCAGATCATAAAGTCATTCACAAACCATTGGCAACAAGGTCAGAATCAATAATCAATTAATCAATCTACCAGTATCAAAGGGGCACTATTTAAAGGAGAATTTCACAAGGAAAAGTGCCAACTAGAAGCAATAATTAATCTTTTAAAAATAATGACATTCCTCCCTTCACTAAAACCCCTGGTGCAGAAAATGCTTCAGACCGAGTTTGCTGGTTCCTCCCCTTTTCAGCCTTGGAACATTTTGGAACTGACAAATCATCCATCACATGGATTAAGATCTTGTCCAATCCTCCTCCTGCCTCGGTCAACTTTAATGGTCATATATCACTCGTATTCTAATTTCTTACAGGTAACACAAAGGAAGTCTATTGTTCCTCACAATCTCTGCCCCACTTATTCAGCCCTCTGCCACCTCAAACTGTCAAAAAAAGGAATCAGAATGAATGCAACATTGAACGGGATTCAATCAATGTTTGTCCTTAAGTTTTACTTACAAGTAAATAAGGGTGTTATGTTTTTTTCTCCAGAAGAATGGTTTGGCAAGTGAAATTTAATGATAGTTGAACTTGGCAAACTTTGTTGGGGAAGATAAAAAATGAGCTGCTTAGAGACAAAGTTAAGGACAAAGGCGGATTGAATCCCGGCCATACATAAAAATATAGACTCATTCTATATGCTAATTAACCACTGAATATCTCCCCTAGCAACGCTCCTAAGTACCATTCTCAGCAGGACGCAGCCAACTAAGTCAGAAGCTGTTACGCTGACAAAGTTCAAATAAGACTCAACTGTTATAGCCCAGAGTCATATTCTCAAAGGGTCCGTTCATGTTAAAGCCAAGGACACTGACTCTGCCAAATTAAAGTCATTTTGAAAATACCAGTAAAGCTGGAAACATCTTAAAACAAAAGCTAATGACCTCAGTGGATGACGCCTGCTTCAGCTACTCCTGTCAGGATGAACAGCAACTGTAAAACGAGCGATGTTTTCTCCATGGTGTCATTAGTAGTCTCCATCCCAAAGGGTCTAAACTCTGACACAATAATTAACTCAATTTTACTCAAAGAAGAAAAAGCCAAGAATAAAACGAACAGCACTTAAAAAGCCCAAAGACCTTGGAGGACTCACTCTGCCAAATTTTCACATAAATGCTTCCTCGTTTTATGGGTGCGTAATGAAATTGATGAAGCCGAGTCAATAAGTATTTATGGCTAAACATGAGACAGAGAGACTGCCATGATCTCTGAGACCAAAGGCAAAGTGTCTCACCTTGACAGTCTTAAAAAGCACAGTGGATTCATAAATATCTCCGTTTTCAAAGCTGGGTGAGTGCAGTGGATTGTCAATGAAATCATGAGTTTGAAAATGTACACTGCAGGGATTTCTGCCATGGAAAAGCTTTGGAATCTCTGAGTTGCTTTACCTTTTAAAAAAAGAACTGAATTCCAACTTTTTAAAAATTAACCAGAAAAACAACCCAATGGTAACAAATTCTTTCAACCACATTAGATGAGACACTTTGAAATCAAAGAAAATACACCAATCCCCTTTGCATCCATCCTCAATCGTATATACTAAGTTCATTTCCACTTCCAAAAAAAAAGCATATTTGAAATATACACTGTGCTATCAGCCTTTGACCGCACACTGTTCATTTCTGTAGGTAAATAGGTCAAAGGCGCTTACTGACAGCATAGATGCTATCGTTTGGAAGAAGAAGGTCTGAAACTGAAACCCTCTCTGCACTTCCAATATTAAACCCCGCAATGCACAGTATTACATAGGGTTCACTAAATCAAACACAAGCTATTCCCATTGGGACAGCCACATTCAAACGCATCCACACACTGTACTATGGATGGTGCATATAATTAACTAAACACCCTCTGGGTCTGCTTCAGCATAGACTGGATCTTGGGGAAAGTGCATTGAGAAATGTAAACACACACACTTGGATATTCCCTCCTTCTCTCTGTCATCTAGAGATTTTCCCTACTATATACCGTCTCCCAATTTTTTTTTTTTTTTAAATTCATATCAGTTGCCTTGATGATGCATTTTTAAAATGGCTGTACTGTACTGAGGCAAACTGTACATGCATCTTCCATACTCCAGTGACTGAGCTCATCAACAGACAGAAGATAAAAATCGCTAAGCTTCATTGATAAATAATGATGACATCGTCCACTATGCCATCTCCCATTCCTCATAGAGCAGAATGAGAGCCGATGTCTGAGTGAACTTCGCAATCCGACATAAATTCATCTGAATTTTGCCTGCATGCTTCCTTACCACTGATAACAGAACAGTATCATTTCCTCCTTCTTGCTGTCTATTATTTTATCATTTCCCCCCTAATTGTTTTCTATTATTGTTTTTCATTACACCCTTCCCCATGCCATTTTTACTATGTAATATACAGATTTCTATTGATAATAATAATAATAATGTGTTGTTAATTTCCTGCTTCATGCACAAAATGCACAATATCCTTGCAGTGAATCATTGGCTTTATCCTTGCAGTGAATCACTAGTTCCTCTTCAGGGAGACCACAGGGACTGCTTTTGTGAGCCATTGAACATTTAGAGATCAAACCCATTGAAATTAAACCATTACTGAGAGCTTCCACAACCATGAAAGGAACCTGGCCAACTTTACAGATGAGAGAATGAGGAGACATCACAAATGCCAGTGCCAGACTGAGCTGAACAATTCATTTTTGTGTTGTGGAGAGCAAAACTTTTTGATTGGTTCTTCAAGATCAGTGCATAACTGATCACCCAATCACGGGGTTCATTCCTCTGTCACTAAGCAACAAAATGTTGACTGAAGGGCTGGATTCAATCAACAGTTGTCCATAACAAGTCCTGCATCCATGTTCACAAACAAACATGTTCTGCTAGTTTAAATGATCAACAAAACCATTGGGGAAAATTCTAGCAGAAGTATTACTTTAAAGGAAAATTTAAGGATAAATTTGGATCTGGGGCCCAAGACTTGAATCCAGCTGAAAGATTCAAGCTAGAATGAAGTTTAAGGGCAGACTCAAGAGGGCACAGAGTAAACTCAAGGCACGCTAAACAGTTCTGTACACTTCTGTACACTTCCGCAAAACTTTTACTGCGGGCCAGTCTCTGACCCAGAGTAATTAGAAATGCTCCCTGAGGACTACAAAAATAAAAATATTTTTTATTAAGTCACGGACTGTATTAGACTACAGAAGTATAATAGCTTCGTTTAAGACCTTGCAGACACATTAAAACACAACAAAAACATCAGGCGCCTCCTCTAGGCCATCACATAAAATAAGGTGAATTACTATTTTACTACTTAGATTATGTTAGGCACAGAGGGGGTGTTTATGTATATATACATTTATATACAGAATGGGTGATTACATTTTTGCAATAGGTACTGCAACATGCAAAAAAACATTTCAGCATTTGGCACGATGTGATTTTGGCTGTCCCCCAAACTGAAATAAACAATGAAATGGCATAGATTGGACACAAACAAAGACCTCAGATCCAACACACAACAGACCATCTGAGGGCGAGCAAGAGAGAGACTGTTCCAGATGCTTCCAGAGATGTTTCTGACAGTGGTAGATGTGGTGTCATGGGTACGTGGGGGAGAGGATTACTCTGGACGCGATTAATGATGTGTATGATGTGTAAAGTGTTTGAAGTTAAGTACAATGCTTTTACTCCCATGCTCACCAAAGCTTTATCACACCTCATGTGTATATGGTAAGCACTACATGTGTACATGCATAGGAGTGATGTTTGACAGCATGAGTTTCCATAGTAATGTACCAGTTGTCATACAGCCCTGTTATGGTGGACTTTAGTAACAGTTATCGTTAGTCATGCTATTTTTTTATTTAATTTTTTTGAGTCTTGTTGGGTTCAGAATCCATGAGAAAAGTCCTTGTGAAACGGTGGAGACACTGTAGAGGGGTGTGACCTGCATGCAGTCTTTTTTCTCACAGTGAGGTGGTGAGAGAGGCTCTTGCTGTATTCTGATGTGCGGTTCCACTGCATCGGTTGACAAGTCATTAGACAGGCTGTCAATCATGGACTGTCACATTCTATCCTTCACGAATGGGGTGAGGAAAACTGTACTTTCAAAATGGAGGTTGCGACTGAAATGTCAGTTAAAAAAAACTGTTCCTTTTTAAATTCAGCATTTGACGTTTTCATTAAAAATTGTTCTTACAAACTTCTCCAGATAAAAAGATTATACAGATAAACCTGAATGGTACATTTTACATTATATAATACTTTTTATATAACCTGTAAGGACAACTCACATTAATGATAAAATAATTGCAAAGGTTTCTTAAAATGCTAATAAAAAACAAATGTGAATAATTCTACTTCAAATGCAAGAGTATATTGACCTGGGCTATTAGACATTAGTTCCAAACAAAATGGCACATGCCATGTGTGGATATCTGTCACAGTATCCGCCCACAGCAAAAGGGTTAGTAAACACATAATGTATTCAGTTTTAGCATGTAAAACCGCCCTTCCTCAGAGTGGCATTGACAGAGTGTGAGTTTTGTAAGCTCAGGTATTGGAACTGTTTAGGGGGGCATCCTGCTTCCATGATGTCCCCATATGGTTTTATGTAGAGGTAAGCAGTATTTTCAAATAGCCCAGGGAGTCTGCACTTGTTTATGGCGACATAAAACATGTTGTTTATCTGGAATACTAGCGAAGCGTGTTATTGCCAGGATACAAACTGTCCGCATCATACAGCATATAAATAATTTGAATAAAATGAGTGCCAGACACAGAACCACAACAAGGCTAACATAAAATCATCCACGGATAAAAGCTGTACGGCTATACTGTACAGAGAGACCCCAGTCCTGACTGCACTGTGTACTGGCTTCCTCTTGAATTTTTCAGCTTTTGTCACATAGACAGTAATTCCCCCAAATCCCCTTTCCATAAGCACTTTCGTTCTGCTTTATTATTAATTAGTCTTTCTCATTTAACTTTCTTTTTTTTTCAGTAAATGTGCAGACAAGTACAGATTTGGAGAGAGAACAAAGCTTTCTGGATGGGGTGAATCCATTGTGTTCTCACAAAAGGCAGAAGAACGTCTCATCTCTCCCTGTCAGATTTCTCTCTTTCCTTTCCGCCTCTCTCTCTCATTTTGTTCCCCAAGCTGAAACAAATGCCAGTGGAATGGTCTTATTATTCATTTTCAATCACTCCATATCTAAGATTCTCCACCACACTCTAAATATAAAGTCTGACCATTAATTTTTGTGCTTGTATTTCCTTTGTCTCCTCCAGGAAAAAGACATAATTCCATAATTAATAATCACGGCTTTGTGACTCGCTCGCCCTTGCATGTTTTGAAGGGTTATGTCTTTCCCGGTTTAGTCTGGATGCCATTTTGCACAGCAGTGATCACATCTGCAGCTCTTGTATGGTAGCAGTTGGGAGTCTCTACAAGAACAGCGTTCAATGAGGATTTTTCAGCTAATGAATTGCATTTTATTTCATTTCATGAATTGACTTAATTAAAATGGAGCTGACACTAATTCCTTTGTTTGTGTGACCCTGTGTGTGTGTGTGTGTGTGTGTGTGTGTGTGTGTGTGTGTGTGTGTGTGTGTGTGTGTGTGTGTGTGTGTGTGTGTGTGTGTGTGTGTGTGTGTGTGTGTGTGTGTGTGTGTGTGTGTGTGCATTTGTGTGTTGGTCTGCAGATGCATTGGTGTATGTGTGTGGGATGTTTATATGTTATGGCCATATTACATCATATCCTACAGTTCCTCAGTACAACGTGCAAGGCTTCAGAGCAGAGGCACATAGGAAAACGCACAATGACAAGAGCAGGCCGCTCCTCCCATATGACCTCATCATGTTAATGTATGCAACATTAAAGCCCCCCCACTAAGAGCCATCACAGTAATGGTTTCCCCAGTGATGCAAACCTACTTTTTAGGCCTGTAGTCAGGGATGGTTCTATCCAGTGAGATGCGGTCACTCAGCTGGGCGTTGTATCCGTACTCCTCGTACTTGCCCTCCATCTCATGGCTGTCGTCCCTGAGGGTCGCCGCTGCCCCCCCCTGGCCCAGGCCCCCGGGACCCTCAACCAGGCCCATGGGCTTGGCCAGACCTGGAGTAAACAAAAACCAGAGAGGCAGAATGTCACCCAAAACGCATAAGAGGAAAACAGAAGGTTAATCAGCCATAAAGTGCTTCAAGTCACAGACGCCTGTGTCCAAAACAGAGGTAAGGAATGCAGTTTTTCTATTTTATTCGATACCATTTCCTTTCGACTACCTTTGTTTTATATAATATCTTTTTTTTTCCATTTGTGTCATAGGTGGACGCAGGTGCAGTGGACCACAGTATAGGCCAAACAGCGTCCCAGATGCATCTGGGTGCTTGTCACACTCGGACGGTCAGCGCGGAGGGGCGAAACCTGCTGACGTTCCAGCAGACAAATGCAACGGTGAGCAAAAACATCCAGATTATTTTCACACCGGTTGGCAGCGGCCACCTCCGCTCTGCCAGCATCTGAAATTGTTTTTATTCCCCCTCCTGTAAAAAAAAAAAAAAAAAATGCCGGGATGTTTCCTTTCTCTTCCGCTCTCACGCTAATTAGCATTTGATTAAAGCATATTGAGACTCCAACTCCGGGCCTTGTTGGATTTCCACATCGGAGCGATAGTTAAGTTCCAGGGAATTATTATTTAGTGCAGTGACTGTAGTCCTCCAGCAGGAGGGAAAATAAAGAACCACGCTTCAGAACTCACAATGGTTTACCTATGACACGGGCGGAATACAGTATCCTGCTCAACAAGGGGAATTCTAATTCATCGCACCAACGAAGAAGACAGGAGCGCTTAGGCCACGGCGACCGACGTCTAAATTCTGCGGCGTATCTCGGAGGCCGCCGAACACTTCTGTCCTTCAATCACGGCTGATGCGCTGCACCAGACATGACTGGAGTCGGGAGAAATGAAAAGAGCTGTCAATTACGGGCTCTCTTTGTCTCTGACCTTTAAGCGAGAGAAAACGACATGCATACGGGGGGGTTGCCATTTAGAAAAGGAGAAATAAAGACGACATTATCAAGCTCGATTTACTGATGACCCCGACTGGACTCAACAAGTTCTGATATAAGGCTGTGAAACATCAGCCTTCATATGTGATTTTTCAGTACTTATACGGCACCATTAGTCCAAAACCAACATGAGGGTCATGTTACAGTAAGGACACACTTTGGTGACTTTTGGATGGTTGAGACTATTCAAAACACGACACAGCACAACATCCCTTACATAAAGATCACTGTTCTTTTCCTGAACAATTCACATACGTACAGACAGTCTCCAGGTTACAGCGTCCGACTTACGGACAACTCATTCTTGCGAACGGACTGCCATAACGCCTATTATATTAAAAATTCTAGTTGAATTTTTTGACAGGTGCAGTACATGTCATGACATGTGTACATGTACTGCAATCACACCGTGTCCTATTTACTTCACAGGTATTCACATACAGGTATTCACATAGTCGCACATTTGATAGACAAGTTCCATGTGGAATTATGTAAGGCATAAAATTTCATGGTACACTGAGAATGAAACAGCTTGGCCGCGTATATCCTAACCTTGAGAAAGAGGGATGTTATGATACTAGTTATATCCTTCCCAGAACCTTTTATTTATAATTTCCACATTATCGCGTTTGTTGTGATTCTGGACCAGATGGACGGAGACCGAGGGTAAACAATGAATAGGAATCAGCAGAAAGTCTCACAGCCTCGGTGCCAGCCAGCCATGCTGAAAGTCACCATTTGGCAAAGCTTTAAACCTCAAGCCTTTTTATTGGGGTTGACATATGAGCATTACGGCCGCAATCTGTCACATCCCGGAAGAAGGATTACAATGGGTGGCTCTGCAAACGTCTCCGATGGGCTGGGGCGAGGGGGGGCGAGGGGGGCGAGGGGGGGTTCTGTTTTTCATCACGCTTAACACCCGGGTTTCGGCTTTTCAGTACAGGCGATCCACCAACCGCCCCCCCCCCCACCCCACATTACTTGGCGCTTGGTGGTTTGGGGGGGGTCATCATTCCCTGTGGGTTTGGGTTTTAACCCTTAACCCCCCCACCAACCCCCCCCATTCTAGCCGGGTCAACAAAATTCCTCTACTGTACAAGATACAAGAATGGGCATTTCAGTTACTGCTCTGGGTAGACTGTTGTTCCACAACTACGAGGACAGGAATATCCATCTGTGACTCTCCAGTCTGGGTATCATATGATAAGACCCAAATCTGTGCTTCTCTCTCTTTTCTAGGTTTCTCTGCCTGTAATTAGAGCTACGCTCCTGGATTCAGCACAAGAGCTGACTAGGAAGTTTAACTGTGTTTTGGAAATTCTTTTTTTTTTTTTTTTTTTGTTAATAAACCCGCACTCAGAGGGAATTCTGCTTGATTGTGCCCTGGAGAACAATATGTGGTACTTACAATGCCCCTGACTGTGTGGACTTGTATTTCCTAATGCATCATTTCTTGTGCCAAATCGCTTTTGGGGGCTGAAAAAAAAAACAATAGCTGGAAGCATTTTGAGAGATTTTTGTTATAATAAAATCAAATCATGAAAACACACTCGTTTTCAAAAAAAGCACCTCATGTTTTGTATTAATGTATATATGAAAAATACATTAATCACCCTAAGGATGAACTGGCTTAATTGAAATGCAACTGAAGCATAAATAATTGAATTGTTCTTTGCACAACCAATTATCAGAGCAGGCAGATATATATGTAAATGTGGCTCTGCTTCAAATACTGTATTAATCCTTCCTCTCATCACTTAATGTGCTTCAGATTCCAACTGCAATCTGACAACTAATGATCTCAGTCTGCAAAGATCCATAGGTGATCATTAGGAACAAGAGCACTCTGGCAAGGGGACAAAGCAGTACGCATTTGTTCTGTCTATGTATCTATATTTATGATGCTGAAAAACAATCTGCTAAATGAATGATGGAGGCGGGGGGCTGGGTGGTGGAAAAGATCAGGCCGGATCAAGTTTAACCGGGCCGGTGCTGGGGGCGGGGTGGGGGGACCTGATTCAGTGAACACAGTGGAGCCACAGGGCTGCTGGGGGGGGGGGTGTTCTTTTGAATGTCAGTGCACTCCAGTGCTGCTTTGCGTCAATGTCAGTCGGTGGGGTGGGGGGTGGGGGGTTGGGGGTGGGGGATGGGGATGGGGGGGGGGGCAGGCTGTCCATTAGCTCGAGCTTTCATCTGATTGGCAGGAGCACCTGACTTGATGGTCCTTAAGATGCAGAGACTCACTCTTATAACCACAAAGCCTGCAAGCTAAAAGGGGTACTTCAGTTCATTTTATTTGTAAAGGTTGAGTATCCCTTATTCAAAGTATCCGTGTCTCTGCCACTATGGATCAATGATAAGGGCAGTTTATGGCATTCCCACTGGGTGAAGAATGCAGGTCTACCCAGGGATATCTATGTGTGTTTTTGAGATTCTAGCAAATAAAACCTTTTCCGAGGAACATTACTATGCTTCTCTCAATGCTCCGAAGCCTGAAAATGTGAAATTCTCTTTAACTTTCAGACAAATGTTGTTCTCAGTCTCCTCTGGATTTGATGCATGGTCATTTTGTATGTCCAGATCTCTCCATGACAATGCATGCTTTCTTGAGGTCAGGCTTCAGTCATACAGAAATGTTCTCATTATAGACATAAAATGCTCAGTATGTGAAATTAATGACAGACATGTATGGAGTACATACACTCTCTGTTTGTTATAGCCTAACAAATTGTCCATCCATAAACATAAAAAAGGCCATACATTAGCCAGTAGTCAATCCACCCAGACCAGTCCTAATGTTGAACTGCTGAAGTTAAGCAGGCATGGGCTTGGCTTATATTTGGATGGGAGACTTTCTGGGAAGCCTATGTCGCTGCTGGAAGAGGTGTTGGTGGGATAGGAGGGGACACATCTCCCCCTGGACCAAAGAGAGCCACAATGTTCCAGTCCAGTCTGGAGTCCAGGCATAGTCTGGTTATAACATAATTGCAAAACTCAGATTTACATACAGCACAGCTGTGGTATTGAGCCATATTTACTCAGAGTTCGGTGTACAACAATATTCAGACTGTGTCAGTTTAATTAAGTTTCCAAAGAATCCTTTGTGATAGGATGTGGCATGACCTTAATAGCTACCAATGACAACGAATATTAAAATAAAGAGGGAAGAGAGAGAGAAAGAAAAAATTCAGACTAAGTAAGGGAAAAAGAGAACTGTGAAAGGAGATAAAAGGTAGAGAAAGGGGAGGAAGTAAAGAGAGGAGTAAAGAGAGAAAAAGAAGATGACAGAAAAGTGTAAGGGAAAGCAAAAGGGGAATTTTAACCAATATTAACCTGAACAGACCACACATGTTGTTACAGCAGAAATAATTCATTATAACTGAAATCCATTTTAACAAGGAAGTTAAATTTAACTTCAAATGTATTGCACCACACAAAAAAAGTGCTGACATATATTCTTATAGTTCTAAAATACTTTCCTCATGATTCTAGCGAGAAGCAGTCAGCCACCTGCCTGACAGTGAAGGAATTAAAAAATATATATTATTATACATAAATAGCCATGATTAGTTGTGTGAGCTGAGACATACATCTATGTTGACCATATGTAAGTGCTTGATTTCTGATTGGCTATTGCCATGGTGAATCATCACCTACTGCAAGTCTCCTTAGTAACCAATTAACACAACTCTCATTACTGGGGGGTGTAGCAGACGACTTACTGATGAACCCTGTAATTAAGTACTGCTTTACATCTTGTATATCTTATATTAGATATAAAAGTGTAATTTAGTAATCATGGCTATTTTTGTACCAATATTATTTTAAACTATTCATCGCTCTTTACACTGCAATATGGTGTTTTCTTATTTATAGTCTCTTGCAATGTGGTGTAAGCAAAATGTAATATAACGTCCATACACCAAGAGCCTTCATAGCCATTTGGTTCAGTTCCACCAGGGCATCAAAGCTTGACTGGGTTTTCTAATGAAATCTATTGGGTTTTATAATTGCCTCTGCACATACTATTTGTGAAAAATGAAAACATTGATTTGGCTCCGGTAAATGATCTGAGCCGGCCAATGGCAGGACAGAACCGATGTGGCACCATTCTTCTGGAAGCAGCACAAAGGGTTGGTTCTATCGCCCGGGGAGCGTGCATGAATCTCCTTTCAGCGTGATGCAATTACGCTGTAACTAAAAAAGTTCAAGAATAACATTATGTTATCTGCAGGAAAAGAGCAGCGGGGTTATCTAACCCTAAAGATAACACTAAATAAAACTGCTTAAGGAATATTTATTTTTTCAAGACATGGCTAACATATTTGCATATTGCCCCTATCTCCTTTCTCATGATAAGTATTTATAATTATTTGTTGTATTTACATTTTTCACTCAATTAAGAGGTGCATTATTATATTATTAACGCATTGCTAACAGTGCCTTGGTCTCAAATGAGTGAATTAATAATTCAGTTCTGCTATGTTAACAGACTAACAAACACCCAACAGCATCCCCTTAAAATACATGGCACATTTTCTCTCATTCCGTCCCCCTGATTTTCAAATACAGCAAACAAGCCAGTAAATGTAACTTGCGCTACGGCCATCAGCTGGACTTGCCATTACGATGAAAAGACACAAGATTGAGCTTGATTGCTGATCGCGCTCTTCACTTCCTGCTCTCTGATTGCGGCGGATTTATCGTCGACGCATAGGTTCCTGATTGCTGTGTTTCTCCCAACAACGACTGACTGACTCCTAGATTTGGTGTTATTCTCTGGCAATCGCCAAGGCGATGTACAATTTGCACAATTTGTAAGGATGTCATAACATTCAATCAGATAATCCACTCTTATTTATACAGACTAGGCCTCTCCACCAAGGGTGCTCCAGCTCAGCCCCTCATGCAGTACAGTGAATGAGGGGAATAATCAGCAAATTTACTGTTTAAGAAGATTTATTTTGCTTCCTTCAGCTGAAACCTGGTTGTGTTAAAATCACAAGCATTTCTGAGAAACAGCAGAGGAGATGCTTAGAGCCGAATCCAAATTGCATATCAAAAAAAAAAAAAAGAAAATATGTATGGGAAGCACCGCTGGAGTAGAGGGGGCTACTTTACATTCAGTATTTATTCTGTGCGTTATGGCTTGCAGGCATTGTTTTATACATCACTTCTCAAATGATCTCTGGCCTTGTGACTAGGAATGAAATGAGAGGAACAAACATATGAGGCTTCTGGACTTTGTTTAATTACGAAGAGCCGTATGAGATGACATCAAAAGCACAGGTATATATCTGTTTATTACCATATTTCATCAGGCCAGAAATGTATAATTTTGCACGGCATAATACAAATACAGCTACTACTAATAATAATAATAATAATTCATGCAATTGTGGGCGATTCGTCGGCCAAAGCAACTTAGTACACTTAGTACTACGTTACATTATAAGGGCTGATGAAACGACAGGTGATATGAAAAGATGTGCATTACATAAACAGCTGATGCAGTACTGTCTTGGATAATGGTTTATCCATGAAGAAGATCCATAACGAAGACCCACATGTGTAGCTCTCCTTTACTGCATCGGGAAATTAATACTTGATTTTCCAGCACAGCTATTCTATTTCTTCATTCTTTTGTTTATATATATGTTATGTGTGTGTGTGTGTGTGTGTGTGTGTGTGTGTGTGTGTGTGTGTATATATATATATCAAGGTTTTCTTTCTCATTCCCGAGGATGAGTAATTAAGTGGTGTGTGGTGCTGAGACATATGGTAAAAGGGAGGAGGGAGGGAGAGAATGCAGAGGGACAGAGAAATGGAGGAAGACACTACAACAGACACTACAAGCATCAAGGCTTGTTGCACTGGCCTCCGTAATGAGCAAAAAAAACACAAACGGAGAGGAGGGCACTGACCCCAGCTTCCCTCAGCCCCTGCTCCTGTGTGAGGCATGAGCGTCAAAGTGCCCAGAATTCCAAACCTTTCCTCTCTCCGAGCGCCTTTCAAATCAATTCACCGCAGCAAGCAAGCAAGATACATTAAAATCATAAGAGTGATAAATTATGAAAGGACCCCCCAAAAAGTATCTGATTTTGACTTTTTTATGAGGATCTGCTCCCAGACTGAAAGATATACCGCCATGTGAATGATTTAAAGGCGGAATAAATGTATGCATGTTTAAAGTGACGCTGGGACCTCATAAATATGTATGAAAGGGATGTGCTTGGCTGATCTGTTGTTTGAGAAAAGCGAAGAATAACTCCCCCTGGATGTTTTTAAAAGCTAAAAATGTGGACAATCCATAAAATGTTGGAGGCAGTAAAATTGCTTCATAAAGCATTGATTTACTGCTGAAGAAAGCAATAAGCAGGAGGAGGGGGTCAAAAAGCTATTTTGAAAATGCCAATTCTACAGAAGTCCACACGATTGGCCGCTTGTTCATATCAAATCTTTTTTTTTTTCACATCGTTTCACATCTTTTATAAGACTTTGATGCCTAGTTGGCATTAGCTTTTTACGAAGACCCTAATTTTATATTATGGCATTACTCCATGCATTGCAATGATTTAGTCTGACCATTGGTCTAACAGAAGCCTTTCTCCTTTATGAGTAAATGCCTTGTCACATTCAAGCTTAGCACATTCAATAACATTACTGACCGGGGAAAAATAGGCAGAGATCTATGGGAGCAGGGGGGTTCTGCAGGAGGTGAAGCGCGTGGTTGTGGGAGGCAGGACAGGAGCCTCTCCCCCTGCTCCAAACTACAAGGGCCAAAGGGTCAGGCCCCCGCAGCCAAGGTCAAACATCAAAGTGCATTTCTCTCCCCTACAACATTACGCTTCCTGACAGGTGTGATCACTGCACTGCCTTCCGCTTTAAACGTCCCGGAGGTCTGGGTCACCTGGGTACATCCCACTACTGACACCTATGTCAGTGCTCTGGAAGGCATGGGCCATATACCCTGAACTCCTGCTATGACAGGCCGTGACAGCCCCACATCACCAAACGGCCAGGCCCCTCACAAAAACACAGTATCTGACTGTACTCATATTCTTAACCATGTTAGCCCACCTGACAGCCATTATCTCAACAATGCCAAGAGATGCACAGAGCTAAAACTCCACAAAAAAAAAAAAAAAAACAAATTGCCATTTAGTGAGGATGACACATTAGCCAAACATATTGTGTATGTTCTTGGAAAAATTGAGCTACTCACCCATCTATCTACTGAGGCTCATTTTATGTTGTGTCAGAATGAATGGTATAAGCAAGACACCATACAGAGTTTAACAGTCATGTCTGAATTTGCATATATAAATCATAGTTACAACCATACATCTGCCAAGTTTGTGCATGGTGAATGGCATAATTTGATAAAAAGAGTTAGAATTCATAACCATGACACTGTGTAAATGCACTATCACATTCATATGTTCAAAATCGGATCATCTGCCTTAGTGTGTATTCATCAGCCTGTGAATTTCCACATCAGTTAGCTAGAGGCAAAATATCTGAAATAAACATGTAAGAGGTCAACTAGATCAAATGAGTTCTTTTATCTGAATTAACTACATGTCCCATGAATCAACCTTCTTCTGGCAGGAAGTGCAGCAGTCTGATGGATGATTTTAAAGGTATTTTATGAATATCCCTGTATGCCAGGCTTACACCTCTGTGCATTAAGCTTGATTAAGACAGTGCAGTTAAGAGTAATGACCCACATTTGGAATGTAACCAATGTTTTATAACCCATCACCTCAACTCAGAGACAGGTCCAAGGTAGCACCACAGGTGAAGATGGGGAATGCAAACCAAGGAATTTTTCCATGATCTGCCCTCTGAGAAGCTGTCTAGTGTCTAAGCTGCCATGTCCCTGGCGTGAAGACTGCTGTAGAGAAAGGCAAGTGTTTTTCACAGACAGTAAGCCAAGAGCGTCTTGACTCCGGATCTCTCGAGATCTCTTGTCTGGGTTCTGAGACTACACCATGAATTATGTCGCGAGTAACTTTGGAAACTATCCTCTCTGAGTTTAACCCGAGACCCCCGTTCACAGCAGCCCAGCGCTCTTGTTTTATTGTGATCCTTCAGTGCAGTATTCGCAGTGTGACTCAGGATCTCTCTGTGAACGGGAGTGGCACCGTACCAGTGACAGCAACAGCCCTCTCAATTCTCCCACTGCTGCTGTGATATGTTTTTCTCAGGGCAGTGTTAAAGAATGGATGTGACAAAATCAAATCATGACATGTGCCATGCACTATGTATTGTTGTTGTCTGGACGTGTTGCATCTCTCTTTTTCCTCGTCACTTAGCTAATGAACTTGGTTGTTTGCCATAAAAACAAGCGAATATCGCATGCATTCTCAACTACACTAAATAACATCACAATACAAAATCAACACAATAACAAGTAAAAAGACAATCCTGTAAGTCATCTTTTATTTCCTGAGCGAACCTAAAATGTTAGATATAATAACAAATAATGTGAAAATGTGATTATAAGAAAAAAAAATTATTGAATAGATAAGTAAACAATGCAGTCACTGCATAACCTGAGTTCCAGTAAATCCTGGTTATCCTGAAAATAAATCTACCATTTTAATGAAGGAAATACCAATATCAGCTTAATACTTCAAACGAGTGCATCAAATAAGAATTATGGATTGTAATAGTAAACAACTGTTTATAAACATGCATAACAAGCCTACATGTGTGTGCAAATAGTAACCAGTGTAGACCAAGACTCAGCCTTCAATATATATTGGGCCATATTTCCTGGATCCAGTGTTGTGCTGACATTGTATCTAGGCAAGAATTTCTGTATTCACCCATGCGAACCACACACAAGTATACAGACTGTAACTGGTGACATTTTGTGTCAGTGTGGCAGGTTCAGCCGCACAGTTTCACAGCCACATGAGTTGAGTAGATGGAGCCAGATGAAACTGCTCTGCAGGGGTCCTGAACCGCACGCTATTACGCGCACACTAAAGGCTGTGACACTCTGAGAGATGGATTCTCATTCTGTCCTGTCAGTGCTTTGGAGGGTACCATCTCGTGAACGTCTTTCAGCCTGATAGCTTATGCCTCTCTCGCTGGAGATGAATCATACACTGTATGTGCATTCCAAGAGGCTGTCCGAACTATACACTTCTGACCTAGATTGTATCTTTCTGTATATTCTCTGAGCAAAATTCTTCCAAGAAATATATTTAGAGCTATGTTCATAACAGAGTGATCCATTCAGCAACCAAAACTGTTTCGATCTGGGATTGATAGTTGAAGCATATGCAGAAATCACACTATAAGAACTAAAATTACTATAAGAGGTACCAACTGTCATTACATGGATATTTATGGAAGCTAATTTCCAGCTCCCCTTCCCGAATCATGAATCCCTACAAATTTGTTTTCCTCTGCTAAATCTACCCTTTCATGTCACAGGGGGAAAAGAATATTATATATTAGTGATTTCCAAGTGGCTTCATGCTCATGAAAGCACTGCGCAGAAAAGAGCCAGACAAACGCAGGCTTCCACAACATTACTGCAGAAATACCCTTCTACTGCAAGAATATACATCATTTCAGTCTGCTTGTTTTGTGCTTCCTTTTTCAAAGTGGTTTTCAGATTTCAATCCAGAAGCTATGCATTGCACGCTTCAGGTTGGAGGTAAACACACAAACAACGGTGTGAATTCAAATCACAACACTAGAGACCCTTCCAAATTAAAACACAAGGGACAGTGCAGTAAAATGATATGTATGTTTACTAGTTTCAACTCAACAAAAACAGATTTTAATATGGTCTCGGTTTATGATGACACTGTTATCCATCACGGTCGGCTGGAGGCTAACGCGTCTGGACTTTGTAAAGTACGATGACCACTCAAGCTCTAGTGAGGCCATTCTGTAGTCTTGAAAAACCCAATCCATCTCCCGTTGCCGCACAGTTGCTGAGCATTCAGTGTCATAGAGATATACTGGGGTTAATGAATCTATAGAAGAACGAGGATGTCACCATGTCTCATGCAACTAACATACCAACCAGCAGAAACCACAGTCGATGTCATGAGCTGTCCAACACAGACAGACTAGAGGCCAGAATATTTCCAGTTTCATAAAGGAATTACACTAGGACTGCACTAAACTGAATTTTACAAGAATTTATGGATTTACAATGTATTCCCAATTCACTTATTTCATGAAAAAAAGAAAAACATAAACATATGATAAGTATAATACATGACATTTCTAGGGGCAATGTTGGTGAAAGAGAAGGTTTCACTATTAGCTAAAAATGAATTATTGCTACATAAGCATGTGATAATGTGCATTACTAGAATATATTTACTTATATCTCACTGTAACTGTAAAGGGTTGGTAAATATATGGTCAAATATGTTGCCTGAGGAGGGCCAGTTTGATCAAAATATGTACAGAGCAGGTGTTTCACTGTCTTCCTCTATTGCATTTGGACCTGATTTTCTTTTCTCTCTCTGTATCGCTTGGTATTGCTTTAAACGTTTTATCACTATGTAATCAAGAGACTGCTCCTATGTTTTTCAATGTCTGAAAAAAATAGAACATAAAGAAATATGTTTTGATATTATAAGGTGTGTCAAAATATATGTCAATACGAACTATAAATCAATTATCATCACTTTCATGTATATAATTACATACATGTTTTATCCTCTGGATTCAGGGAATGCAGTTCTAATTTTGCATTATCTTCGCTTCCATGCACCAACCAACATCAGATTAACCATTTATAGTACAAAAAAAACCACACAGACACGGCAAGACAGTGGCCATCTCTCTCCTACTGGTATGGACTAAATCGCCATAGTTGGCACATATGCTTGGACATTTTGACGCTTGAAAAGAATACAATATTATTGAACACAGCCTTTGTCTGTCCCATGGAAATTGCTCTGCGATTTCAGCGCTCATCAATCGGCAGACTTTGGGAAAAGGCAGTGCATACATTACATGGATTTCCTGAAGGTGGACTAAATTAATTCACAAACTGTTATAAGTGAATGCCATACAGATCATTTCGCATTTACATATCATTATATTAAATGTGTTTTTCATATTTTTGTCACTCCTCATTCCCTATTCCAATCTTTCCTTGCTTTTGAATTTAAAGGTTAGCAACACTTCCGCAGGAGGGGAAAAAAATGTATTGGTTTTCCATATAAGGTATGAAATCTGCATATTTAACTTGTTTTCTTTTAAAGAAGAAGAATCCGTTTTTTTCTGCTTTGGAATTTTAAAACCTTCTGTATTTTATAGTCATTTGGCATCTGTACCAGTGCCTACATACAATACACTATCTTCCCCACTTCACATTTCATGGCCATTGTAAAAATGGTATCCCCTTTGGCTGTGGCTTGGCGTCATTCAGGTTCCATCTCATTATGGGCCTACATTTATTTGTGATCAGATGGCTTTTTTGGCAAAATAATCCCACTATTATTTTAACCTCTTATTGTATTGCTCATAAGTGCACTGTTAATATAGAATAAACCTCCAATTCACAAAAGGTATTTACAGCTATCTTTATGGCAGTAGTATGAGAGGATGTTGTAATGGGCATCCTGGGTCAGGCATCCATTTTAAATCACAATGTCAGGGTTGCAGTGATGCAGCTCATTGGCTGGAATTAAAGTCTGCCCATGCCATTGGTGGCCTGAGGTGGCATGCTCGTTCACACGGCAGGGGCAAATTTCAAAAAAGGTTACCAGGTGGTCAGTTGTATGTTAAGGTTACCAGGTGGTCAGTTAAAATGGAATGTGCATTTTTGTAAACTATTTTTGCTTCAACTGTTTAATTTTCAGCTTTGTTGAGTGTGCCCTCTCATTTTGGTAGGATAATGGCCCTGCTGGAGACTGTGGCCAGGAGTGCAGTGGACTGATGGTGGAATGTGTGATTGGCTGTCATGTTAACTGGGGAGAGAAGTGTTTTTTTTTCAGTTGGACAAGATTTTTTCCATCTCATTATGCAATAGCGCCCCCTCTGGTCAACAGGGCACCTACAACCCATCTTACAAAATGGCCAAAAAAAAAGTACACATGGCATTATATTCAATAAAGATTCAATAACATGCACCTAGTGTCTTTGAGGGCATATGTAATACAATAAAAATAGACTTTACATAACGATTTATGCCCATAAAGACAATGAATTCCATTCTGATTGAGTTGCACATGCAGTCCAGACCACTGTGCGCTGTCCTCCTCAGCAGGACCTGGGAAGGTAGTGCTCCACGGGCCGCTGGTGGCCCAGTTTGCAAATGAACGTGGCCCATTTAATATGTTTCAATATAATTAATATTTAATCTTTAAAGAAGTTTTGATAAATCCACGGGGAAATTGGTGCTGCGGAGCAGTTACTCATCTCACTCCTGGCTGATATAAAAGAAAACACGCCTCTCCTCTCAGGGACCGGTGGCTCAGTGACACGAGGGAACATACGGTTTACATGCCAAACCCTCTCCTTGTTCAGACTCAGACAGAAAGGCTATAATGTTGCATTTAATAAAAAGAGACCTCTATTATTTATTTATGCATTTGGGGTTTTTCAGTGCTTGAAGTTTTAAACATTTAATGAGGACATTGCTCATTTTCCTCCTCTCATTCCATTTTCTTTATATGTATTGAAAGTAGCGCAGCCCTGTGAACGTAGCATGGTATGGTAATGCTTAGGGAATGGTCTCATTATTATGTGTGTGACCACGGGCAGGCCACAGAGCCGGCCCATGCTCACCCATGGCTTCCCCCACCTGTTTATGAGAGACACCTGCACTTCTCAGATGGGAGAAAGCAGGACAGAAAGAAGCATATTATGGGATGTGTGTAGTAGTCAAAATCCTGAATCAAGGGAGGAATTCCCAGTGCTGGAATGGGCTTACACTATCAAAAGTATCCCAATACAGAGAATAGAAGGGGAAATAAGGAGTAAACAGTATGAGGAGTAAAGAGAATAAGAGATAAAAATAAAAATTGACATTGTTAAAAATTATTGCCCATGTTGTCTTAATATCAGTAAATGTGTCCTAAGTTTATTTTGAAGCCTTGTCTTTGTTTTCCTCAATTGCTTTCTGTAGTATTTCTCCCAATGGAATTAACAACACAATCTAAAGCAATAGGTCTTTTCTGTGCTTGTTTTGCTGTGTTATTTTTTTTTTTAAATGGTCACCTACACAGCCACAAACAGGCACAAAAAAAACATCTTGTGTGCAATGCATCATTTCCAAAGGCATTTTGGAACAGTCATTTTCCCAGCCATGGAGACGGATTTCCTTTAAATTTAATTGCACCTTGCCTCAGTCCCATGGCAGCGTATTGTTGGGGCAAAACACAAGTGAAAAATCAGGCAATTATGACAAATTGTAGCAGGACATTGTAATGGCTGCCGGCGAGCGAGGCTCTTGAATTAAACTCATCTCAGCGGCCATGCAATGCAATTAGGGGGATGTGCACCATTTGCAAAACGGCGCAAGAAATGAACGTATCAATACGTGCACAAAGGGAATAGATATGAAGAGAATGACAGTAGACTGCCTTTTCCAAACTGTTGCCCCCTCAGGGCAGATATGAAGCAGCTTTGCTGGCGTTATAAAACCCATCTCAAAGAGAAGATGAATTATACTTTTTTGTTAAGCAGTGGGGAGCTGGCCAGACTCCAAACGTGGGGATAATTCAAACTGACAGAGTGACCTCCTTCATATACAAATGATGCCAGTCCCGCAGAATAATAATAGGATCAAATGGAAACACTCAAAGCCTATGTATCCGAGGGTCCTCCAGCGGACTGCCCCTCTGCCGCTTACAG
The DNA here is from genome assembly GCA_022829145.1 of Albula goreensis. NCBI lineage: Eukaryota > Metazoa > Chordata > Actinopteri > Albuliformes > Albulidae > Albula > Albula goreensis. The sequence goes on from CM040744.1 coordinate 41,405,019, forward strand.
ACGACAGCGGAAGAAAAGCGGGTAAACTTGCAATGTCACTGGTGGCAGTGTAGCATAGCGGTTAGGGAAATGGGTTTGAAACATGGAGTTTGAGGGTTTGACCCCCAGATGGGATGCTGCCATTGGGCCCTTGAGCAATATACTGAAACGCTCCAATAAACACCCGGCCGTTTAAATGGACTGTATTTAACAGGGGCTAACCGTACACTGTACACTGCTCTCCAAAGCACCGCATGTAATATCAGCTTCAGTCATGGTCTGGGAAGGAGTGACATTATACAGCGAGCTGCGCTTGGCAGTGGCCATCTTGGCTGCCGTTGGCTGGGCACTGTGCTGTATGTTGTGAATGCACTGAGCTATAAGTACAGATGAAGATATGGTTCATTTTCTTCTCAAAATGCTCCCGGTTATGTACATTAATGAGCCTGTCGATGGTAACAATGTGGAAAACAGTTTTCCCCACTCTCCAAAACCAGCAATGAGGCTTGAAAAATAGCATTAGAATGATGCATCCCTTCTCCTTGTGGTTGCTACACACTTTAGGTGGACGCTTTGCTAATTAACTGTTTGACTGGCTTTTTCTACCAGTTCAGGACTTATGTTTATCAATACCAGATAATCTTCATAGAAACAGATTAATAAACTGAGTTTATTAATTCAAACAAAAGCTTGCTGGCTATAAATGGAGTTTGTTAAAACAAAGTTTGGGAGAATCATTCTCAGACAACGCCCTATAATCAATTCCGGTCTCCACCAAGATTAATAAGCTGTGTTTATTCCCCATCACCTCCTTTTCTAATTATGTGTTTTCCTAAGGGGGTCCTCTTCTTTTACAAGAATATCTGCACTCCTCTCCCCTTAGGACTCCAAGCCCAAAACCAAACAAGCACTACACCTCACCACTTATAAAAGCATTTCAATTTTATTCCTTCCATTGTCTGAGAATGTTTCTAGTGAAATTGTGTATAAAGGCATGTATTCTGATGGATATTTTCATTTCATGTAGACATGGCTGCCGTAATGTCAACCAAAAGCTTCCCAAAAGACCCTTCGCATGCATGAACGGTGCTATTTAATGCAGTGAGTTTTGCTTTATACAGTGTGCGAATGAGAACAGAAATATGAATGGGTGCTATTTATCATACATGAGGGAAATTCCAGAATTAATACATTGCATCCTCTGAGGTAGAGATTGTTTTTGGAAGATAAATTTCCAGCGCAATATTGTGTTGAAAACCAAAAAGCATGGCACAGTTTTTTTTTTTTTTTTTTTTTACATTGAGGGTTTTGAAAATGTGCCCTGAAAACACTCCTTTCATATTTCAACGAGTCAGAGCAGAGCAAAGCCACATTTTCACACTTCAGCCCATTGCTCACTAATATTGCTGCTTTTAGAAGTAATGTGTGCCGCCCTAAGAAACTCTTTGGAGGGCTGACATTAAAGCATCAGAACCCTGCTGTTCAAAAAGGCACAGAAGCATTGTAGAAATGTAATAATTGCCGGCTGTAATGGCCACTTTGCGCACACACACATACACACACACACATACACACAGGCATGTACACACACACACATATACACTCACAAGAGATCTGTCTCTTAATGTTTATGTCTCGAAATGTTGCAGAATCTCAGATTTTAACCATGCCATTGCCAAACCTCTGACAAGTTGAGATGATATGTGCAGGAATAGTGTTGTCTTATTAAACTAGCAAATCACAAATATTATAAATATATCAATGAGAGTAAGGCACTCCCATTAATATATATCCCATTGCAAAATGGAAATATAAGGAAAACAGCCCCTACAGTATCCATTGAAAGACCCTGCATTCTGTGGTTCTGTGGTAAAATCCACTTTCCATACATCACTGTGCCTAATGAATACATGCTGCAATAACAGCTAAACACCACCTATGTTTTTGACCATAAGCCTATTAACAGGCATCTTTCAGACAATGTAACCAGATAACATAAACATTATTTATGAAATTCATATATCACACACTTGTCAAACTGAGGTAATTAGATAAGATATATAATGCCACATTTAGATGTAAATTGTGTTTGTGTGTGGGTGGCTGGGTGGCTGGGGGTGATAGCGTTGCACTAAACACATGCATAACTTAGGAAGTACACTTGAGTGTCCTTAGAAATAAAAAAAAACTACCTTATTGGAGGAAGAGCCATTATGTGTTGAGACCAGCAGATCATGTCGTCTGGATTTATGTCCCTGTACTCATGTAGAAAACAGGTTTGTAGACCACAGTCAACCACAGCCACACCATAACAAGTTATATGTGTAGGAAATATAATCTGTAAAAACATGCCTCCACAGTTGGCCCCAACGAATACTAACTTTCACAGAGATTTTCAAAGTGCCCCGGACAGGGAAAAGAACACTGACTAGACTTTTGTATGTATATACAATGACTTATGATGTCTTATGTAACCTGTCAGTACAATATGATATTGTGTACAATAGAAAATGCCTGATTCATCTCACAAACAATACTTGGCCCACATATGCTACACACACTGAGATTGCCATAGAGAGGTTGACAAGGAAATATGGACTCTGGAAATTCCTCAGAACACAAGGCCAATATTATTACAATTGCAATTACAACATTATTACTATATTGCCAGCATACATATTTATCGTTAATATTAATTCGTGCTGTTGTCATTATTAACAATGCTAACTGATATTATTGCTTATTATAAACAATCATTTAGAGGAGAAGATAACGGTAAATACCGTTTAACTGATTGTAGACTACGTCTTCCAGGTGTTCGAGTCTCTGAAGTATGGACTGCCTGTCCACCAAGTTGGTAACTTTGCCATTCCTACTTCGAACTCTTTGATCGGAGCTCCTTCCGATCTGCACGAGCTCCTCGGAACGGTCCTGAATTCTGCAGTACACCGAGAACAGTATAATCCCCACGAAAACCAAAATGTTAACAGTCAGCAAAGTTTTTATTTTGCGTGCCACAGCCATGAAACCGAGAGAAGCGCTTATGCTGGAGGCATCAAGTCATGTAACGGAAAGCACACCAAATCATTAGGAATAATGCGCGTTCCGCCTCAATAAAAAATAAAAAATAAAACAGACACCTTTCGGATATTCAGGTCTGTGGTTCTGAAACAACGTGAGCTATCCGTTCAGCACCACGGAGATGTGCGTCGCACGCGTCTGGGTGTTTGAGGGCTGGAAGAAGGTTGTCATCCACGTAACGAGTTTCCCAGACTATGGCAAAACTGAATCTAGCGGAGAAGTTCAAGGTTGAGGAGGATGCCGAACAAAAACGTGCATTTCCTTTTTGATCACGGCGCGGAGCCAAATTATAATCTATACAGTACGGCTTTTGCTCCGGTTTGGGGAAATCATAAAGCTTTCTCTGTCGTGTCCTGCTGAAATAAATAAAGCACCGGGAAGAATTCTGCTCAGCTTGTAATCGCCACAGATCTATGCGAATCAAAACAGTGCTTCGTCTCCTTGTGCGTTCACAAAATCAGTTTAATTTCAGTTACACGATATCAGTCCACAGGAAAACGATTTACAATCTCCGGATTTGTACAAAAAATCTCCTCGAACAGAGCTTTGACATTTCCTCTCTCAAAGACGTTGTGGTCACACGATTCGTCCTGATACCGATTCAAACATGTAACCTTCTTTTGTTGTTTCCCTACATTTTGTATCGGAAATGACTGCAATGAAATAAAAACATGGAGACAATGTTGATTTTAGCGAGGTGAAAGTTAAAAAAGGGGTTCTTCTTAGATGCTGTCAAACGTTGCTGATGCTCGCCGCTTTCTGTGTGGTGAGCTAGCAATCCCCTCGGTTTTGCAAGCTCTCTCTCTCTCTCGCTCTCTTCGTCCCACCCTCTCCCTCTTTCTGTCTCTCCTTGGCAGAACGCAGGCGAAGCTCTGCTACGCTGTGACGTTGGAAGACACATTCATAAATATTCAAGAAGAACTGTTAGGGAAATATAATATAATAGACGATATGTATGCTGTAGCCAACGTATATTTCAGAATATTTCCACAATGCCAAATACACAGGATTTAGTGATACAAAAAACAGAGTTGTGCATTACAGTAGCCCTTGATCAATACTGTAGAATAACAGCGATGGAAACAGTCTTTTAAACTGACTCTCTCTGTCCGTTCAGTGGGTTTACTTTAAAATGGTTTTCAAGTATTTACTGTAGTTCTACGTATTAAAAAACTGACCCAACGCAACAAGAGGACGGATAAGCCACTAATTGCGTTCATGTAATGCAGAGGAATGTTATAAATTAGCCTACTACAATCAACGGGTACTCCACTTGGACTTCTACCTGCCTAACTTATTGGCTCTCTATGGCAAACTTGTTTTGGTGGGCTTTACGGAAATATGACCGGAAATATAATGCTACACACCATAAACAGGTTAAATCGCTATAGCAAGCTTCACCAGTCAACAGTTATAAAGACCGCATATCACTAGCATGTTCAATAATGCAGCAATATTCTTTTTCTCTTTTCTGCTGCCTTTGGTTTACACAGACAGTGAAGCAAGTCAGAGCTGGCGAAAGAATATATTCACAATGGACACAAACCAACGGGAATATATATTTGTTAGTGTGCTGTGTTCTCAAACTTAGTGTATATAGTGAGACACAATTAATCCTGAGCCTACGAGCATTTACTGGAGGTTAATTAAGGGTTGACTACACATGCGTTTCAGAGGAATACATGGGCCTGTTACGCAACTGCTCGTCCATAGTCATTAAATATTGGTTAGACAATCCTCTCTTTATATAAGGAACTGTAGATTTCATAGCCCGGAACAAGCCATGCGCCCAAAATAAAGCAAAATACACATCACTGATAATTTAGTAACAATACAGACATTGGTATATCAGTATATTAGTGTATATATAAGTATATTTTAGGTAATTATTTATTTATTTATTTATTTATTTATGTATGTATTTATATATATATTTTTTTTTAATTATGTTTTATTTAAGCTTGAACTGCTTTTGTTAAAATGTCGAGAGAGAGAGAGAGAGAGAGAGAGAGAGAGAGAAAGAGAAAATGATAAGACAGAAATTTTCAGTTTGCCTCTGCTCTCAGGTTCTCGGTTTGTCCTCATTCGCATCCCAGCACTGATAGAAGTGCCACTCCAATATGTAAGTACGGACAAGCTGTAAGGTAGGATTTCTCACAACCACAATTCTAACCTTTTGATGCGTGGTGACACTTTTACTCTCTTGAGGAAACAGTAGACTTTCTGATTGCTTTTAAACAGTCCTCTCCAAGATCTATTTAAGTGTTGATCTCTGACCTCTGCTTTACAGACTGTATAAAAGGACTAGTATGAAACTGAACGTATGATTTCAATAGTTACTTGAATTTACCCACACGTACTTCTTTCCAGCAGAGGGACTTTTTCACATAAAGGAAAGATCTTCTGATTTCAATGTATGAAATTTCCAAATGTGTATGTGAATAGCCACACACAAAATGTGACAACATGCAATCTCAAAACAGTGCGTAATCTGGCAGTGTGTAATTTAAAACATGTGTATTGTAAAATATGTGCTCCACACATGCTGCTGTGTGGAAAGCATGTGGAATTGAATGGAATGCATGAAAATGGCGGCAAAACACCCTCCAAGGTGTCCATTGTATCTGTGTGAATATTTTCTATGACTGGCTGTGACCAAAATCTGGCTTTGAGTTCAGGAAATGGTCACCTACTCCAGAGTAAAGTAATACCTATCATCTACAGTGATAGGATATGTCTTAAAATGGTCATATTGTGAGACAAGAAAGTGACCATGTATTGAAATGACCATACCAAGCAAGTAACCATGATAATAGCAGCATCACACTCGATGAGGTGTCCGTTGTATAAACGTAAGGGATGAGGTGGAGGCTAAGAACTCCACAACAGAAAGCAGAGTGGAGAGGCCTCCGCCAAGTGTTGTTATGTCTTACATAATTCACAGTGGAAAGAGGACAACGGCTCAAAGACTCAGTCCATCGATCATGGCAGTAGTGCAGTGGTAACTCAGTTCTGAAGCAACAGTTACACAGATTTATACGCACAACTGCAATTCAACAACAAGGTAAACGCAAATCACAATATTTTTTGGGTGTCCTACAATGCAGAATTGTATGGGATATATCAGCACAGCTTGTTCACCTCGCCTATGGCTGTAGGAATGGCAGCACTTCTCAGTTTTCAACCCCTGCAGAATTCCAGACAGTTGCACTGGCCCAACACCTTATCAAGAGAATCTACACTGGCCATTACATTTTTGTTCACCCCCCGTAGCTCATACAGCTGAAATACCACTTAGTAGCACGATTAAACATATGATAGACTGATTGACTTGGTAATACTAACAATGCGTCTTGTCCCAAGTGGAAGATGTCGACAGTGCTTCTTAGCCTACATCTGACCTATCTGACCACACCAAAATATGAAGTGTTTTTAGGGAAGGCCTCAGAGGTAGGAAGACAAATGTACTTTCCGTTCATTTTGAGTCTTTCTGCTCTTCTTGCCCAAAGTGTGGTGGTTGTCTGGTGCAGCTTTTTCAGCCCTTTTCAGCCCTTTCCTCGTCCTTTATAAATGTGACTTCCTCCCAGGCCCTCAGGTTTTAAACCCGCCAGGCCCGACTCATGGTGCATTCAGAGGTGGCTATGGCAGGCTAAGATGTATTGACGTTTTCTTGACACCCGGTGCAAGAAACAATACATTCTGACAGTACAGGGCAAGCCTGTGCTCTTCACCAAACACCCAAGCCGATCAGCCCCGATGATTGGCTCCTGAGCCTATCGGCAGAGGTGATTGGCTCTTGGGAATCACAGACCCCAAGGCATGCTATCCTCTGAAAACAACCCTCCTGACCCCAACAGCAAAGCAGCACTTTCCGTAAGAACAGAATATTGAAAACTGCTGAATACAGAGAGAGACATTTCCCTGTGGGTTGCCAATAGCCACTGTGCTTTTCTAACTTGCACATTAACATTGCCTAAACGCAATGCTGTCAGAAGCCATATTGTATCAGTGATGTTGATTTAATGTTGATCACACAGGTTTATATGTAGTCTTTGTGAATACAAAATTAAGATGTTACTTGAAGCAAGTTACTTTGACCTAATTGGTTATTGTAATACTAATATGCGGCATGATTGTAAGGTAGGACAAGTAAAAAACAAAGAAATTTAAACTATAAAATTTAAACATTAATTAGTTTAGCTTATCATACTAGTATCAGTCACTCTTTGTATATAAGTAAATAATTGTATTGTGTATAAATATAAAATTAGACTGAAATTAGTCTTCCTGATTGACATGGTAACGGTATATGCAGACTGAAAGATTCAAATCAACTATACAATGCATACAATACATTTGGTCTCACAAGAAGCAGCTTCCTCATAACTAAATAGTAAGTCTGTGCATAGTTGCATGTGAAACTGACAGATTGAAAGATAATGAGCTATCTGCAGAAATCACAATAATTTCTCTCAAGGATGACAAATCAAAAACTCACATTTTTGATTGATATTAGAGAACATAGAACCTCACGTGCCCTATCCCTCAGGTTCTTCCTTAAAACATATAAAGAGTATTAATTTCTCATTACCAATGAATGCTTGTCTGGTCTGACAGAATCCAGACTATCCTGGACTATGAGACCCCAGTTACCTGTCGGACCATGAGGTCAGTTCATCTCATCCTTAAAATGACTGCTTACACTCAGACATTTACCAGAGCAAGTTATGCACCCTATGCATATATTTATACAGGCCCATATCTGCTAAAACAAGTCAAGTGATGTATCTTGCTCAATGGTGCATTGACAGTGCCATATCTGGGAATCAAACCAGTAGGTTACAGGCACAGCTCGTAAACCAGTGGGACACACGCTACACCGGTACCAGATGCTGCCCAACTCTGATCTCAGGGTTGGTTGGGCAGTTTAATTCTTGAAGGGTTAATGTGTACGTGGGTTTTTGTTTCCACAATTACTCAAGCCTGATCAGATAGCTATTTGTTTATACCAACACCAGTTCTTTCACAGATTGGACAGATTAAATAATTAATAATAGAAAATGATATCAAGCTCAGTAGAGCATTTGGCCCTTCCTACCCACTCTCCCAAACTGAGTCGGTTTTCACTCTCTCAAAACTATGCACATATCTGGCATCTGCTTCACTGGCTCCCGATAACAATTCACATCACATTCATCAAATGCAGAGCCCTTCTGCTCCCTTACCAGGCAGTCAAGGGCATTGCTGCTCTCTACCTGTAATCCATCATCACATCTTACACCTTTGCACCAGCTCGTCACCCGGCAACCATGAGGTCATTCCTCCCTTCACTGGCCGTCCATATCAAACTCTCCTCATTTGCTCACTGTCCCCCTAGTGGTTGAACAAAGTGCAGCACCGTTCACACTTCATTGCAGTTGCAAAACTCTGGATATACAGGAAATGATCCAACCATGATATTTGGTACAATATTATATTCCTTTTATACACCATTTTTTGACAACATAAATTGTGACATATAATTTAGTGTGGCTTTTCCAGATCACTTTCTATTGGTCAATATATCCCAATCAGAAACTTTTGTGAACATAATTTTACCACATTACTGCATGTAACCTGGAAGCTGCACTGAAATAATAGTGATATTTACACAGTCACTGAGCCATCACAGTACCCCACCATGCACAACTAATGCTTTTAGTGACTGGAGTTGAAGCTGCAGGACAGAGAGTTGATGAGGGACTAAGAGGCCAACAATATTGCAGCACTGTTATCTTGATTATTAATATTCAGAATGTTTACTATATGTTTGACTTGTGCTGTGTGTGTGTGTGTGTGTGTGTGTGTGTGTGTGTGTGTGTGTGTGTGTGTGTGTGTGTGTGTGTGTGTGTGTGTGTGTGTGTGCATGAGCGAGAGAAAGAGAGAGAGATGAAAGGGCTGCCTGCTGCAGGTGGAGAATCACAGCTCTGAGTGCATAGCACATGTGGTGCTGCTGCTGTAGTGTGGTTTTATTTTAGCACAGTTTCCTGCATGATGTTCCATCGCTGCACTCCTGGCTGGATTCCTTCCTTCCTGCTCCTTCCTGCTCCTTCCTGCTCCTCCTGTAATGAGCACTTAATGTACCTTGCCTTTTAGTGGCCTTAAAAGTCTTTCTGAATGTGACTGGCAAACAAATAAAGGCGTATAACAAAACAACAACAATAAAAACAATAACCACAACAAAACAACAACACCAACATTACTACCACCACTCCTACTAAAACCAATACTAATAATAATAATAATAATCATCATCGTTGTTGTTGTTGTTGGTGCCATTTTTGTTATCATTTTAAGCAGTACTACTGGTAGCTGCAGTAATAGTATTGGTAGGTTCAGCGACAGTGGCAGTAGTAGTTGTAGTAATAGTTGTAGTAGCAGCAGCAATATAGGTAGCAGTAATAGCAGTAGTAATAGCCAAAGTATTAGCAGCAGTAGTAACATTAGTAGCAGAAGTATTAGCAGTAATATAGGTAGCAATAGTAGTAGTTGTAGTGGTAACAGTAGCATTGCTAACAGCAGCAGGAGTAGCTGCTTCTAATAGTGATGTTGTTGAAGTTGCTGTTGATTATTCATTGTGCTCTTGCTGTCTTTTTCCATGGATGTTTTTATACACATCATGCCAACCCCTTAGAGCTACAGTAGGGTTAGTACAAAGCATTCATTTATGCCCTCTTACTGCACCGTCAGTCTGCAAAGAGACCTGCCCAACCAGTGATTTCAAATAAATTACCATTCCAGTGAATTACAGTACAACAGAGAGTTACAGTATGTACTTTTTGCTTGATTAGAACAACCCAAAAGCAGGTCACATTCAAATCACTCTCATCCCTCTTTCCACCAAGAGGTGAAGAGGTAATCTGTATTCTTTGATTTACTTAACTTTCCCATTGAATTCAATGGGGATGTTGGAGCGGGGGGGGTTGGCAGGGGGTGTATTTTGCTGTTTCCAATAAAGATCTTTATTGGCCTTTGGAAACATTTACTAAAGAGAGATGCCTAACTGTGAATTGTGAAGACACAAGAGGGGAAATCCTGTAAATTTACTTCACACTCCAGTCAGCTCCCCAATGAGGCACCACACCAAGTGTGCCAACTGGAGTAACGGTGAGGAAACTGCAGCAGGGGCTGATGGGATATGGCTCTACATCTGCAGAAGGATGCTTTCGCACCTCTGAGCAAACCATCGGACCTGAATGATTCAGTACATGACATATATAATACTGCTGCGTACATGTACTGCAGGTCTGGTATAGACGACAGCACATGCCACGCCGTGGATGGACATAATTAAATGTAAAAAATGCATAACATTTGCAAATATTGCTCTGCTTAAATGGAGGAAATTTCAATAAATGCTTACTCTCACCACTATACCCTTCTGAGGACTCCCCAGGTCTCTTCATCAGTGGTAAATTCATCGCAGAGATTCAATAAAACAGAGGCAGAATAATTCAGCATTCAGTTTTGCCTAAAGCACACCATATATTGCTGATATTTGTGTGAAGCTTGTTCCAGTCACATCTTATCTCTCTTTCTCTCTCTCTCTCTCACTCTCTCTCTCTTTCTCTCTCTCTGGGCATGACTGCTGCATTTTCTTCTTCTTTTAAAGCCTTTTTAAGACTCTTTGTTCTTTCTCCTGTCCTCATTGTGTTTTCACCAATCCTCAAATTCCAGACAAACAAATTAGATTGCTTACGATTTCCACGGTTGGCGACACAAACACGTTAACGTCTACAAAGATTTAAAAATGACACTCCTTTTGAGATAGGATCCTGTTTGAAATATGAGGTGAATATTCTTTTGTAGATTAAATGTTTTGTAAATTCATCCCAGCTGTTTAAAAATGATAACTATTATTAATTTTGTTATGGTTTTTAATTTTTTTTTTACAGGTAGGGTCTGCATTTAAGCAAATGCATTTTTTTACTCATGTGTGACTTTAAGATCTGAAATGCAAGCAAATTCCCCATCATCAGCTTTATCTGAAAAAGTTAATTAAGTTTGCTGCTGAATATGAATCACATTTCAAAAGATGCTGATACGGTTTGTCAAGTAGTCTGGTTAAACAGATGAGCAAGGGAGACATTTCAACAGCATATCACTCAAATGGCAACCTCTGTTCCTCCATCACCAGAGTCTCTCTCACTCAGCCACACAAACACACACACATAGATACCATACATGACTCTACCATACACACACACCTCACATGCACATGCTGTGCACTTACACTACACACATACTCAATCACTCACACTGATTACTGCATTACAATAATCATATTAATAATAGTCGTAATATAAAATGACATATATTATCAGTATGAAAGGTACAAAAAAGTATAAGACACAAAGATATATGGAAACATGTTTACCTCAGAGGAGTGCCAGAATATTTATACTAACACACACACACACAAACACACACACACATTTTTTTTGTTCGTCAAATCCCCTTGCAGGTTTCCTACAAATGAGCAACCCAACCAATTTCTGAGCTCTGCGTGAACTGCTGCTGAATAATTCCAAAGTGGTGACTCTTTGTGGTGATGCTCTGGCTGTATTCCGCGCACGGCGAGCGGAAAGCAGGCCTGTAACACCACCCTTAATGCCTTTTAGCAGTATTAGTCTGGGACGGAGCCAGCTGCTTCTCACCCTGCCACTGCAGCCCTCCCGTGTGTCCTTCTCTGGCGGAAAAGCCGCCAGGTCAAACAGAAGCCATCCAGCACAAGAGAGCTTCCTTTCGTCTCGAAACTTCTCCTGTTACCCCCACAGAACCTCAAATCTACACAACATTTGGATACATTCTAACAGGAATAATTCATATATTCTGGTACACGATGCTGGAAGGAGACTTGGTTTGGTGTTATATTAAACAAAAAAACTTTATGGAAATTACCAAGATTATTTCACAACATCATGTAATATTAAAAAAAAAAACAAAACATATGATTCCTGATACCTTTATCAGAGCATAAAATAAAATAGTCCCTTTTGAAGGTATTGCACAAGCATAATCAGTTTCATAAAACCATTCTGGTCACAACCATGAGTGGATCTCAATGGCAAACATGGCCATTACATGTTTTTCTTTTAAATTCTAATCATATAAATGCCAAGAGCAAAGGTCTGACTTTGATGGTTTTCAAATATGTCCTGCATGACAGACTAACACCTGCAAACCTTAAACAAGAAGAGATTCATTAAGAACTATAGGTTGTCCTGATAACTGCTACATTATCGTGTTATAACATTTATATTACCCATCTGGTCAACATGTTTATATGCCTAATGGTTTATCTTTCAGTGGAAATCTGCCACATCTCTATTGCCAATCAAGCTGAATGCAAATGCAAATGGCAGTTATTTAGTGGTGATTAATTAAACAGGGACCCTCCTTAATGACTTTGATTCAGTCAAACAAACTGAAATATTAACTGAACAGATGAGACCAGGGCATTCTAACAATGAGAGATGTGTCAGTCTTTTCTTCCAAAACTGCAGCATCCCCTGGTTAGGGATGGACATCTTCTATTTGATCCAAAATTGAATTTTTCACAACACAGTATACTCTGAAAAAGAGAGACAGATCAATCAAATGGTCATGATTAAGTCTACGAGAGAAAGGCGATACGCTCAACCTTTACACTCAGGATTCAGGATTATAGGGAAGTACTTTATTATTAATTTGTGTTTTGTCTTTCTCAATTTTTCTGTATTAAATTTAGTATCAATATTTCTGCATTAAATGTGTCATGAACAATTGCATTAAAATATAAATATGTAAAAGCTTTTAAGAAAAAAAAAATTTTTTTTTATCCATCTCCTCTGGTGAGAAATAAATCATGTTTTCCACTATAATGGAAACGACTTTTTTGTTTATGATTATTAAGACATACATTACATGAAAATCTCTAAAATTGCCCGGTACGTTATCACTGTTTATCAGTTATATCTATGAATAACATTGTGATTATGAATGATTGATACTGACTATCATCACACTAATCATTATTGTTTTGAAAATGTCTCTTGAGTATGCCAATCGCTGAATGTTGTTTTTTTTTTTTTTTTTAATTTGGCATATACTAAATTTTGACTGCTCAGTTTGCATCAGCCTTCTGGTGAGCAGAATGTTCATTTGTACCCTGAGGGAACGTATGTTGCCTTCAGCAGGAGAATATCTCTCAATATATCCTACGTTTGGAGGGGAGTTGACTGACAAACAGCTGCACAGTCTTACTGCATTGAGCCAGGCACCATGGCCCGGAGTCAAACCCTGTAATGAAGTTCAGCAGATACCAGGCATCTATTGTATCAGAGGCATAACAACATTTGGCCTAGTAAAAATTGCTGGAGCGAGATATAATAAATGAAGATGTAAACCACTTCATGTGAGCCAGGGAACAAAAGCCTTACGTGTACTCTTTTCGGTTAACGTTCTTCCAGCAACAGGGCGGGATTGAAAAAAGCCCCCGTAAAAAAAGGCTCAACATTCATTGACCTTGTAAGAGACTGCTGTGAATGCAGGTCTTTTAATATTTGGTAGTTGCTGAGCCAGGCAAGTCAGAATAATAAGGATAGAACTCTGTCAAAGGGGAACTGGTCCCCCTTTGTCTCCACACATCAAAAGGCAGCCATGTTTCTTCCCCTGAAACATTAATAGGGAATAAAAAGAACCAAATCAATATTTTCTAAGTCTCTTCTACAGCTAGGCCATAAATGTGGCCCAAATTCAATCTACCGACAATGAGCTTTGAGTTTTGCTTTGATAGAGACATTTAAAGAAGCGTATCACTTGAAATTCAACTTTATTAAGTGTACCCACACTGAAGTGTTGAAAAAAAGGATAGGTTTGCCTAAATTATTTCATAAAAATAAAGGATATTATGCATTTTTTTCCAGTACCTATAAGCCTTCCCTTGTTCAACCCTGAAATACAACCAAGAAACACAAAAGATCGTCAAGATATTATTACTGTTCTTCATTAATTTATTTTAAATTGTTTCCATAATTCCATATTTTTCTTTGTTAGTTGTTACACATGCATCAAGTCTGCCAAAATCTGAACATTAACATATTTCTATTGTCTATATTTAATATAGACAACAGTATGGCTCTAGAAGTTTGAATCGTACAGCACACCTGACCATACCATATTTATGAAATTGCCACAGAGAAACTGACATCCCTTAAAGCAAACCACACGGCCAATTTCCAATGACATGGGAATCATTAAGCTTCGACTTTGAGATTTCAAGCGTTGAGCGATACCATTCTCTGATTTGTGCAAGTGAATTGAATGAATTCCTCTACATCTGCCCGTATTTCGATTTGAGCCAGTTATCCTTAAATTTCTGTATCTCTCTTGCTGAGATGTTATAATGACATTATTTCCATGGTGTCTGCAATTCTGCCAGCCCCAAGTTCATATTTTATCTTGCTAGCCTGAAGCTAACAGCTAAGACCCAGTTGTGTCTGGTTTAACTTGGTTCTATTTAATACACTTGAGTCCTTTGTCCTGCAGTCTTCGTGGAAAAGAGCATTGATTTACTTCATATCGGGAACAAACCAGAGCATTAAAACCTTGGCAGATTAAAAACCTGGGCGCTGTGTTTAGATTAATAATCATCTCCTTTGTTTTTTCCATCACTCAAAACCAAGCCCACGGCAACGGAGAGCTGTGGCTACGGCTAATTTATTCACGGCTTTTCATTTCGAGCGAGGCTCATTAAAAGGCTTGTCAACTCGCTCCCTGACCTGGAGACGTAAACCCTTTCTGTACCCATAATGCACTACTATGCCTGCTGCCACTTTAACTGACAGGCAGTTGTTAGGTCAAAGGGCCAAAGAGGAGGCAATGCCAACCAGAGGAACCCCTAAATGGCTGACAGAACACACGATATGGCACAGCCTCTGACTGTACGCCACTGGCCGCGAAGGGCCACAGGTTCCCTAGAGGCCATTTGAATACCATTGTGAACACTGGGAAGCAGCAGAAACCTTGCAGCACCAAGAATTTTGGGGCATAACTGGGTTGAATAGGCATCTTGAAAAAGAACGGGTTGTTTTTTTCATGTATGTTTGCATTAATATTTTTTTCCTGCCTTGATGGACAGTGGGTATTTTGGATCCTACCCTGTAATTGCAAAGATTATCTCATTTTAATGGGGTGGAATAGTGAAGATACAATTATGTGTAATTTAACTGGTGTATTGTCTGATCGTACAGGCAGTGAGAACTTAATGGCCACTTAGGCCCGCTTTCTCAAAAAAGAAACATCTTACAATCATTTTCCATGTTTGGAGCTAGAAATTAATGTAGTCTTTTCTGGAAAATGTCAACATGCATTAGAAAATTACCACTATCCGTCTGTAATGAGCTGCTTTGGCATACCGAAAATGCACAAATACAACGGTTCTTAGAATCCCAGTCTAACAGTACTCAGTATCTCCAACCAATCAATTTCCTCTTTTACAACCTCAAGCATCCACTCTAAAGCATGTGTGTTTATAAAACTATAACGGCTCCTTTTCGCTCCTGTGCAGTGTGCAGTCCCCTGCTGAATTTTACCGGAAGCAGTACACCATCCAGGTGACACGTCGCATACTGATCTAGCCTGTTTGTGATTTTCGGACACACTACATACTACATGTACTGATTTTTGCCTACTATCTAGGGAATAGTATGCGATTTCGGACACGGCCGTTGTCTTTCTGCAGTGAAGATGAGGCATTTGCTGCCAGAAATAGAATGGCTGGAACTGGGCTCACATTGGCTGTCCAGCCCAACATCGTACTGCATCTTATGGCTCATTGGCTGCTTAACCCAACATCCTACTGCATCTTATGGCTCATTGGCTGCTTAACCCAACATCCTACTGCATCTTATGGCTCATTGGCTGCTCAACCCAACATCCTACTGCATCTTATGGCTCATTGGCTGCTCAACCCAACATCCTACTGCATCTTATGGCTCATTGGCTGCTCAACCCAACATCCTACTGCATCTTATGGCTCATTGGCTGTTCAACCCAACATCCTACTGCATCTTATGGCTCATTGGCTGCTCAACCCAACATCCTACTGAATCTTATGGCTCATTGGCTGCTTAACCCAACATCCTACTGCATCTTATGGCTCACAAATATAATGTTGTTTGAAAAACATGGCAAAATCTGCAAACCACCAAAAACTCTTCTAAATATCCATATATAGCATGTTTTGAGATACTAAATGTTTTCTAAAACTTTTCTCCCTTCTTTCACCGAAGCTTAGGAAGTCCAGTCATATTCACAAACTCTTCTAAAGTTCAGGAGAGAACAGAAAAGCACACACTCTTCCAAAATGTGGTGACAGTCGCTGCTTCTTTTCACACCACAGCCTACATTTGGAGTTTGTTCAAAAAAAGTTCAGGGGAAATATTTCCAGAGAAACCCTCACTCAATTACCTTTGCCTGCTAAACCAGGGTTTCATACAGGTACAAAATGCCATCACTTCCAGCATCCTCCAGTCTTATTCTCACCTTCTCGGGCCATTTAACCCATTCCTGACCGGCAGCTTTTCTTCCAGCAGCCCATTGGAACTCCAAGCCCAAGACCAAATACTAATGTCTCTATTGCCTTACTATCTATGACTTAACAGTAAACTTCATCAACACACATTCATGCTGCATGAAAATTCATTCAAGCTGAGCTCGCACACATCTGAGTTGGAGGAAGACACCTAACATGCAGCTTTGTGCATGCAGACTGCAGGACCACAGCTGACCAGTGGGGGTCAGTAGAGAGCGATGCATCATGGACATAGCCATTGTGCTTTGAGGCTGTTGCCACTGGCCCAGTCCAGCTTTAATAGGAATCTGTGGTTCATTCACACACTAGCACACCCTCAGTGGGATGAACCACCCAGAAGCCCTCAGAAATTATGTTTAATAAATAAAAAATGCTCTGAACTGGCTCTTCCAATGCTGCATTTTTATTCTTCAAAAATCTTTGTTTACGACTCCTCTTATCTTGGAATCCAAGAGATATTTCCATTTGTATAGCTAAATGTAGCTTCTGCAGAAATGCTCTACCAGTTTTGCAGGCTTTCCGGTAACTTTAACAAATAAATTATCATAAAAATGTTCCAGTGTGCTGTGCTGTTCACCTCCTGTCAAATAGACTGTGAGGGAGAATGCTGCATGTTTACATTAGAAAAGCAAATATGGAAATTTTTAATTTAAGGCTTGCTATTGAAATTAGGAGTAAGTGCCTTGTTGATGTTTTCTCCTGCTGACAGTCTGTTTAACTTGGGTGCCTAGCGTTGCTCTCCTCGGCTGTCAGCACAAGTTACACATCTTATTTTTTTAGAGATGTGTTTTTCAAACTCACATATTTGGGACAACTAAAAAAAAATAGAGATGTGCCTTCTCTAGCCTCCGGTCCCTCATTTGCTTGTTCCTGTACCTAGCTACTTCAGAAGAACATTGTGTGAAAGGTACTCCTGTCATTACTGTACGGTATATTTTATATATATGCTGCTTTATAAATATTTTGCAGTGCTGTGGCTAGGACATTCCCTCCCATGGGCTTCACAGTGAATAATGCTAGTGTCCTGAGAGCCTGTTTTTCCACTGGGGAGAAGAGCCCACTGTGGGGTTCTGACAGTCTGTGGCTGTTATGAGGAACAGACAGGAAAGACGATCGTGTGTTACGCTCTTCTTCGGTGCTGGTTCATTATTTAGCTTTTCGTGCTACATTGGTATGTCCATAATTGTACGGCAGCAGAGAACTGCACTGTAAAGCCTCTCACTAGGTAATGACACGGTCAATTATGCACCATTCCAGTACCACCAGGTTTATGATAATATTCATATTTATATGATAATTTCAGCCAATGCACAATGTAAATTGAACAACAGGAAAAAGTACTTTCGTCATCAAAAGATCCTCTAACTTCTCGTGTGTCCTTGATTTGTGGATAATGATTACAGCAGGTCTAGCGTGGAACATGACGGTGTTTGTTTCAGTCTGTTATCATATCCCTCTGAGTGCTAAATCCAGCGCAGAAAGCGTACAGCATCATAACACCTGATATTCCATGTGCTGATCCGGAGCCTCTGCAAGCCCTTTTCAGGGTTCACGCAAGGGGAAGAAGGTAACCACTCCATCACACTCTCCTTTCTGCCAAAAAGAAAACAGTGACAGGCAGATGCGTTTGATGTGCGGTTGCGCAGTGTCACGCGTGAACGTGACAGCTGTACTCTGCACGAAGGCCACACAGAGGGCGCGGCAACAAAGGAGCCGTTCATAAAAGTTATTGCCAGTGTTTCTTTGTTAGCAAAGGCCGAAAGCATCACAATAGAACATTATCCACTCCATAAACACGGGTGCTCCCTTTGTGAACGCTATCATTTTTGTGTTTTTACAAATGATGATTCTACAGGAAGGAACATGAAACGTGGGAACCCTCTGTTGCTATGGGGACTATTTCTGACCTTCTCATAGGTGTTGTCAGAAATATTAAGTTTCCCATTTTTCACATTAACTGTGACTCAAGCTGGCACACTCTTAGGGCTGGGTGCACATATTCATTTCCATGCAAAGGTCTTTAGCTAATCCTTACAATGGTGACGGTTGTGTTGGTGGTGTCCTTAAGCAAGGTTAATTGAGACCAGGTGTTAATGTGATACGCTGGCAGGTGTGGGGAATGATGTAACTTAAACATGTGCTCAACATCCCGCCTTTAGGCTAATCCAATGCGACGGTGGGGGATATTATCGAAACGACCTTGCCACATTTCATTACATAAACCGCATTTCATACAGAAGATCGCGCCGTAATTTATTGTATAGACTGCATTCCAGAGGAAAATGCATCTGTTTGTTGATTCATCTATCTGTCCTCTCATCTTGATTCATCAGTGTTTTTCATCGGCGGGAGACGAGGAGTTGTTTAGTAAATAAATCTCGCTATACATTTCCCCAAAACAGGACAGACAAACTGGCAGTTAAGGAACTTTGAGCGGCAGACCATTTTATCACCCTGACAAGATCACAACTTTTCAGTCAACAGATTTCCTGAAATATTTATTTGGAAATGGTTGTGGTGAAGGCAAGAGCAGCTTGGAGTTCAGCCATACAGGTGCAGCCCGATGCTAGCTCAGCTTCAGAAAGTGCTGGCAAGAGCTTGTGGATGTGTGGTGGTAAGGGACACAGGTGTCTTAACAGGGTCTTGTTTTAGCTCTTTTCTCCCTTTTTCTGTGCGTTTCCTTTTCTGTGTTGTTCTCTGACAGAAGCTTTCTTCTCAGGAAGTTGCTCTGGTGTGGGCTTTAACTGTGGTGTGATCTCACGGCAAAAGTGCTAGGCTCAGGTAATTGGCAAGATTTGCTGTAGAGTTTACTGGCTGAAACTATTTTTTTAAGCTGCGGTTGGCATCTTGTAGAAGGAACCTTGTTGTTGGCACAACTTAAGTGTTTTTGTGTAATTTGCAAGCCCAGTATACTTTGAGTTTCTTTACGCTCTGAAGATTTCACTTTCTTTTTGTCTGACTGATCATGCGCCAACCTCTGGTACTGCTTTTCCTAAGCCTGCATAAAAAAGGCTCTATTTTAAATGTTGTTTTGGTTCCACCCAGACCCAGTCCTTGCTTTTTCGCCATACTGTAGTAGCCGTTTCCTCCCTTACCATACATCCATACATCCATTATCCAGCAGCGCAGGAGAGATTTTTGAAGCGGGGGGGACCAAACTGTGAGCAAAAGGTCTCAACTTTTAAACTTATACTATGTATATATTTTTTTTTCTCCAAAGTGGGGGGTGGGAGGTGGATCGGGATCCCTATGAAACTGGGGGGCGGGCATATCCCCCACATCTGCACCCCTGCCATTAACTATACCCATTTCATTCAATCCAGGGTTGCAGGGGGCTGTAGGCTGAGGGTGTTACAGTAACATCTCTGAACCAGAAGTGTTGATGAACAGACTTGAAATTTCTTCTGTAGGAAAAATCTATTATTTCATTAATGTATAATAAAATATGTTTTGATGTGCTCACATATTTTGATTGTGTTAATGCATTTACTGTTACACTATTTTCTAAATGGTGATGGAAGAGTAATATTTGTGTGCTCCAGAGAAGAAGAAGATGTACTTCCCTACTGCTCAGTCACACAGTGTTGCTGTACTTGCAACATAAAGGAAAAGTGTTGGCGAAAAGGATTATGAAGTCAGTTGTTTATGTTAGAGCTGCTGCTGTCCCTGGATTTAAACTTGTGTAAGTAGAATCTTACCTTTGAAGTGTATATATCCATTCTACCAACTCAGTCATGCTGCTTTTTTTTGCTTGTAATTTTTACAAGAAAACATTTACAAGCTCACTGTCCTGTTCTGCAGCTAGCCTCCTTATATGTAAATAGGAAGTGCACTGAAATTACTTACATATGTGACGTTTATATTCAGGGCCAATATTTAATGTGCATGTAGCTTTAAAATACTAATTTGTAAGAATACATTTTACATATAGGTTTCTTATCTCATGTGCTGTTTATACTTTTGTACCACATGGAAAGTAACCTATTCTTTCATCAACTGATTGTAGTTTATAGCTATTTTTATTTAGGAAGTTAATATTTTTAACAAAATATGGTCTGTTCATCTGCCCCTGAGCAAAGTAGCTGGTGTACGCATTATGTTACTTTGCAGGTTTATGTCCTGTACAAAAAGGACTAAGAAACCCATGTTATAATATAAATACAGAAATACATAATATAAATACAGAAATGTTCATTTGCATACATGTATTTGAAATACAGTCCTTATCTTCCATTTATTTATTTATTTAGCTTGGTAAACACCATCTGTCAGGTCCAACAATTCCTAAATTAACTCCTCAAAAAAAAAAAAAATTAAATAAATGTTTTTCAAAATGTACTGAATATACATCAACATGCATTTGGTAGTCACCCAAAGATTCTTTTCAGTAGAAAATATTCTTTTTAAGTGTAATATTTTCAGTCTGCAACCAAAGTGTCCCATGAACAATTTAGAATGAGTTGAAAAGCACAAAAGGCACAGTCGGGCCAGTTTCAGATTGTTACAAATTTCATGGAAGCACGGTAAACAAAATGCCTACAGCTGGCTTTTGAACATAATATTATATCAGCATTTTCACAAAGCTCGATTCCAAAAATACTGTATGTTTTTAACACAGCTTTTGGGTATATTGAAAATGTGCCAACTCAATTCTGTTGTTCAAGCACTTCTCTGAAAGAGGACAGACAAACTGATCAAAGAACTTCAAGCAAACAAACATCTTCAGTACGGTGACAAGATCACAACTTTCAGTCAACAAATTCCTTGAATCATTTGGAACTTGGAATGAGTTATGGCAAAGAAACAATAGCAGCTTGGATTTTAGCCATATAGATATAGCCTGGTGCTTTATAAGATAGCTCAAGGATGCTTTAGATTCAGCCATGTTGGCTGAGCCAGCTGTGTATTGCTACAACAATGAATGTCAAACTTTGAAGGGCATATTTTATTAAAGTCTATTTGGGGACATGAGCAGGTAATAAAGTTTGAAGATTTATATCTTTCAGCTTTCTCAGGGTGCACATCAGTATAATATTCCAGTGGATTTAACAGGTGATGCAACTTTTAGAGACAGATGTTTACACATGCTGATGACAGCATGGACTCTCAACAAAAAGCTAAATTAGTATATCATTTTAATACATGAAGGAAAATTCATATATGGCTCTTTTGAATCACATTATTCCATTCATTAGGATCTGCAGTATTTGGAGAACAAAAAAGGAATAAAAGTGATTTGTTTTGTCCGTGTGTGGAAGAATTGAACCTAACAATAAGTATTTGACTTACAGTATTTGGCTGTAGTGGACGTTTCTGATAACGTAGTTATGTTATGATAACCAAACTTCTTCTTGACAAAAATATTCTGGTTACACATGAAGCATGAACAATATATATGTCTATGCATTATAATATGCATTTTTTTGTCAATTTGTCAAGGTCTTACCAAACTGAGTGAACAAAATTGTATTTGAATTTAAAAACACTTATTTCCAAGTCAAAGTTCAGACCAAATGTTTATTCACTATGTGGTGCAAAATGGATGTAGATTCTGAACACAATGTGAGAATAACGTTTGTTTTCTGGGTAGGCACACCACGTTGTAAGTTGGCAGCCATGAACAGAATATTAAGTTATGATGACTTTTTGTTGTCTACTTATTGCATTTATTTCACAGTCTTGCAGATACCATGGCTTCTCAGGTCAGCCTGTAATGTTTTAAAGAAACGTTCTGGAATACGGTCTGTGAAATGTGTTCTCTGCTTGATCAAAGAGTTTACAGCCCATATCGCTAACCGGATATGTTATGCTTGCGAAAACTTTCTCAGCGTAAAAGTTACGAGTCGAACACAAGTCTATTTTTGGCCCAGAGGACTCGATGAGGGAGTGATGGGTAGCTTACAGTTCAACACAAGGACACATCAGTCGTAAAAATAAAAATTAATGAGAAAGTTTATCAATACCAACATAAACCTGACTTTACAAGGACCCGGTATTAATGGAGCAAAAACTCTTGAGCCAGACTGAGAATTTCTTGATTTATGACAAAAGCAATTACGTTTCGCCATCATACCCGATTCTGATGGGAGAATTGGTACAGGTAATTAGAGAGAATAATGGAAAAGCACAGAATGAATCATTGCATCAAAGAATCTAATCAAAGACAAATGGACTAGCCATATTACCCACTCATTATACTTGATAAGTTGTTGTTTTAAAAAGCCAGTGAAAAATGTTGGTGGACACAGTGCCTTGTCACATAGTATTCATTATGCACCATTTCCTCTATTTCCAAAGGTACTGGGCGCACTTACTGTCACTCGTAAAGCACCCTAAAGCATTTTGTGGTGTAGTATATATAGGTATATAAATCTGAAATGCACAGATATGTTTTCTCTGCCACTGCAACTTGTGAAATGTTTGTAACGTTTTGGTCTTTCAGAGTGCAAGGTGGAAAGCATATATTTTCAGGTAGTTGTCAACTAGGTACTTGTGTAAGTTTGTTGGCTGTAGAACCCGTTGTCTCATGTTAATTTGAGCAAAGGACTAAGCTGTAAGATGACAGAAGACTCCCTTTTTAAATGTAGTAGTGTCATGAACACAGATGTGCATGGGTAGTATTATGTAAGTAGTGATACCGATCAATAAAGACATCAGAATGTTAATATTTTAGCGCTGGTTCTCTGGACACTTGATGAATACTGACATTTTAGGATCACAGGGCCGATGTAGGATCAGCTTGGCCTTTTAGATTGTAATAGATATGATTATTAAATGGGCAGGGGCGAAAAGCTGATCTGAGATCAGCTCTCCTCTTCCTGAGATGCATCAGAAGTAGCGGACGCAGGTGTTTCTTTGCCATGCCGGTCCGCACCAGTGGGCAGCCCTGATGAAGAGGATGAAAGTGAGCAGTGAGCCGAAGGCCACGGCAGCCATCAAAGGCCGCACCTGCGTGGGGCCGGTGGGAGGAGGGCTCGGCTTGGCCCGGTTCTGCCACAGCACTGTCCCTGCCTCACCTGCGGCCCCACACTGACCAGCTGCACCCAGGATCACTGAACACACACTCAAATAGACCTGATCCAGAGACACTGAACACACACTCAAATAGACCTGATCCAGAGACGCTGAACACACACTCAAATAGACCTGATCCAGAGACGCTGAACACACACAAAGAGACCTGATCCAGAGACACTGAACACACACACAAAGAGACCGCACCCAGAGCAGAACACTGAACACTTACACACACACACATGCACACACACAGACAAATAGACCTCATCCAGAGACACTGAACACACACAGAAAGAGAACGGAACCAGGATCACTGAACACACACACAAAGAGACAACACCCAGAGACGCCAAACACACACACACACACACACACACACATACATACAGTCCATACCCCGGAACACTGAACACTTACACACTTACACACACACACACACTCACACACACACATACACATACACATAAAGTCCTTACCCCGGAACACTGAATACTTACACACACACACAAATGCACACACACATACAGTCCTTACCCTGGAACACTGAACACGCACACACACACACATACAGTCCTTACCCCGGAACACTGAAAATACACACACACACACACACACACACACACACACACACACACACACACACATACAATCCTTACCCAGGAACACTGAACACACACACATACAAACGCAAAGCATCCTTTTGGAAGCCACCAAGAGCCATTTTTCAAAGCACCTTTTGCAGTGTGATACGGGAAAACTCCCTGTGGTTTGGCGGGATGTCTGCCACAGGAATCTGTTGACAATGCCTCCGTCGCCATCCTTTTCATACTGGCAAGGGCACCGAAAGACACCTGCGTCAAAGTGAGCTGCACTGTCTTTCAGTGCCTCACTCTCTCGCGTTCTCTCTTTTTTTCTCTGTCTCTCTCTCTGTTGCTCTCTCTCTCTCTCTGTGCCTCACTCTCACTCTTTCTCTCTCTCTCTGTTGCTCTTTTTTCTCTCTCTCTCTGTCTCTTTCTATGTGTCTTGCTCTGTCTTTCTCTCTCTCCCACTCTAACTCTCTCTTTGTGCCTCACTCTCTCTCTCGACCTCTGTCTCTACCTCTCTCTCTCTCTCTCTCTCTCTGTCTCTCTCTCTCTTTCAGTAACGCCCCTTCCTCTAAAGTCCCCCCCCACCACGCGATTGTAATTAAAGATAGAGACCCGTGAGTATCTCCCAGAGAAAATAATTATGTGGTGATACAGTGGCTGGGGGTGGGGGTGGGGGTGGGGGTGTTGACTCTGGGCCCGTGATGGGTGTCTCACTGGCGGAGAGCGGGGAGTGACTCAGAGCGGCCTGCAGCAGCTCTGCTGGGAGCTCAGGGAACATCGGCACACTACTCCTGCCTACCCTGTGTCTGCTGCTCCAGCCATTCCCCACTACCCCCCCAAAAAATCCCCCACCCTAAGTACATCTGATTACTGCGTGTACACACTTTTTTTTAGCTTTGCTCTCCCAAGGGCAACCACAGAGAGAAACAGGAAAAACTTGTACAGAATATCTAAAACAGAAATAAGACTTTGAAGAAAGAGAGTAGAGGTCACCGTAACTTCAGTGATTTTTTTCCTCTGTCATTGTGTAAATATAGTATTTTTTACCTGTGCCAGGCTTTGTAATCTGTGCCAGCAATCCCAATACATAGAGAAAAATATTTTCCCTTTGTCATTGTGATTGTCCTCTGTTAAAAAGAGTATGAATCATCTTCTTGAATGTTTGGTTTTGCAAAAATAACTTATCCTACAAGCATCCCGATTTTCTCCTGCACACTGCTTCCTTGTGTAAAGAGAATAAAGTCACATTCGGGCCATGCCTGTGTTTTTGCTTTTGTTGTAGACGCTGATGCAAATGTTCAGCTGCAAGTAAATCAATAAAACACATTAAATGTGTAAAGCACACATACTGTATATTGGATAAACAGTATGTCATTCAGTTACAACTGTCAACTGCAAGCTCTTTATAAAAAAAGGCAACGTAAGCTTTTTCCTCATGTGTTATTTATTTATTTTATTTATTTATTTATGGCCCTTTACTTTGTGAAAGCAAACACGTTTGAATTCTGAATTGCATAGTTACTTCATTTTTCACTATGGCATCAGCTATGCATTCAGGGACGGGGAAGTCAATTGAAACTTAATTCAACACTGCGTGATAAATGGCCGACGCGAGATGGACTTCTTTTATCATGATTGCTTCAATTGTTTCATTTGATGCAAACCACAGCTAATTATTCAGAGTGTGCTTTCCGCAGCTGAGAGCTTTGTCATTTGCGGCAACAAGTCTTGATTGGAGATATTTTTCATAGCGGACCCACGCGCACATTTGAATGTAATTTGTAATCAAAAGCATTAAGGCGGGTCAGAAGACTGCCGTTTACTTTCCGAAAAGGAAGAGTGGACGCCGTAGAAAAGGATCACTCAGCGCTGATGGAAGCAGATGATGATGCAATCGGCATCGTTTGTTTTCTGGTTTTTGCGGTTGTGGTGGGATTCATTTGTTGGCCCAGCCAATCAGATTGTGAGCTGACATGACTAATCATACCTAAGAGATACCAGTTTGAGAGGCGCTGCCATAAAAGGAGTGAGGCATGGTATTACCATGACTTAGTATTAACCATAATTAGAATTTTCTTGTCAAAACTAGAAATATGAACTGTAATTTTTAAAATATATTTTATAATGATAATAACAAATAAAATATAGTAATTATAGTTATATAGCTTCTTCTTATTATTATTATTATTATTATTATTATTAACATTTAGGCTTTGGTCCAGATTTACTGGAATGCTGCTGTTTTAGTCTCATTTGTAACCATTTTGTAATTTTCTCTACTTGTCTGTATTTTTCTTCAATGCAATTTGTGTGCCTAGTGTGTTTGTGTGTGTGTGTGTGTGTGTGTGTGTGTGTGTGTGTGTGTGTGTGTGTGTGTGTGTGTGTGTGTGTGTGTGTGTGTCCAGGTCATGTCCATCCAACATAATGCTTTTTTGTCTTCCAGTACCCTTTTGCAGCATGAGTTCATTCCTTTCATTTCCCACTTGGCACATTTATCAGACATGGATTGTTAATGTGTTCTTGTTAGCATAGAATTTGTGTGCGCCCAGCCAGTATGCTAATCTAATTTTACAGCTGTTTCTGGTATATTTAAAAAATGGAGGGTGAGAAATATTTATACCACACTTTGCACCTGTGTAATTGTAAAAAGTATAAGAATAAATGCAGTGTCACTACAGTTTATAATAATTGTATTACATTGTAATTACAGTGGTATTTTTTTTTGTATCACAAAATATTTGCCATCATAAGTCTTGAGTTTTACAGTAGTTGTAACATTGTCACCACAGTCACATGTGTGTTCTCACAAATTTACACATGCCTCTCCCCAATGTATGAGTATTAACGTCAAACATGACAGGGTTCAACATCGAAAAGCATCAAAAGTACATCATTCTACCATTTGCATGTGCAACATAGCAATATATAGGTGCACTGAGGCAAAACTGCTTAGTTACAGAAGGCATTATGGCCACTTTCAGTCAAGTAGGATCAATGTTATTTATTTTTTGTCTAATGTTTTATGAGTAATGAAACATTGAGAATTGAGAATTAGATTTAGGCTGGCAGTGGCACCATTGACAGTAATGCACTGCTGTGGTTCAGGGACTTGGCTTGTGACCAGAAGGTTCCAGGTGTGTCTCTCAGGAGGGTGGCAGAACTGCATCGTTGCCCTTGAGCAGGGCGCTTAACCTGGCCTGCCTCTGCACAGGAAGAGGGGGAAGATTCCAGAGTTTTGTGGTATCACAGAACAAAACCAGGTCCATTTCTATTGCCAAAACATTCTGCCTTCACAGCAGGCTAACTCAGAAATGTGCCCGAGGTGTGTGTATGACTTCAAATTGTCACCACGAATCAAATCACAAATCCTCCACTCAAAAATGTATCTTGTCTTGACAGAAATTCAGTTGACGTTGGGGTTTGGGGTAAAGCTGGTTCTTTGTGAGCTAAAGAGAGACGTGCAATCTGAAACAGCACATAAAATTGGGGACAGAGACTTAGTGTTTTTACATCAAACTTACTGTTGCATGGAGGCTGCTGATAGAACAGAACAGTGACTGCAAAATGCAAACCTTAAACCTTAAACTGTTTTGCAAATATACCATGCATGTCCAAAATCACAGAACTAAGTAGGCCATATGCTTTAGAAATGTAAGAAAAAAAAATAAAAATCCTGTTCGTTGGAAAAAGATGGCACCTCTCCAAACACCAAAGCATTCTAAAATACTATGTGTGGAGCTCAAGATAAGAGCACACACATGATTCCAGGAATATTCAAGACATTTTGTGCTTAAAACGCCTGTCGCCCACAGCGAGTGAAACACTTTAAAAGCATGTTGCTAAATTATGCATAATTTGACGTATTGCCTTATTATCGGTGATTCTTCTGTGAGGTCTGCAGCACTGTGCCTGTTGCATCGTGCCTGTTTTTGTATCACTTGCTGCATCCTAAAGAAAAGGTTTCCTCAGTGAGTCCTGTCAGAAAATATGATTCTGGAGTTTGAAAGTCATTGAAACATTACATTCCAGAGATAATTCCTCCAGGGATAGATGTCTTTTGCGTCATATGCCATATTGTGAGGATTTTAAAAAGAGTAGATTAGGAAGATTTAAAAAATAATTTTAAAAAACTAGATTAAATTAGTGTACATCTGTTCTTCTCTAGATGACAGCAATTAAAGTAATGGACATTATGTTGCTAAGCATTCATTATCCCCAGAAGGAAAAACCCCAAATTATTCTATGATTCAATATAAAAATCCATCTTGAGCTTACACGTAGCAACAATCAAATGAGGTTCCCCTGTCTCGCTGGTGAAGGGAACACAGATTACATATTTCACAATCTAATTTGGCTTTAGCTGGTAGCAGAAGGCAGCATAAGCAGTTACATTCCCCTCCATTTTAGGTTTCCTCTCAGATGAAATAGCAAGAATTAGTCTGAGCTGTGATTAGGGTATTTAATTAAAATCAGAGGAAGCTCACGCTCAAAAATTAAACAGAATCAGTCCCTTCCAGTTAGATCTTAAGTAATGAGACATGATGGGGTAAAACACCTTCCGCTCGGAATAGATACTTCCCGTAGTGTGGTTCAGATCATGGTGTCCATATGTCGCGTTTGGGATCCTGCTCTGGAAATAATTCTGCAGACAACCACCTCGGCACCAACATTGCTTATCTTTGACACCGATAGATGCGAAATAATTTTCAGTGGAGAGAAAAGGGAACGGCACACGCGTCTCCCAAGGAGGCCATCAGACAGCACCGGGACGGCGGCAGAAAAGGCTGCTGGATGCACCTCCAAGCTGATTGGCCGCTTCTTATTATCAGATCCTGTCACAAGGAATACACTTCATCAGGGCACCCGCTCCCCCTATTAACTGTCTAAACTCGTTTTGTCCAATTGAATTTATCCTGTTCTTTGTCACTGCCAGCCTCAAAGGCAGCTATTCTTTTAGGCAGATTAACTCAACGGTTTTTATGGAATTTGTCAATTCCCCAGTGGATGATACAATATCAGTAAACTAATTATACAAAACAGAGGTACTCAACTCTGGTCCTGGAGGGCCAAAGGGCACGCTGGGTTTTGTTTTGACTCAGGAGTTTAATTGATCAGTTAGAGTGGTTGATTACACAGTTACCTCACTTCAACTTCAACTGTTTGTCTTTTTTTTCCTCTTGGTCCAAATCAATTTCAGATTTCAAGGTGAAAATGAAAGTAAAGCATAAACCATATTCCTCAAGGACCAGGGTAGAGAATCCTTGATATAAAGGGGGAAAAAATACAAAAACATGGCCCAAGAATAGAAAAAAAATATATTTTGAGTATTTTGTTGTCTTATGTCATGGTAGTTTTTCTCCAGCCATTTCAATTTATAGGGAAAACGGCAAACAAAAAAACAGTGGTTTATAACATATTCTGCAGTGACTGGTAACAGTGGTGCTGACTTTATGCAGTCTGAGTGCATGTCGTTTGAGCATTTCTGGAATGTTTCGGTTATCATTAATTTTTAAGAACACAAACCCCCTTTTTGTCGACGTTTGAAAAACAGGCCTCCCATCCACTGGGCTCTGTTCTTTAGACGGAGTGTGGTGCAACAGACTGTGGATAATGAACATATTCATCGCAGAGCGGCGTAACGTCACTCAAACCGTCTGCAATCGCTCATCTCACACAAAAGACATCCTGTTGTCTGTGAGTAACACACTCCACGATTCTTTTCGTGCGTGACCTTAGATCTTAGATCTCAGAGTAGCACCCTTCACTCGTCCTCCCACGCTCACGATCACTGCGCTTTAAATTAGGGCTCTAAACATTACCCAGAGAAGGTTCTTCACCCATTATCTCAGGGGAGGCTTTCTTGATGTTGTATAGAACCATTAACAAACCATCAATGAACCTTTTGGTAGCACAGAGCTATTCTGTATCCTTTTACTTGTTTGTTAATGGTTCTGTACAATACTTACAAAAAGCTTTTATGATTATGAACAAAGAACCCCTTATGATTTTTTATTTTTTTGTAAGGCATTGGCTTCAACCCAGGGGTCGCCAACACGTTGCCCACGGGCACCTGGTCACCCGCAGGGACTACATGAGTCGCCCACAGGGCATGTTCTAAAAATAGCACTAGTCACCATGGAGATCCGTCTAAAAATTGTATTTAATTGTATTGCTGTTGTTTTTGAATCAATGACACTTGCATTGATGTAGATCTGAAAATGACAATACTGAATTTAAAATTTAAAAAACATAAATGTTTTATGCGTATATGAACTCATAGTCATAGTTCAATATCGCGCACAAGACACACCTTCGTCTAACACTTTGCTGTGACCAGTTAAGCGGGCGCAGCTGCGATGGGGAGCTAGATGCAGTTTTTACCCCCAAAAAATAAAGAAAAAAATGGCAGAAAAGCTAAAGAAAACATACCATTTTTACAGTGATTGGGAGGAAGAGTTCTTTTTCACGACAGTGAAAGAAAAGTGTGTATGTCTCATTAGCGGGGCGACGGCAAAGCGGCACAACGTGGAGAGACGCTTCAATACACGTCACAAAAGCTTCCATGCCAACTACCCACTTGGCAGCACACTATAGGCAGAAAAAGCCTGTGAGTTAAAGGCAGGTTTGGGCAAACAGCAGTCTTTTTTCACGAGGCCAGTGAAAAGTCACAAAAAGCAACCGAAGCTTCATTTAGAGCTGCAATTTTTTTGATAAAGAACAAAAAAGTATTGTGAAATTATTGTATAAAAATATTGTGAGGCATCATTAACACTAACATGAGATCAAACAGTCTCTTCACATTTATTATTTATATTTATTATTATTATTGATAATAACATTGTTATTAAAGGTGAACAATGCAACTTTGTTATTCAGTTATATTATATTGTTATTATAAGTTTGTATCAAAGAAGTAGCCCTTCGTATTACTCAGTATCCTTGAAGTAGCTCTCAGTCTCAGAAAGGTTGATGACCCCTGCTTCAACCTAAAAACTCTCCTCTTCAAATCAAGTGTTGTCATTGGTCCAAATCACTTGCTGTGTCCCAAAAGCGTGCTACGCCCTATTTCACATTTTTCAATGCATAGTACTTAGCTAGGTTACTTTTTGTCATACACTATGCACCAGGTAGTACAAATATACGTACTAACGTATAATCCAAAGTGTGGTTTGCATGGACACTATTGTTGTTGACACTAAACGTGAAGGGAGGCGCCTCCTGCAGCCAAAAACGTCTAACAGAATAGCAGGTGCAGAAGCATCACCATCAACACTGGTGATGGAGTAAAATACTATCAAGTGCGTTCACTCTCGTACACTACCTAGTGAAAGCATGCACTTTCTAGAATATTACACAGTCTGTACACAATCATGTGGAGTACTCAGGGACCGAGTCACTGATACTGTATGGTAGCTCTTCCCATTTTTGGTTTGTTGACACCCCACCCACCAATCGCAGCTGCTATCCACTGCATGCTAAACTCACAGTGCAGTTTTCCCTTTTGACTGTGACTGCTTTGCCTGGGTACTCCGATGAGACTGCCCTACTGCATCTGATCAGCAGGCTCAGTCTCCTCTCCGTCAGCGTCAGACCTGATACTGACGTCTCCATTCCGTTTTCATTTTGACCCGTTCAGCTTCTTAAGTACTTACTTCTAAGATGCCGGCAGGGGTGGAGGGAGGGAGGGAGGAGAGGAGAGGCCAGCTCCCTCTGTTTGGCTTGTGTCACTAGTTTCTGTTCCCTCCCTAGGCCTTCACATGCTACTATATGCTCAAATGTGAAAAACACACGGTACTTTACGGTGGATATGACAAACACAGGTGATTGTGTCTCAAGCAAAACTTCCATCACAATTTATCTTTGTCATTCAAATGTTGTCAGTTAGTGGTACATGAAATGTCTTTTCGAAACTGAAGAGGCTTTAGCAAGCTGCTTTAAAAAATAATGTTAAGAGACATCTTCAATGCTGTGCCGAAATTATAAATTTGTTGAGATAAGTGAAGCAGGGTATGTTGTCACTGGAAATTTGCCAGGAGACCTGGAGGTAGGAGATTCTCAGGCTTATGGCAAAGAAGCTCAATTAGCACTGATGAACAGGTGTTTATCACAATTCTGAAAGCTTCCCCATAGATATTGGCTATGTACCAACAGAAGGATATTTTTGTTACAAATATATATTTCTCCAGAAATGGTTTTGGACATTTCACATGTAAAAAAGTTTGTATTAACAAGCCTGAATTTCAAAAATATAAACATTGTCACATAAACAGCAGACATCATGTGTCATTTGTGATTTTACATGCAATAATATTGGCTCACATATGGAAAAAAAACATTTCACATATGAAATGTCTGACAACCATATTTGAATAAAATGTGATATATGTGAATCTCACATGCTGATTTTGTGTGAGGGACTCAAACTTGTAAAAATTGAAAGGAGCCATTGGGCTGCCTGGTGAATTTAGCTGCAAGGGCAAGCCCTATGGTCTATTACTGAATGCTCACCATGCCAGGGCCAAAAGCAGCTGGTGGCTCAACAGGGTATAATTGATTGTTGCCTCACCCAGGGAGAGAGAGATTCAGTCAACAGGGTGGTCTGCAGTGCTGAGGCCATTTTCATTTCACTTCCACCAGCTCAGGAGATTAATACACACATAGTTCAACAAATGTAAAATACCCATATCATGTTTTATGAGAAATTTTCAGTCTGTTTTTTTTTTTTTTAAAAAAACTTCAGTTCATCTCCTTGTATTAAACTAAAGGAGGCAGACTCATGTTGTCTCTGTCCAATCAGGTTCCTGCAATCTGTCTGCATTGGCTGTGTGTGAAGAAAGCTCAGCCAAAGCATTGACTTTGCAGGTTGTTTTATCGACCTCAGAGTGAACCGATGCCACTGCAGGCAGCCGCCGTCTCATGCTTGCCCATCCTCTGCAAACCCTGCTGAGGATGTCTCAGCGATGAGGCCGGCCAACCTACACCAAATCTGGAGACACCAAAAAAAGCAGTTACCAAAAACCTGTGGACAAAAATCCTGAACCAAAAGAAAAATTATGAAGATATCGGTGAACAACTAATGTGGTAAAAAAATAAGTTCGGGATCTGCAATTCGAGCACTTAATTTTTTTTTTGGCCCCTGAAAAAAATGGATTGTCTCCAGTTTTCATTTCGATTCCCGAAACGATTAACTGCTTTGTAAGCCTGATTCAATATCAGGCTGTGCTGCGTTCAGTCTGTAAGCAGCAGATGAGGGATTCAGCCAAATAGCAAATAATTAGCCATTTATTATAATAACAGACCTGTTTACCAGGGCAGCCACTCATACAGCTGCGGTCGTATCAGCCATCTTCCATCCTCCGTCTCTGTCTCCCAGGTAATCATATCTGCTGTGACTTCTGCCGCTGTCGAGGCCCTCCGTGGGGAGGGAGCTGAAAGGCATGGTGCCGGAGCTAGCTGTCTGTCAGGAGATTCCCTGCACCAGGTTCATTTACACCCTCCGAATGGAGACGGCGGAGAGGCTCGCCGACGGGATGAGGCATTTTATAGAGCCAGGCCCATAAACACAGAGCTTTATCTGTGCCAAAATCCACCCAGGAGAGCAGAGGAGGGGCTCAGCTTAGCACAGCCGGCCCGCATGGTCCCATCAGCCTTAAACCTATACCGGCATTACACACATGGCAGTCCTTGTATAAATGAGAAACCAAAGCATTCTCATGAGAGAGAGGGTATTAAATAGCAATTGCAGAGCAGAAGATCCACAGGTCCAGAGCTTTCAGATTTATTTTCTTTACTCAAAAATTTTGCCATTTAGGGCGTAAGATCAGAGCAAGGGATTTCAACAGTGCAGATCTGTTTACATGTGCATGACAGTATGCATGTTTGTGCAGCAATGCAGTTGTTTATTAATTTGTGGAAACACATACATAATAACTATATAACCTTCAAATAAACTGAGACACAGATAATTCAATTAAAGTGCTCTGGGTATTTTACTAGGATCACTATTTTGCTTCAGTTAAATAATCATTTAAGTTGAGTATATTACATACTTTTGAAATACTCGAGAGCATAATTTGCATCGCAATATGTCCTGTGAATAAGAACGACTTGTGTAGCCCAACAGTAAAGAGGTTGCCGGACTTTTGGGCTAGCATTCTACCAATACAAAGAGTATGACAAACACCAGGCTAATGGAATCGGACCTGACAAGATTACTTTGTGGGGTATGTAACATGTGTGACATTTAATGGTCAAATTGTAAATAACCTTGATTTATCCATTGGCTACATCTTGCTGTGATATCCTGGAGACATCGTTGTCACTGGTATGTTAATCAAATCTTCTTTATCTGTTTACTCAGAGAAATATAACATTTTATTTGACAGAAATGTTTCTTAATTTTTCTTCCCCATTTTCAGGTGAGCACTTTTCAGCATTGAGTTTTTATGGTTATTATAAATATCGTTGTGAATGTATTGCTCAGTTATATTTCACACCAACAGATGACCTCAAATAACCATCACAAGTTTGACATTGCCATATTATAACTGGACAAGACAGGACTGCCTGCACACTTTACCAGGGAGCTCATTTGTACGCAAAATGTCCAACACACAGCGCAGTTTAAACAACTTTCTGAGAGCCCTCATTTTGGTGAGGGACTGTCTTGACACAGATTTGAGTTGTCAGAGTCAATTCCTGCTAGTAAGAATGCACAATCTCCTAAATGCAGTCATCATTTTTAATGCCATGCTTACAGTATTGCTTCCCTGTCAAGATGAATTCGTTTTATCTCATTGCAAAACAGGAGACAGAAAGTGATGCAGACAACAGTGATGGAGCCCTTGGAAACAGGGGAGCAAATGTCCAGGCCAGGTCCACTAATGAGTGTAACTTCAATTCTCAACAGTTTTGTATTTTTCCCTTCTTCCACATATTAATTTCATGCAAATGGGTATTGAATATGGAGGCGCAGTTGCCCTGTGCGAAAAACAACGTGTTCCCTGCAATACAAATTTGCCGTTATCACACAGAAACATTCTTGGCTGTGTTTATCTGCAGTCTGCGGAGTTCTCTTCGCCCGCTGCACGCCGTGTTCTAAACAGCTGGCAATAATGGAGCAAAGTCACACCATCCCTCTTTTAAAAAAACGTTTCCGTTTGCGTTGCCTGCAGAGTTCTCCTCGGGTGCTCGGATTTCACCTTCGGCGAGGGCCGAGAACCCGCCTCGGCCTTTGGTTAGGCCATACGTTTCAAAGGCTCGGCCGTGCTACGCCGGGCCCCTCCACTAATCGGTTTGTAATTTAAACCACTTAGGCAAGCGATTCAATTAAAATCGACAGCGTTCTTATTGGACTCCCCACAGCGGGGGCTCCGGGAGGAAGAATGGACATCTGGCAACCGTGATCCACGGGGACGTGATCAATACCGAACAAAAGGCTTCAGGGTGTTCCTTAGGTGGGCCTGGATGGGAGACAATAACCCCCCCTTTTGATGGCTTTTGCATATCACAGGAAGTCCACAGGGACCTTAGCCTCATTTGTCATGCTCGTAACTATGGGATGGGATGTGCTTTGCTAATGAACCAGCGGCCGTTTACTGCCTCTGACAAATCCTGAAATGGTGTGGAATGCACGACAAGGGAAGCCGCCTGAACCGACCCGGCCCAGCCTCAGAAATCTGCAGGCATCAATCAAACCGGAGGAGTTACTCAAGATGCTACAGATACTTCATCAGAGACTTAGCATCTGGACTCGAGACCACAGGGCCCTCGTTAATCCTGGAGGAAAAAGTCTGATGGTAATCCAGGAGCAAATCCACCCCAAGTTTTGTGCAGGAGGCAGAGAAATAGGGAGCAGCATGGGATCACTACCTAATGATGTGACCATTACTGCTTCCCACTCGGGAAAAAGGAACAAGAGAGGAATGCAGCCATATTTATATTACCTTGCAGAATTTGTAGCAGATGCCCTTATCCGAAGTGACACATCTTATATTTCTGAAAGCACCATCCATTTATGCAGCTGGTTATTTGCTGAAACAATCCAGGCAAGGTACTTTGCTCAAGGGTACAACAGCAGTGCTCTACCAGGGAATTCACCCCACGACCCCTGAGTGACAAGCCCAGGTCCCCAGCCATTACCGCTAACACTGCTGCAGCAGAAACACTAAACAAACTAACGCTGCACAGAGCTGCGATATTCCCTGTGCAACAGTAACTGCGCAGTCGGATAGTTAATAACGTGCGCGGGAGCAGGGGATGTGTCCTGGCGGGAAGCTATTTTCAGCTGCGGCACCTGGAGAGCCCCCCTCCGAGTGTTCTCCACCGCCGAAGTCTGGGGGTTTCCCCGCTCGCCACGGCAACACTTTCCCCCATTTTATTTATGGATCTATTCCAGCAGACAATAACTACAGCTTTACTATATTAATTTACGGCAGCCATAAAATATTCATCACATCAAAGAATAGATCCTGCACGTTACCGTGTGAGAGGGCCTCTTCTTAAAGCGGTCGTTGCTATAGCGATGCTTGGCTCGGACCACATTATAAATTCTTTTTGAGGCCTTTCAAATGCTTATAAAGATGGTGAAACAGCCTGGTCTCGGCTAGGTGTCTCCACAGCGCGTATACAAATGAGCTCCCGTTGTCTTATCAGCGGAGCGAGGCGGCGTCATGTGTCCCTATCCACGTTTTCGTTCCATCCTGAGCACAGCGGTTGAAACGGACGAAAGGGGAGTGCGCCTCGTTTTTGGGCACGGATAGCAGACGCTAATGAGGAGGCGAGAGGCCCCACTCAGGGACAAACAAGTGTCATCCTGCCGTGCGGCGTTCCTCCATAACAAAGTGAACACCATCATCTTTTATTTACGCACCACAGTCCATCAGCACCAGCTCACGGCGGGAGACAGGATCATCTCTGTTTGCAGTTCTGGGCCAAAGGGAACCTTTCCTTCTCTTTCACTGGGTTTCAGAGGGGTTGCGCGGAGATCCAGGTACGATTCTGAAAAGAGATGAAAAGGCCCACCAAGTGCCAACTTCAAAACCAGGCCCCAGCAGACCGGATTTCACCTGCAGCAGGTAAAGAAAGGCTGGATTTATTCTGCCTGAGCAGACTGGGAAACTAGCTCCATGCTTCTGTTCTCTGTGGAGACTTTTTTGGGGGGTTTGAACTGAAACTCAGTCTACCCCTGGTGGGATGAACCGGTTGTGTCTGGAAACTGTGGTGTGCCAGCTATAATTAGCTGAAGCCCAAGAAGAAAACTGCAGTACCCTAAAAACGATCTAACCTCCTAAAGAACATGTCTGTGATGGTGACTTGTCCAACAAATGTATTTGTAAATTGAAGAAGCTTCTCGCTCAGTATATTTTTTAGCAACCAAAATTTTACCAATATTTCATTTCAGCCACACTCATGACTGTTGTTGTATGAACTAACATATTGTTCGGTGGTAGTTAAACCTTTCTCCTTTTCCTGAAGGTGTCATGTCTGTTGCCACTTAGCCTGCTTTGTTTTTGTTTTCAGTTTGTGCCATGTGCTTTGGTTTTCAATCTTGCATGTTTGTGTTGCCTCGCCCATTGTATCCCTACCTGTTGGTTGATTGCTGATTTGTTTCACCTGCCCAGCTTGTTCACCTGTGTCTCGTTAGTCCTGTGTATTTAAGCCCTGTTCTTTCATGTGTTTGTTGCCAGTTTGTCTCAGTGTGCTTTCCCTGTTTCATGACCCACTTTTTTTTTCCTCTGTGTTCTGCCTGCCTGTTCGTTATGACCTGGTCCCGTTTTTTTACTTTGATTCTTTGGATTTTTGCAGAGTTTCTCAGGTTTGACCTTTTGTCTGCCTGTATGCTACTTTTCCTTTGGACTGTGTTTTGGTACCTTCACTGTGTCTCCCTGGTTTTTGACCCTGCCTGTCTCTGAGCTTGATTTTTGTATTTTGTGGCTGCTTAATAAAGGAAAGTTTATTATTCATCTCTGTCTGTGCTTGTGTCCCTGCCTGATTTATGACAGAAGGTATTAAATGAAGTCTGTTAATCCCATTAAAGGAATAGGTATTTCAAAATAGTATTTCCTGACTCATAATTAGGTAGAGCTCCTCTCTACTCCAGCACTCCCTTCATTTTCACAGACACAGGTAAGAGCGTATAAGCATATAAGTATACATAATGACAATAAAAGGTCGTTCAGCTCATCTAAGCTCATCTTTGACCTAAAGTCGAGAGTGTTTCCACTATCACAATAAGCCTGGCCCAATGATCTCTGCTTTCCCAGCATGACCTGGCAAACTGTTTCATGCATTAACAACTCAGCGTAAAAGTGACTTCTTGCCATCACTGCATAATTTTTCATTTGCCTAATTTTACCCTATGCCCTCTTAAGGTACAAGTGCAGTTTAGAACAGTGCCTAATTACAGAGATACTGGACTCCATAGCCAGAATATTATGGGTCAAGGCTGTTGCACATACAAAGCAAAGTTGAATTGTATAAGCCTGTATTATACTGCATTTGGGAAGTGCAAAAACAACACAGTGACACCACTTAGCTTCACAGACAATACCATTATACTTATCACTCATTTAATGTCAGGAAATACTCCTCCAAAGAGAGTCTTTTTCAGAGTGACTGAATCGGTAAGCACATTTTCTCAATATTAGCCTGCTGTCACATGCAGTTGACACCGGGACCCAGCATGAGACATCCAGACAGGTCATTTAATGAGACTGATAAGGCGTGCACGGATGGGACAACCCCTGGAGAACAGCGAGAGTCCTGATCTGTTCTCCTGCCGCGGTCCCTCAGGAGAGATGGACGCGTCAACAAGCTTCGGCCCTGATGCGAGGTAACAGGATGGATAAAGGAAGGCGGCTCTCAGCTAAATGATCTGGGAGGGGGTGTGGGGGGGGGGGTTGGCAGTTGGTTGGGGGACAGTCCATAAAACGGTGACACACCCAGCAAGCTGTGAGTCCAAAAGTCAATCAGAGAGGTCCTCCAAATAAGAATTTCCAGCCACTGCAAGAGTTGGAAGGGGGATAACTGGAATTCAGTTGCTCCAGGCAATGCAGTCCACTGCTGGCATTCATTCTCTATAGCTGCAGCTTGGCTGCCTACGGCCTGATTCTGGAGCTGCTCCTCCAGAGTAATATAACCCAATCAAAACAATTGATTTTTTTTTCTGCTACAGTTATTTGTTACTGTGTCCTCAGGCAAAGAAGCAGTGAAGTATTTATTTAATAGCAGGCACAGCCAACATACTAGTGATTTTTCTATGTTTATTTTCACACCTCTGAACATTATGACATACTCTGATCGTCTGATCACTGTTTACCTGCAGAAAGGATCTTCAAAGTGAGTAAGGTTTACTGCACTTCATTTCAGCGCTGCATCTTTGAGCCTGATTGACCTCAAACATGTCTTTATATATTACCTACATTTACCATTATTTCCTTAGGAAGGAGGGAGAAAGAAGATAT
Organism: Albula goreensis; assembly: GCA_022829145.1. Lineage (NCBI taxonomy): Eukaryota > Metazoa > Chordata > Actinopteri > Albuliformes > Albulidae > Albula > Albula goreensis. Next base: position 41,444,762 of record CM040744.1, read on the forward strand.
TATACTATAGATGCAAAACAACTTACAAATACATACCATCTGTGTACAAATGTACTGTTTCTCTAGGTTATTTTGAAAAATATGTATCACCTAAAAGATGAAAAATATATTGCAGGGTTGTACATGAGAACCCCCAGTTTTGTGATTCATAGCAGGGCTTTCTGCCAGCAAATATTCACAGATAGAGAAAGGGAGCGAGAGAGAGAGAGAGAGAGAGAGAGAGAGGGAGAGAGAGAGAGACAAAGAGGACCAAAACACTTTTTAAAAAAGAGCTGAAAGAAACCAAAAAAATCAATATTTATAAAACTGACACAATAAGTACTGGAAAGGAAATGCAATCAAATCAGTATTGGAGATGTGAAAGGAGGATGTACTCCTGTATCCCAGCAATGAGGGCCATAAAGGGGTCATAGCCCTGAATGAATCAGGGGCCCCAGGGTTGGACAGGGGCCCTGCAAACGTCCCTCAATTAGGCTTGCCCTGGTAGTCGTTGTTACTGATGTTTCAAGGTATTCGGGCATACACCGATTACATAACTTGGCCACCACCGTTTTGGTTTTTATTATTTTTATTTTTTTAATAAATCCCATAGTTCATTTTCGCATATCAGCACCCATATTCATCAAATAAAAAAACTCTAATTTGTAAAAATACTTAGTCGGAACAAGTCACAGCACAGAGTGGCAGGGGTCAGATTTCAAGTATGACGGCACATGACAGGAGTAAGGAGAGTTGACAGACATGATGGTATATATATCGTCCAAGCTGCCATCCGTCTTATTCATTGTGTTAATAAAAGTTCTATTTCTATGTTTAATATAGGCGAGTTTGTCATTGCAATGATGTTTTATTGTTGTGTTTTTCATTAAAAAATAATACTGAACCAACCCTCTAAGCATTCATTTCATTCAAAGTAAGGGGAAGATCTACAGATCTAACGTAAAGATCAAAGTAAGCGCTCTACAGATATTGAGCGTCACTGATGCATATTGTCTTGTAAATGTCTGGTGTAATCGGTAATACCGGTGTTATCACAAGTTTATTAACCGGTGGGAAAATCTCCTCACCGTGGCATCCCTACCCTCAATGTCAGCAAAAGGATGCAGAGTCGGGTGTCACATCTTCTCATGGGGGCAGGTTTCCTGGCAGAGCTCCTGATCTGAAATCTCACGAGATGGTTGGTTTAATAAGTTAAATCAGTGTGAGAATTTTAAGACAGAAAGAAGCAGAAATAGGTCACTTCATAAAGCACAGAGTATAAAAATTCAGAAAGTTACTTTAACTTTATGGGGTAGAGCTAGCCAACTGTGAAATGTGTTCCTACTTCCTATTGAAAAAGAAGACATAAGGGTAGCCCTATACAGTACATTTTCAAAAGCACATAGCCTGGGTTGTGAAAAAAATATATGAATGTCTAGCATCGCCTTGCACAAAAGGAAGGAAAAGCAGGGCATTAAAAATAGGAATGCTGATGCACTAAACAGCTGCTTAATTTAAAGCTTGGAGAGTGAAATACCGACAGAGATGCTCAGGCTACATGACATTGGGAAATTGCTGATGTCATTTTTTATCAAGGGGCTCTATAGTAACTGAAAACCTGAGACAAGATATACTATTTAAGGGTTGCTTACAGAGTTAATGAGATACCTAACTATTAACTATTTAATGAACAACTTATGAATTATCTATTATTATGGGATAGTTAGTCCCTCCACAGGTACATTGAGCTAAAATTTGCATATACATGCTGTCTTTACATAATGCCCTCTATGTAAGCCACTAATACATAATCCCCAGTCAGGGAAAGCATTTCTGCATTTCCCTCGGGATCCATCCATCCATCCATCCATCCATCCATCCATCCATCTATCTATCTATCTAATTTCAAAAGGCATTTACCTGTACCTTAAAGCATTGTCTACAACATCACATTTAGGCGCTTAACAGATACACTGGTGCAGAATGACTCACACTGCATATTTATGTGGGGATGTTTTCACATTATCCATTTATACAGCTGGATTCATGGAGTACGACATCAGTACCCTACTTGAGAATCAAACCTGTAACCTCGAAGTTGCAAGCCCAGTTTCCTGGCTATTGCACAAAAAAAGTACAATTTAGCAATGTGTATCCTGAAAAGTGTACATAGAGAAACAAACACTACTGTCATTAAATGTCATTAATGACCATCATAGGTGTTGCTAAGAAACCAAACTGTGTTCGAACTGTCTGTTACATCACATTCCAGAACAGTTTTAAGTGAAGGATACATTCTTATAGTTAATGGCCAGAGCCAGCAGAGTCAAAGACATTTGCCTATAATGAATTCAATGGACATTCAAAAAAGCATACAAATTAAAGGAAACTGATTAACAAAGATGGGTAAACATGCTGAGTCATGCAATATTTTTGCGCTGAACTTGCCTTGCACACATTTATCCCATAGCAAACAACAAAATCCCATCGGATCAGTTCATTCCAACAGGGACAGCACATTTTGTTAACGTAAGAAGTACCACTGGCACACAGTAATACATTTCTTCCTCCTCCTAAACAAGTAACATTTTTACCAGTGCATTAAATACTGTCACATGCACTAAGGGATATTGTAAATTCTATACTTTGGTTGACGTATGTTGTGTACTGTCATTATACGTATGCACACTCATATGCAAAACACTGTAATTAATAATAAAAAACCTGTTTATGACCTGGTCTGCATTTCACATTTTTAGGATAGTAAAATTAATTACCAAGATGCTGAAGTCCTCTCTCACAGCACTGAGCAGTTTGCTCTGCTTTCTGAAACCCCAGCTTTTTACGCTGCACCGTGTGCCTGGATATTCATTGCATTTTGTGCAGTTATTTGGCAATAATTGCTCATTTTTCAGTCGCGTTGTCACACACATACACCTGCTACCCTGCAGTTAGCATTACTTCTGTGGCGTTGTGCGGTTTTCTATCCCCTCCATTTGTTCTTATGGGACGTCTTCAGTGGTGCACAGCTGTGGGCCTTTCTTTAGATGACTTTCAATTACGCTCATGAAGGGAAATCAAGTGTATCTAAAGCGTTCGGCATGCAAATACAAAAAGTGAAAGTATTCCGGAAGGCTAATATGATCTAGGAGCTCCAGTTTAATGTGTGGCAGAAGTAGAACGGTTAGAGATGCTGCAGGTTCAACTCCCATTTTCCCCCTGAGCAAGCCACTTCTGCCTAGCTTAATTAAATATCCAGCTGTATGAATGGGTAGTGTGTTGAAAAGCAAACGGCGTAACTAGCTAAACGCCTAAATGTGATTCTAAATTCAAAGGACCATGACCGAGTGTTAGCATTCAATGGCATAAGAAACTTCGGTCCAAAAAATAGTTCAGCACTTTTCAGGTACAGTTTTTATGGAAAAAAAAAATGTTCATGAGCAACTAGTTGAATAAGTTTTTTTTTAAATTAAGGAGTTATTTGGCTGGATTTTCCATTGAGGGAATAGGACTTGATCAAAAATAAACAGCCGAAACTTATTGGGCTTAAGCGCAGCGTTTGCTGGATGTGTTAGTTTGCTTAATTGCCTGTAATTATACTCTGAAAGTAGGCCGGGCAACCTGGGAGAAGCATGATAAGGCCCGGCGCCACACGTGGGAGGTCATATATGACATCAAGACAGCAGAAAACATCCATCTCACTTAATGCTTGTAGGCTGTTCCACCCACACCAACAAAAAAAAACGTAATGTCATGCAAATTGCAGGCCTGATACTTGACCGTAGAGGTTGCTGGATAAAGATTCCCTGTCTTTGAGCACCGTTTGTTTGCAAGAGGGCACTGTATTTGGGGAGCGTCTGACTTTAAGGCCCCCCGATCCATTTACTCGTCTCCATCGCGGGACGTTACAGCGGGTCGATGAAGTAGACAAATATGATTCCCATGAGCCTCTTCGTACCCTTCACAGGTTTTGATGAGTTGTCTGGTCTCTGAAGTGCACACAAGGGCAATGTCACAGTGGCATAGGGATACCATTGCTTTTTATCGATAGTGAAATCCACTGTCAAGTAATGACGCAAAGCGGGAGCCGCACGAAAACTAGGCCAGGTGATCTCTACAGGGCCGGAGGTTGGGAACACGTTTGATTTGAAGTCTCAAGGGCACCCGGCCAGCCTTTGTCTCATCTCTTCGCCCGTTACCCAGAGTGCATCAGCATGTCATTAGCTCGACGAGAGGAATGGAGGCGGTGGATCGGCGGATCGGGGTCGGGTCCTGAGCGACACCGGGAAGGGTTGTGATTGTAAATCTACACTCGTCTGAATTCAATCACCGTAAAGCTCTGAGGAGTAAAAAAAAAAAAAGAAGAAGAAAAACAGGAGAAGCTCCACCATCTACCTGTCAGCAGGCCATTAATATTCTGAGAATGTGTTCAGGGCTCCATCCATTGAGCAGTGGCAGATCAACTCTAGGTTTCTATCATTTGATCTGGGAGAGTCGGAGAAGCATAAAGGGAACGGGGGCACAGGGGTTGGGGGTGGGGCGGGGGGCGGGGTGTCCAGCCATCTCAAAGTGACCTTCACACCCAGACGCCTCACTGAGCAAGGCTCCATGGAGCCCCAGTACTGCCATTTCTGTCAGGGCCAGAGGGTCCCCGGTGACACGGCAAGGGGACACACACTGGCCCCGAGTCAGGGACACCAACTGTGGCATCACTCTCACCAGGGATTATGGGGTCGGGTCGAGAGCTCTGGAGAATTCGGCAGCTTCGCCCTCCTCAAAACAATATCTTCCAGGAAGCCACCAGGTGAAAAAATTCAATATCCAGGGGATTGTTCACTTGACATGTTTTTGACATATAAATACATACTATTCCATGAAGAACGTTTCTCAATCTGTTGATATACGCTATGAAATGACAAATATTAAATCCAGATTTGACTTTGAGACCTATTATTCCTGTATTCCTCCTGATTTTATACATTGTTCTCTACATGTCTGAACATCTCTTTCAGGCAAATCACTCTTTACTGGTAAGATGTAATGCTCAAAGAAATACTCTCATCACAGACATAAGACACTCGGTGTGTCAAATTAATAACAGAAATGTTTGTGGAATCTACACTCCAGATATCTCCTTAAATGTTCCCAATTCATTCATACAAAGGCCAATAAATGATGTTACATTCATGTATATCAGAGCTTTTTGCTGGAATGAAGCCTTGATCTTCCCTGTTTGCACTGAAGATGCGTGGATGATGTTACATGTATTTAAAAGCGGCCATTTTCAATAGAAAAGAAAAAGGCTGGATGGTTCTGAACAGTTAGTGAAAGGGTCACACTGTGTACATCCTTATCGCCTGAAGCGTAACAGGAAAACATATTGTAGACTATTAAGTCTTTGCATGTGTAAGCACTTGTGCTTTGTTCAAAGTCATTTCAGCGCTGGGGAAGAAAAGTTAGCGCCAGGCCTCAGGGGGTGGGGGCGTTGGGGGGCTGGGGAGAGGGGGTGGGCGCGTTGTGAAACCCTGCCAGGGGAATCACTGGGGAAACTGATGATGCGTCGAATTTACAATGACACCTCTCAAAACGCATTCGCTTTAATTTCGCTCTCCTTTACAATGACCAACAAGGCACAGCATATGGCGGCAGGCTTGTACTCCTCTGAACTATGTGCCCAGATGCTCCAGTGTGAGAGCTTCTTCCTTTTCCGTTGCACTTTACCACAAAATGACAAGCTTCTGTTTCAAACACTGACTCTTTTTTTCATCATTTCTTTGAGCCAAACAAGCTTTTTTACTGCACAATAATGCTGAGTGTTGTGGGACAGACAGTGACGTCTTTTCCGAATGGGGCGAAAACCTTGCACTGACCTCTTGGAATGCCAGCTTCGCACAAAAACCACCATAATAATTTCTTCGGCAGCACGGCTGAAGAACGGCCTTGTTAGTCTGCTCTTAGAAAATGGCTGCGTTAGGCATTGTGAGGAAGAGTTAGAATTTCCCAACAGGGAAAATGAGTCAATGATTATGAGGATAGTGCTCATTTAATTAGTTCCACGCAAAATGCAATTAACGACCAGCTCCCTTAACGTCCTCGAAGATCGATGACCGGCGCTGTATCGATATCATGCTTTTTGGCCTCAGTTTTACTTCCCTTGCAGGTGTTACGACCATTCAGCATGTCGTCTTTTCAAGGCAAATAGAATAATCCTGATGTTTTTCAGGCATATATCAGATTGTGTGGTTTGAAAATAGCATTGCACAATAATATGCAAGTTAGAGAATTGCTATGTCATGAATTGCTAAGTATGAGCATTTTTGCTGTATATGTCCATTTTTTGAAAGCCTCTTAAAAGTGTTTCCCATTTGCCATAATATACACTATTGCCCACATTACAGTGGTAGTTATGATGTCACTATCCTGTTCTTAAAGTTATTGAGCAAATGAGGGGACAATACTCTTCAACCAGTTCCTTGAAGGCCTATATCACAGCTCTCGGCATCCATTTTAGGAGTATTTCTTTGATTGAAAACAGGAAGTCCGTTTAGATGGTGAAGTCCTGTCATAACTCAACTATTCCTTAACCTGTGTCACAGGTTTAACAGAGGGCACTGTGAAGTGAGGCTAAAAAGGTCCAACATACACAGTATACCTCATCTTTATTTTCATGCATTCAGAGCATTTTAAGAGATATCGATGACTGAATTCACTTGCATCGAACAGCTGAGTTAGCTAATCATGTTATGCACGGAGCATCTTTGATCTGGAACGGGAGTATTTCTTCATGCGTTTATTCTAAATTCCGAACATTTGCTACCTTATAAGTCATGGAGACATCTGGCCATCGGCAATGACTCTGTGTTATAGGTGTGAAATACCTGGCATGTTAAAACAGAGAAAGTCTGAAGGACGACAGGACGACAGCTATTATGGGGCAGTGCAAGGCATGGTGGGCCAGAGCAGGGGCAGACAGACAGCATGGATACACAGATGATGGAAACGTGCTAGCAGTCCTTTTAGCTTCACTGCCGTACAGTGGGGGCCTGTGAGGTCCTGCTCCCCGCCGCGGGGTCACCAGACTCATAACATCTCATCTACTCCCGCTCCTCTCCTCTCTTTCAGCCCTGCATTTAAACAAGCCCCCTCTGAATCTTAAGAGTCTCTCACACCCCGGCTGAGATTGGGGCCGCCGCGGAGGTGACCTGTCTTCTGACCGGCGGAAATTAGCTCACCAAGCCGCCTCAGCCTACATCGAGCGCTGCAGGCCGAGGGCAGGAGCCAGCCCCGGCCCGGCCAGGCGCGGCGTTCCCCGTCTGGCCCAGGAGGTCAGACCCAGCCCTGGTCGCTGTGGCCGATGCCTGCCCCTTCCCCCTCCCCTCCCTCTCCCACAATGCAGTGCTGCGGCTCTCATTTCCCTGTGCTCAGGATCGGAACAGGGAGAGGTCTTGTGGATTTCCCTGCGGGTCAGTGAATGTGATTCCGGGGCTTGAAGCTGCAGTGAGGAACAGCACAACTGGCTGGACCCTGTCAAGCTTAACGGACACAACCCAGCTGTCCAGAACAACCACCATTATGCAGAGGGAGCAGGGTGAAGAGTAGCATGCCGACATGCAAACAGTCACACTCACACAAACATAGTACATACTCACAAACACACACACAAACATACTACATACTCACAAACACACACAAACATGGTACATACTCACAAACACACACAGACACACACAAACATAGTACATACTCACAAACACACACACAAACATACTACATACTCACAAACACACACACACACACACACGCAAACATACTACATACTCACAAACACACACAGACACACGCAAACATACTACATACTCACAAACTAACACAATCATGGTACATACTCAAAAACACACACACACCACACACTAACAGATTGCTTACTCACACACACATAAACACAAACATAGTACATACTTACAAACACACAATGTGTTACATACAGTACTCACAAACACACAAACTTGGTACATACTCACAAACACACACACACACATAAATACGTGGATGCATACCCAAATGCACACTACACACATACAACACACACAGAGGTGTTGTAACTCAAGCTACAAACACACTCACAGAAAAACATACTCATATGAACAAAGCACATACCAGGAGTGCAAACACATGAAGCAAACAACAGCACACATATACGCTCAAAGGCTCAGACAAACATGCACAAATGGACCCACACAGACACACATACACAAACTATACACATGCACATGTGTATATGTGTATATGTACATAGACATGCACAAACATGTGCGCACATACACACACACACACACACAACTCAAACACACAGACTCAGGCCCTCTCTGGTCAGTCATTCCTGACTGCTCACACACACTCCCCGAGCCGCCATATTGGTAAACGCAGTCTGCAGAGGGCTGGGGCCGGGGCTGGGGGCGGCAGGGGGTGGGGGGGACATAACGAAACCCCTAGGAAGACGGAGGTGGGACGGCACATGATGATAAATTGGGACGGCACGCTCCAGCAGCAGTCCGCTGCAATGCTGATGAATGCACTTCTCTAATTCAGGGTGTGAGTTAACCGGATCCCCCTCACGAGGCGGCAGAACACCCTAAAGAAATAAAGCACAAACCGCCCGTGGAAAAGTGCAGATAATTTGCCGTCTATTTGTCTTGCGGTTTGTCTGTGTCGTAATTGATGGATATTTTAGTGCTGAGCTATGCGCGGCGAAGCTGTCCGGGAATGGACAGCCAACGGCCTAATCCTTGAGGGGCAATAACCTTGTGGGTTTATAGGTATCTTTTAATTAGCATCTGATGAAGACTTAGAGAAAATGGATATTATGATCAATTGAGCACATAATTAGATTAAGTCATTTTAAAGGAGGGCTGGAAGGAGATGAAGGAAAAAGTGTTGGTAGACCCTGTTGATTACTAATGCATCTGAATGGATAACCTGAACGTGGATCAGAACATCAGCCCTGGCAGGGTGTGGACACAGAAGGTTGGTATTTGCTGCCCCCTGGTGGCTGTTCCTGTCACGTAGGGAGGCACATGTGCAAGCCACACTAATGGTGGTTCAGCTCAATCTTTGGATGACCTTCATCAACCTGTCTGAGTGCAAGCTGGAGCAGCTGCTGTAGGAATGATCAACACAACACAAAATGGATGCGCACACACGTATGTGTGTTAGCCTTTATGTTTGCACTCGTGCACATATTAAATGTTTTAATTAGGATATTTCCACTAGCTTCATTAAGTATTTAGCCAGGTTATGCACTACTGATTTACATCTAACATAAAACCGGTATCTGTCACTAACGAGTTCAATTTGTCAGTTTGTTTGATTGATTTCATCTCGCGTTACAGTGGTTGGATTTATGAGTGTACACATTTGACCACCAGATGGCAGTGTCACATCATTGTCCGGAACAGGATCATTTCACATCTGGTCAAAATACTCTAAGAATAACGGTTGATCATTCGCATTGTTCATACTCAATGTTTCTCATATGTGTCAAACCCAGGCGGTAAAATCTATATTACCACGGCAACGAAGACAAAAATTATTGTGTTCCTTTCCATAGCTTTACATTCAAGCCGTGAACAGTAGCCGTCCCCTGTGTCGAGCTTGTTCCCATGACAACACAAAAGCTTCCAAGGGGGGCAGAGGTGATGCGATAAGGAATCGGTTCTTCGATAGCCAACGTGCTTCAGATATTAAAAAAAAATAAAAACTGAAGAGGAGGGGAAGGATGAAAAAGAAGAGGGTCATGCCTCTGCCAAGTAAGCAATTACACAAACAACTTCAGAACCACAGCCGTCATTGCCTCTGCACACTTACCCTGAATAATTCATTACCTGTATTTAGAAATTGATTGAATGTCTAGGAAAACATCGTCTTTGCCCCGGCAAGATGGAGGAGCGTAGATGTTCAGCTGCCGCTTTATCTTTCAGCTGATGGCCCGTTTTCTGGATGAACTAGTACTGCTTTGTTTTGAAATAGTTCCTTTATTAGGTAGTCTGCCGTATTAATAGAATATTTATGTAAATTAAAGCACGTGTAGGCCTACCGCTGTCGTAGACCGACTGTGTTTCAATATCTGGCAGGACTGAGTGTTGAGTTTATTTCAGACCCAACTGGTTGCCCGTGAGTTAGTCGGCCAGAAGGCTTTCAGGCCATTCCCATTCTGCAAAGAATGGAAGCGCTTAGTCAGAATCAATGACAGATACAGACACGAAAAGGTAAACAACTTCGATCCAACACTTGATATTTGGCATTTCGGTGATCCTCTGCGAACAGTTGAAGCCCCCAGTATCACAACCCTATGAGACGTTTCAAATGGAGGCATGGCTGTAAATTTGCTTGGCAGTGAGGACAAACAAAATGAAAACAAATCTATTGCGTTCCTTTTCAGTGTAGACTTTTGCGTACGGAAAGCAAAGATTGTGTCTGGTTTGATCTCAGTTCCCGCTCCCTCTATGAAATTGCTTTGGAAATTGCACCGAGTGACCTTCACACTTGCCTCTGTTTACAATGAAAATGTTTTATTCAGTTCCAGGCGGCAGTAGCAGTGATGAGTCTTGAATATCGAATCTGGCATTTGAATACATTTAAGCGCCTCGAATATACGATGTAGCATTTGAATATATTCTGAGTAGCAATCTGAACAGTCTGTGTTGAAATGAAATTATTCCGCGAAACATTACAGCACTTAGTGATGAATTGCCATTTGTTTAACTCCCCGGAAAACGTGTTATTTCACATGCGATCTGTCAAGGCAGGAGGTGCAAAAAAACAAACGCTTTAGTCCACAGGTGGACCGTATGGTAGTACAGAATTGTATTCTTATCAGGTGTCTGACATATTGGTGAAAATAAACAAAATGACTGCATACCCATGTTCTCCATTAAAGGGGAGAATGCCAAACATGCCGTATGAACCTGCAGCCTTTGATCTTTTTTCCCCCTAACTCAGAATTCCCATGGGTCTTAATCTTAACCAAAGACATCAGACATGAAAGATCCCTGGTTTACAGACATCTGGTGATATTTTTTATCATCTTTGATATTGGTTTCACTCGCTTGCCCTTTCTGACTTGACGTAATGTTGCAAAAATGACAACCGCAGCATCAAAGACGTCTTTGTCTTTGAACTAAAAATGAACACCTAACAGAGTCAGCATGATTTAGTCATTTATCTATAATTTATTGTATTGTAAATGTGTGATTTTGCAGTGATAGGCTCGGTTTTGACATGCAAATTGTTTTTTTTGTTTTGTTTTTGTTTTATTTTATTTTGGCAGTGGAGGTTATTGGATAGAGCTTCCCTCCAAACTAATGCAAGAGGAGTCATTATCTCCAAAACAATTTTGTTGTTGATTGTTGAGTCTCTTGTTCAAAGATTTCACCTGCTTTATCAAATCACGACAGAACAGCCTGATTGGCTGTAGATAGGCAATGAATATAATGAAGTTTTGTGAACCCCATAATAAGAGGAGCTAAAATGAGCCATCACTGAGTCCTTTCTACTAATACAAAACGTTTGGTCTCCATAGCACATCTCAACCAAAAATGTTTTTTTTAAACTCAGTCAGGTGGCATATGGTGGCTGCACCCATTTGCCGCATTATCTCCCAATCTTTACTTTCATTAGTTGTAAATTGCGGCTGAAGATGTAGGTGAACAACAGAACTGACAACAAACACAACATCGTGACAACGTTGGCATTTCTAGATTCCCGTCACAGAGCCTGTCGCTATACTTCAGTGGCTTGGTGTTTGAATTGTGTGTGAGGGGAAAGTGTTTAGTCATTCAGCCACCCTGCTGATATTGTACTCCTCTTATAGAGCCAAGCAGACAGAAGGCACTGTGAGAAGGAGAAACTCTATATTTATCTTGGCTTCTGTTTTTTTCAATAGAGCTTTTTTGGCCTTGTATTTATGCTCCAAGGCTCAGAAATTGGTGTATTAATATAGTCTGAGGAGGTGTATTGAAACCTATATCCCTCCAGGCTGTTACCTGACCTCACGTAATGGTACAAATTTTCCCAAGCTGCCTAGCTTCTATTGGCTGGCAGCCCCTTCATTTCATTAAGGCCATATGTTCCAAATTGAAATTCCAGCAGATGAATTTAAAATCCTCGTTCCTGACTGGGGAGGTCTTTTCTAACCATCTGGCGCACGAAATGCAAGTGGGAGAAAAGCTCTTCCTTGATTTCTGAAATTCGAATGCCCCAGCCGGGGCGGGGCGCGGGTTAGCGCATATCAAAAACGCTTTAACCACCAAGCGAGGTGCGCTCACAGTTCATGGCCCGCATCCATATTCTGTGGAAAAGTACCAGAGGGAGGTGTGGCGGCATGGGCAGGGGGGGGGGGGGATGGAGGGTATAGTGGGTACTCTTGTTCACAGGATACAACCATATTCAAAAAGGAGGGGGGGTGGGGGCTTCATCCCATGAGTAAAACATCCAAAACGCATCACAGGTTTATGTGGGAGGATGTTGTGTGCTCAGCACAAGTTCTCTGAAGTTCCCTGGAGTCACCAGAGCACAGTCACTAAAGTGGAAAGGGCACCGAAAAAAACAAAAACAGACAAACAAGTAGTTAGTCATAATTGCCTCTTATCTGGAACTCCCGTCGCAAAATGAGCACGGAGAGCAGCTGCAGCCTTTCGCGTTATTGACTGTCGCATGCACAGCGGTCGCATGCACAGCGGTCGCAGCATCAGCGAGGCGGTGCAGATAAAGCAAGCTGTGTGGTGGGTGGAGGAAGAGGAAGAGGAAGAGGCAGATGCATGGAAACGTGTGGAGCAGGTTCTGTTCTCCGGATGAGCGCTTCCTGTTACGAGAGCGAGCGTAGGCCCCATCTTCCCTTTATCATAAACCACAGCACAGCAAACTCTCCATAAATCTCTGTTTCGCTCAAGCGTTATTGGTTTGCTGCTCTACACGCAGTCAAAGCTGTCTGGGAGGATTATTGACATTTCAGCGATAGAGGTTTTTCCACAAAGCGTTTGCTGGGCTGGTCTAAGTGTGAGAAGCTGTGCTTGAAGTCTTTGTTCTGTTACACATGCATAGCTGCTCCCATTGCACCTGATTCTGACAGTCGGTGTAGGACAAATGGAAATATTTTCTGCTTCCATGCTTGGTAACATAGATGGGCAGATTCCATTCCTTCCCTGTCCTTTCTGTTCAACAGCACAATGCCATGTACTGCAGCAGTGTGATACACTTGGTGTTGTGTTGCATACTACAGCATTTCATGGCCATTTTAAACCAGGACAGCTTGGAAATAGAATATGTCCATTTCATGTACAGGTTTGAGCGCTCACAAGTGTCAGGCTCTGATTAGACACTACTTGTTGAGCCAGTGAGTTTGAAATGTTTCAGTGCCTTCATTTGACTGGAAACATTTATTTGAAAATGTAATTGTGCTAGTCAATCAATCATTTCAAGTATTTTTTGGGTGCACACTTCAAACCAAGCTGTCTTAGGATGTTTAACAGTTAAACAGAGAACAATGGGCTTTGAAGGCCAAGCTTGTCACAGAGCTGGGTACTCTCTACTGCAGGTAAATGGTGAGGCTTTGCACACTAAATGGCCTGTTTACTTAATTATGTTGCGTATTGTTAGGCTCAGAGAGAAGGGATATCACAGAGAGGAGTCTGGGGAACGTACAGAGACAGAGGAACACTCTGCTGAAGAGCTGCTTGTTAATTTATAAACCCATCAACAGTGCACCCCACAGCTGGCCGCTTGGTATTCCTCAGCTGTGATTTACTGCGTTTCGCCTCCCTGCTCCCCCTGAAATCCGGCCCGACCGCAGAATGCAGGGAGGAGGCAGAGCCCCACAGGAAAAGCCCAGGCTTCGGCTTCGGCCCAGGGAGGAAATGAGATTGAGGATTCTCACGGCACCGTTCACCTGCGGGCGGAAATGAGGCGACTAAGCAATGTGTCAGCAAGAGGAGAGGGGGGAGGATCGGTATGCAGGGCCCTCATAAAGTGAGGCGGGGGGTTTGAATGGGAGGGCCAGCCAGTTTTAAATGATGCATGGAAAAGGAGAAGGGGTGCAAACATATTGGGAATGACAAAATGAGGGGCTCATTTTGTTTTTTACCTAGTTCTACAATTGAATTTTGTCATTTCCAACATGTTTGCATCTCATATATTTTGCTGTGGTATTATTAGTCCCTTTGGATTTGGATTTTGGATGTATCGTGGATTTGCTATATAATGGCTTACTCAATCTGTTCTTGCGGTTTTCTCAGCCATCTGGTCTCTGGATGTTGGAAAAGACCACAGAACGCGAGCCTGAACCAGAACCATCTGTTTTGTGTTTGTGGTCGTCTGTATACACATCCTATGGAATTTCCCAGAAAAATGGCTTTCTACAAGATACAGTGTTCTTTTGTGAAACTCTGTGGCCATGTTGCTTCTCGTACTGTTCATGTATCATCGTAAATGTGCAACCTAAATTTATACATTTAACACTTGGTGACTCAATTCTATACACATTATCCATTTCGCTATTTTACTGTGGATTTCAAACAGTTTGGTTGCAACTGGTTGCTATGGAAACATAATTCCCATCCAGCCCCCGCTCCCACATACACACCGTGACCCTGAAGTTTGAGGTTCCTTTTCAAGTGGTACCTAACCAGCTACAAAAACTCAATACTTCCTCATCAGTCATACTCATAATTTATTCCATATTTAATGGTGAGTGTTCAGTGATTTGGTTGTAAGGGAAGCCTCCGTTTACATGACAAATGGAGTCAGTGGGACTTGACTCATGCAGCAGAAACCAAAAGTTGGTTTGGCTCAGCTGTCAGCCAGAGACTGAGAGATGGGCAGTGCTACTGTTTAGGCTACCGTCAGTGATTGACTCTATTGCACGGTGGTGTACAACGTGATTCATTCAACAAGGCGTGGATTAACTGTTTGTTGTAGCGCCACCCACTGAAGAGTTCATGAAAGTGCCCTCTCCCCTCACTGTTTGTTGCCGCTTGCAACCACTGACCTCCACAAAGCAAAGCCATCAGGCAAACAGTTTTCGACGTTGGACGGCAGGACGAAAAACCTTGTCCAGCGCGGGAAAGGCAATGGAGTGGAGCTGAGAGAAGGGGGACCCGGTGACCCCACCTTCCCGAGACAAAGCGCTCTTCCCTCCCATGCCCACGCCGCTTAGCGGGTCAGCGGTCCGAGGGCCCCTGAAGTCAAACTCATTTTCGCCGAGGGCAAAAGACGTGATAAATATTGCCGAGAGAACCCCGGCAAAGGTCATCCCCACCCCGCGCTGAAAGATCTGCGATACCGCGGGGCTCAGCAGCTAAGACAGATATAGATTCTTTTACCTTTCAAGTGGGTTTTTCGCCGCAAACAGGATTAAAAGTAATGGTGTGTGACACCGCGGTCCCTGGCTCTCTGAATTCATCGGGCTTAACACGCTGACATTTCTAAAGGTTGCAGCGCGCGGCTCTGCGGCGGGTGACGCCGTGGCAGAGCGCTGTGGGGCAGGGTGACATGTGACATGCGCCAGGGCTGGGAGACCCGGGTTTTAACAGCCCGGCTGATGAGACGGCAGCCAGGAGAGGGCTTTCCATTTGGCCACCCGCGGAGATTAACAATGGGGAAATGGATTACAGATCAAATCACTTTTGCACTCGGATGGTTTTAAAAGTCCAGGTGACTAGCGCTGAGGAGATTTATGCCCCCACCCACCCATTCCTATCATTGGTAACTAAGGAAAACTGAGAACCGGGTCAGAGAGGTTGATAAAGTTACTGCATCATGTGTGTCTCCATTTATCATAGAGCAGTGAAAAAGCAGCATGTTTTTTTTTTTCTTTTCTTTTTTTTTTTTTTTTTTGGTGCCTTCACTACAAGCCAGGAAGTTATTTCCAGTTCATGATTTCATTTAGATTTGCAAAAACAGGGAGTGGCAAAGTCAGCAAAACATGACCCTCTGAAATTTTAAATATGAAGTGTGCTGTTTTCCCTTGGGCCTTTCTGCTAATAAATCCAGTATATTACGTTCGCGATCACTGTTGTAATTTTGGTGTCGAGCAGGCTCAGGCTATGCTGGCTATCATGGTTAGATAAGGTTTCATTTATTAACATATTTGCTTCCAAACTACTTCTTAATGTTGGTATAATTTCTCTTCTTGTATATTAAATGAGACATGCCTTCTGTTGACCACAGAACAGACAACGAAGCAAAGTTAAAATCAGTAAAATGGGTCAAGTCCTGAATGTTCATCATGGAAATTTATTCAGTCTGTTTTTCTGGCTTCTCACTTCAAATGATGTTTTGTGCAGCGAGAGCGAGTTTGACTGAAATGCCTTCTCATGTACTAGAAAAACGAGACGCAACAAATGATTTCCTTGATTTCACCTTTGTTCACATTAAAGCGCAGATTGCACGGCTGTCATCTCTATTTAAAAAGGAGGTAGGCAAAAAGCAGAGACAAACACATTTCCCAGAAACGTTATTCAAATCAGCGCCTGGGATTGAAATGTAATTAAATTTACACATGGATCGGCGTGCCGGTTTCCTTTGGCATTCAAATTAAATGCTGTAAACACTGCGCTCTAAGTCATTACTTGCGAGTGTTCTAAACACTTTTTTTTTTCAGGGAACAAAGAGCAAGGGAAAGGAGAATAAATTAGCAACTGAACGGAATCGCAAAACATGTTCGCAATGTAACTGTGAAATCATAGCCGAGGATGAAATATCACCACCTGGCAAAGGGTCAAGGGACCTTGGAGAAACCGCCGTGAGTGATTGAACTAATATTTATACTAATAAATCAGATCTGCCGTATTGACATGTTATATGGTGCACGGCTGAAGAGCTCTGTATAAGTGGTGTTGAAGCAAATGAACTGCACCAACCACCAGTCAATCAACCGCTATTAACTATGGGCCTACCGTGTGTGTAAATGCAAATGGAGCAGGCGCCAAACCCGCTAACGCTAACGCATATGTGATGATATAGGACCCTTTAGAGGTAGTTAACAGTGATTATCAGCCTCGGTATTTGCATCTGCAGATTCACCACCTCAGGAATACTGATCTCTGTCACACAGTGTTGTGGTTGGCCCATATCACGTACACATTCCGTGGCCTGTGTGAGGCTGTTCAGTTCAGACGTTGACAGGGCGGGCCGTTTGGCGTTGTTCATTTCAGCTGTTAGGGGGTGTAAATATGGGTTGTGTTGTTGAGCGGTGGGGGTGGATGTTTGCGGTCTTAAGTATGATATCACCTGAAAAAGTACCCAAGATCGGATTTAATCAAAATCGTGGGCATGGTGCGGAAGAAATTAATATGTTCAACGACAGAGACAGACCCGGCAAATCCGTTCAGGGTGGCAACCCTAGTATGGCAATGGAATTATGGATAGGGGCTTCTATCTCTCCTTATGTTGATTTAGCAACATCCAGAACACGCACGACTCCCATTCTGAGCCTCTCACTCATATTTGGAGATATCAAGGAGCTTAGGAAGAAAACAAACCCATGTGTTGTGTGAGAAAAGCCTGCAAACAAAGAGAGCGGAGACAGCGGAGAAAACATTGCGATACCGTTTGTTTCTTTATTTTTTTTTCCCAGGTATAAATGTAACAGCAGCGACAGAGACATTTTTTAAGTAAGGTGTAAATGCATAACGCTTGCATACGAAACAAGCCACACTGGCATTGTATAATCAATCGCGCCCGTGTTTGTATAAAAAAAGCTTTTAAGCCATTTCTCTATTAGCTTGGTAAGAACCATTAAGGGGTCCTCTGAGATTTAGACAAGAAAAACAAACAGACGTAAATCGCTGCTGTGTAAACGCCTCTCCTGAGTGAGACCGGATTTCTCCCGCTTGGGCGCTGGCTCTTGGAGTAGAGTCTCTCCAAAGCAGGCCGACTTCAAAGGACGCCTAATCCTTGACTAATGACAGTCTGGGGGACTATGACAACATAACCTTCAGCATCATTACTAACACAGTCGGATACACACCCCAGCTGCCTGTCAGCCGAGCAATGCAAACAGCTCACAGCGGGATACGCTGCTGTATGTCCAAAAAATACCGCTTCAATTTGCACAGTAATGACTGGATAAAGAATAAGGATTGTCTTTGTTGTGCAACAAAACTAAGCCAGCCCTTGACTGATGAGGGCTTCGGGCTCCTGCGCCAGATGGTTTTGGGTTTAAATCCTGAGTGAGACATTCCTGTTGCACCCTAGTGCAAGACAGCCTGCTTCAGATTCTCCCAAGCCATCCCAACTGAAGATATATTTGCAAGGAGGCTGTGCAAAATATCAATTTTTTTAACTGACAGCTAAATTCTGCTCTCATCATGACTGTGGTTTATGGTTTAGGTGAATTTAGGAATATGAGGGTTGCTATTTTTTCGTCCTCTTTTCTCTTTGTCTGCCCTCTTACTTTGGTTCATTTTTGATGGTGTTGTTGAGATTATGGTTGACTGTCTATTATTTTGCAATAAATAAAACATGACACAGATTATGTGATTTTAATATGACAATGTAATTAATTTGTCATTCGTAAATAGTTGCCTGTGCTATTCCTTCACTTGAGTTATGTTCAGTGTTTGTTAAAATAATAGAATTTCTGCCAGTATATGTTAAAATAATGTAAAGGAAGAATGTTTGTGTAAAAATGTATAAAGAGAAGAATACGGTCACATGATGTAAGACCATGAGAATAATGGCATGAGAACACAGGCCACCCGAAAGCTCTGTAAGCATGTGACTGTGATGCTGGGTGTGCGATAAGACATTTACAGCCACTAGATGGCACTGTGCATCTTCAACACACTTGGTGTCAGGAGGAATTTGAGGCGAGTGACATCCCATCCCCACTGAGATGGGTCTCTCTGCTCTGGCAGATTCCTTGTTATCATTAATGTATACTTACCAAGACAAAGTGTCTGTCAGTATGCATCTTGGATGTAATCGGCAATATGTTTCACATTTGTTTAGCGGATCCGTGTTGCTTACAAGGGTGCGTTAAATTGATGACAATGTAATTGTGAGGCAGTTTTATCATAGTGCGTGGACTGGCTTCTCTATAAATACGCAGAGAAAATACATTTTGCTCTCTTTGTTTATGCGCTGATCTATTTAAAAACATACTTCCTCAATAGTTTTTTTTTTTTTTTTTTTTTTTTGGCATTCAGAGTGCTGATTCAATTCCACGCTGTTCCACATTTCTATTCTGGTGACCCGATTTGTCAGAGCCTTTCATGGGTAATAAATAGGTTTCTGACCTTTGAGCAATCAAGCAGCTCTGCCTGCATTAATCCTCTCTGGGCTTTGTGGCTCTGAAGAGTCTGTGGTGTGAAACATGCAGCTGCAGCCGTTTCTATGCGTGAGCATGTGCGCTAATAAACTCCTCAGTGTGGGATATTATGGGCTTGCGGATGACAGCAGTCACTAAGGGGGAACATCTGCTGGGGGAAAGTGGGGGTGGGGGGTGGGGGGGGGGTGTTACGTCAGCCAATCCCAAGGGGGGAGGTCGAGGAGAAGAGACAATTTGTGAGGCGGACCTGGAACCGCGGCTAGTGTATAGCCATCAAACGGCGCATTTCCCTCAGGGGTAGAGAATCTCAGGTATGTCAGGACAGAGAGAGCGAGCTGACCCAGATTAGTTAAAACGTGTCGATCTGCAGGAGGAGAGGGGCTCACTGTTGATTGCACCAACCAACAATTTGGCCCCTCTTGCTCGGCTTTTTGAAAATGAATCTTGAGCGAGCGCAATGTGGCTTAAAAGTTATGGATATCATTCCGAATGAATTACAGTCCATCGGTGGGTTCATATGGAAAGCTGGAGTGTGAGGAATTATGGGGGGAGGGGTTGTGGCAATGGCTCCGATTGGCTGTGCAAGATTGATTGACAGGAATGTAGATGGGAATGTGGGTGTGGCATCTGTCCGATGACTCTGGTAGAGAATGGGAAATGACAGTTACTGGGCTGGCAGTGCTCCATGGCGACGGGTGGGGGGGTCACGGGTCGGCGGTTGGGTCACCGAGGGAATATGCTCCATCGCAGTTTGATGCAGCGGCGCGTACCGTGCCATGACAGGGCATATGGCATGCGTTGGATGCCAGAGGGGGCCTGATGTCATCGTTGCCTCGTCACATGACCCGTGAGCGACCTATCCCATCATGAGTATAAGATGGTGCACTGGGACTCAGAGGGTGGCCTGTGACTCAGCGGTGAAAGGGTGGATGAAGGGCCAATGCCCATGTCTGCCTCCCTGACTCAGTGTCACTGATGAGTCTGAGTGCGCGAATCAGTGCCCATCGGCCCACAGTCAGGAAGCTGTCCCTTACGGACATGGAATATTGTAACTATATGGAAAATACATAAATACATTTCATGTGTGTATGAGCCACAGGTTTTCTGTGTATTTGCCTGTACATTATGTTGTATTACAGTATCTATTTTGGTCTTGATAATATTTTTTTATTTCAATATACAGTATTTTGTTTTAGCAAAAGGTAAATTTTTTGGTTTTGAAATAACTTTATTTAAACACTTCTCACATTTCTATTTAAACTCTTTCATGTGAAGTGTAATTTGAACACGTTGCATCAAAAACGATGTGTAAATAAACATTGGCATGAAAAGTTTTATGGGCACTTCAGGAAGCTTGAGTTATATTTGAGTACCCCGTTTCCATGATCCAACTTCAGAAGAAAACTGGGTGTTTAAGGTGTTATCTTCAGATGAGTCTTCCCAAACTCGAGAGTTGATTCTCTAGTCATCAAAGACCCCCGCTGCTGTGTATGCAAAGACCAGAGTGTTTGCTAGTGCTGTAGCTAAAACCATTCAACAACTATACCAGTGTGACTGTTCAGACACTCCCCGGTTTAATTGTTCCAAAAACCTCTCCACCTTATGTGAAGAGAATTCTGGAACAAAATGGCTGCCTCGCACTACCCAGGTGGGTGCTACACGTTGGCAGCGTTTCAAATGAGTCACCCTCTTTTCCGCGGTGCCGTGATTTGAGGTTCTTGAGCAGTATAAGTGTGATTCATTTATAGATTCAGTCTGAAAACACAGCAAACTCCATTCATCTGCAATGCAGATCAGAACCTCCACTTTAAAAAGCTAAAGGTTTGCTTTATATAGGAAATAAAAAGTTCTGGGGAAAATGGTGAGAAATACAAAGTAGTTGTCAGATAGATGTAAATATGCTTGGTCCAATTAAACTAAATTAACATTTAATTAATATATGAACATAGTTAATATGAATCTGCAATTACAGTATACATACAGTGGATATACTCTATTTTTAGATATGGGCAGATTTTTCAGGGGGTTGGTGGGGGAGGGGGGGGTCCAGAATGTCCTTCTAAAATTTTACAATGTATTAAGCTCATTGTCTGCAAATCAACAGCCCTTTGCTGGAAAGCTGCACCCTTTGCTGGAGATAGAATGCTGATGCAAGGCGAACTACACTTAATTTCACAAACCCAGGCAAAACCCCAAGAAAAGGTGGAGTAAAATGACCATTAAGAAGACAGCTTACATCCTCTGCTTTTTAATTGGATTCACCCAAGTGCCTGTTGTGTCGTCTCTCTCTATGCTAAAGTTAATCTAAGCATCCCCACCTCTTACACTACTGTCTGTCGTGTAGTCTCTCTCTCTCTCTCTCTCTCTCTGTCTCTCTCTCTATCTTCACCCCAAAGTTAATCTGAGAGAGGCATCCCACCTTTGCCATCCAGACAATTGGCTGCTGTTATGTAGCCTCCCTACACCCTTAAAGTTAATCACAGTCCCAGCTCTGAGTCTCCAGGCCTCGTCAGGTCGTGTTTACAAAGCAGCCGCGCCATGGCCTCGGCTAAAGGCCTGTCTTTGGAGCAGTCTGCCGAAGGGGAAGGTTAATGAGCTTAAACGCAGCTTAGACTGAGCTCATTAAAAACACAGCGGAGGAGGAGGGGGCGGGGGGAGGCAGACACGGGGGGTTGAGGGGGCTCTGTCTGCGGCCGCCCCCGACGATGACATGGTGCAACCCATGGGATGCCCCCAAACTCTGTGCCTTCCTTTGAGGCTTTTGGATTCACCCATCCCCCCCACCACCACCCCCTTCCCACCCCCATCACCATGAAACCCGCCTGTTAACATCTGAAATTTACATAACGATATCACTGAGCTCTGGGCTGAGAGAATGATGAGGGTTCTGTCTGAAAGTGTTCCGTTTCTCGTCCCCCCACCGCGGAAATGTGCTCTGAATGACCTAGTTGGATTTGGGTGGGAAGGTAGGGGGGCCATTACAGAGGTAAAACAAGCATCCTTCTTTACAATGATGAAGGGATGGACGTACCGATTACATTTCATTCGCACAGACCTGCGAGCAAGAACGATTCATATCAAAGAGCACGGTTTTCTGAAACAGCAGAACAAAGAAAATGACACATCACACGATTAGTCCTGGATTCCTTCCACCTTCCCCCGAACCCCTCCGCACCCATCATTGTTGTACTAAAATAGCCTCCTTTTAATCCAGCCTTCGCTGTTTGATCTGTGGCCTCTCCCGCCCAATAGGAAATTAAAGATGAAGGCAGCGGATGGCAGGTGTTCCGTTTTAACCAGGCTAAAGAGGGCCGGGCGGAAAAGCCGCCACGATTCTGACACGTAATATCGCCATCCCCCCACTGGCTGAGTGTAAAGCCCCCAGGGGGGCTACTCTGGACACCTTGGTGTCGCTCCTTCATGCTTAATTACTTTCTGTTGTAAAGGCATAAAAGACCATATGTGTCTGGGGGTGATCCTCCATTCAACTGAACAAGCTCATCAAAGGAGGAGATAACAAAAGACAAAAGAGTGAGAGACGGCACAGGAAGAGATGGGAGATGCCGAAGCTGTAGGCCTCAAACACACCAAGAGGAGGATCCAGGCTGATTCTGAATGGCGCCAAACATTTAGGCAGACATGACATGAATGACAGCGGTGGCATCAGCAAAATTAGTTAGTTATTTTCTGAGGTGTCTAAATACATTTTAAGGGATAGATGTATGTATGATTTTCAAGAATGTATTTCACAATATATATACCTTCTTAATTCTTCCTGTCATGGTGAACCAAATAAAACTAAAACAGAGCGCTAGTCAGGTCTACTTTTTTCAAATTGGTCCTACATTATGATAAATACAAAATGAAGTCTCTACGAAGTTAAATACTTCACTGCCTAGTGACTGATGGCTTTGATAGTTATTTATAAACCAGTGAGCGGTGGAGCCAGCATTGGCAGGACACTGATTCAGCCAGACTTTCGAGTTCGGAGCATCAAGCTGGGGAGTTAATGAGAAAGACATGGATGTATTTTTCTTGCTGTAAAGGTTCTTTTAATTTGGGCTTCTTTCAAGGACAGATTAATGTTGGACCACTTTCCATGACCAAATTCTCCCCAGGATGGAAATATTTTCAAGGATTTTGAGGCACTTTCGAGGACAATGGAAGCCCAAAGCCTTGCCACACCCCTCTGATTAAGCCGCACATTTTATAAGAAACTCTGAATCAGACTCCTGCCAATAATGGTGCACAGATTAGCATCGTTTCCCCTGCTGTTTAAGTGGAGTGTAATTTGGTGTTAAACCAGCGAGTGATAACATTTAACTTTTAATCTCCATGTCAATTAAGTTCTCTTGTTTGACCCCAGTCGGAATAATTACGCCGCATTTGTGACCTACAACAGTTCCCTGCATGGGGCTGTGCTTTGTACTTTCAATGGCAGTTTGCAGTGGCAGTGGCAGTGGCAGGAGCAGTCTGACAGTCTGAGTCCGAGTCATTCCCCTTCTGAGCCTTGTCAAAGCCTTCTGTCAGCTTTGAGAGAAATGCCTTCTATAAGTGACCCAAATTAGCCATTTGTATGTCTAGCAATGGCTTGTAACCCACCTTCCTGATCCCTCTTTCACCCCTACTTCCTGTCCTATCAAACTCAAGTAGTATGATGTAGTATAATGGCGAGGGAGCTGGACGTATCTTAGAGGTTGCAAGTTTGACTCCCAGTTATAGCGCCAGCTGTATGTATTTGGTAGACAGTGAAAATGTACGCTGCTTAAGTAACTCTATGGAGGGGTGTTTGCTAAATGTAATGATAGTCATCCCGGTGACCCGAGGAGTGCCACAACAGTCAATGGCATTTCCATTTCTGTCCTACAACTAATGCACCTGCACATTTCCCATTTATAGTATGGACCCCATTGAGTCATTGGGCAGTACCGATAGTCTTTATGTACAGAATGATGCATTGGTAATCTGGTCGAAACTAATAGATGCTTATCTGAAACTCTTGTTGATGGCACACACAATTTTCAGGCCTTTTTTGTCACCCCATTTAATTGACATTAAATGAAGGCCAGATGAAGCTTTTACATACTTAGAGTATAAGCAATTTCCAAATGTATTTTGAAACATATCATAGTGACACTACAACTTCCACTGTTAATACTACTAATACAACCAGTACTACTGCCATTGTTACTACTACTATTACTATTAATAATAATGTAATAATAATGTTATTATCTGACACGCATGTGAATAATATTGTACGGTGTCCATCCCCACTGTTTGCTTTTTAATAATAATCTCAGTACTGAAAAACAACAGCTATTACCTTATACATTTTTTGCAGCACTCCCTATAATTGGACATTATTAGTCTCTAAATCAGGTTCTTCCATATGGTGATTAACATTCTGAAACTCCCCTCTGTGTGAATACCCCATTCAGATGAGGAGCTTTGGCCTTCCCCTTTACTGTGACACCCTCCCAGCAGGAGCACACACAGTCTGTTAAAATCATATGCTTACAGGGGCAGCGATTCCAACCGGTCATGAGATGAAAGCAAAGGCATCCATCAAACCACAGCTAAGCAGATATGAAAGGAAACTCTTCATCTCAAATCTCTTTCTCCTCAGATATTTCATGTATCTTACATTTCTGTTTTATATATCTCTCACCCAGTGCCAGTTCACCTGCTGTCACTCTGGATATTGAAAACCATGAAAGAGTCAGGCATACCTGTCAGAATTCAGTGACATGTGACCAAAAGGAATTTGCCGGATAGACTAGGGAGGTTTTCTGGTTGAGAGCGCAGGAGATTTTTAAAACAAAGCGGGATGGTGTCTTTAATAGAGTCACCAGCATTGTGCTCAGTCTAGTGAGATCTCAGGAGATCTGAAGACACTTTAGCCTCGCCGTTTGGGGAAAAGCTCTTACTGTAGAACAGGGGTCGGGAACCTTTTTGGCTGGGAGAGCCATAAAAGCCAAATATTGAAAAATTATTTCCATGAGAGCCATACGGATTGTTGTCGGGGGGTGGACGGACGGACTCATCCGTACCGGCTGTCAAGCTCTCTCCTCCGTCACATCGGCTGCTTTCCAGTACTCAAATTTGTCTCCTCCTTTCCTCCGTGCCCGAACAGTAACCAGTCATCCGGTAATTTACAATAATGGGAAAACTGTTGTTTTGCGTTTTAAAACATATCCACATTGACGAGATATATTCACGTTTTTGATTTGGAATGGTAATTTTAACAATGTAAAATTGAGCGAGTTTATGTTGCGGTAAGTTTATTTATTTATTAATATGCACATTTTTATGTTGCATCAAGGAGGGGAGGAAAGGAGGAGACAAATTTGAGTATTGGAACGCAGTATCCTACCGCAGAAGTAAGCGGCGGGAGGCTAAAATTTTTCTTCATTAATTACCGTGTTAAGAATTGTCGGCAAAAAATTTTCTGAGAGCCATATGCAGTCATCGAAAGAGCCATATATGGCTCGCGAGCCATAGGTTCCCGACCCCTGCTGTAGAAGCTATCATCACCCCAGAGACATACCACCTGGGACAGTGATGACATGTGTGATTAGTGAAGATGTGTGACACATGTCAGCATACTCTGTGTGTAGTTTACCAGTTTTACTCACTGCTCTTCTTCTAAGACCTGACCTCACTGAGATGATCTGACTAGTAACTAAATATTGTTTGTATCCTTAAAGTGGGCAATGTTTTCGCTCTGAACTTCGCTGCTTTTGCCAGGCTCACGGTAGAGAGAAAGACCTATAATCAGGCTCAATTTCAGCAAGTTAAAAAGTTTACTCCTGCATGTTTTTCTTGCACTCTATTAGTTACTGAAACAAAATGAATGAATGAAGTCACATATATATCCTGATAATCTATATGGGCTCACTGTATATCCTGATAATCTATATGTATAAGGGCTCAGTATATTGCTCTGTGAGTTTTTAATTAACATGCTTTTCATGGTTGCACACTGTATAAATTAAATATATTGAAATAATTTGAAAATACACTACATTATTACTGTCAGCATACATATTGCAACACTTATAAATATATAAATTGGCACATACACAAATAACTATGGTTCTCATACATTGCAAAAAAGAAGTTAAAATATACATTATTGTAATATTTTACATTTACAAATATGTACTCCATATATTTACAATATATTGCAGTACATTCACATTCCTTAATGGGAAGAGAATTGTGAACATGACGACATGGGGCAGCCTGTATTCTAGTGGCTAAGGTATCCCTGAGGTTGGTGGTTTAAGAACACCATTGCTGCTGGGCAAGGTAAGGCCCCTGACCTTACGTTGCTCCCAGGAGGGATTGGCCCTTGGTTAGCCGAATCAACAGTAAGTTGCTTTTGGATAAAAGCCTCAGCTAAATGGCTGTAATGACATGGACGGTGGGCAATGACTTAAGGCTATGCAGCTTGCCTTTTTTTGTTGTATGTTGTATGATGTATGATGTCTGGTATATGATTATTGTATGACAGCCTGCGTCTGGGGCATGTGTTTCCAATCTCAATACCATTTTGGATTGGGAGGGGAGGGTCAATCCGAGCACTCTCGCAGCGACTACACACACACACCTCAGTCTTCAAACCACCCCGTTCCCTCCATTACAGTACCCCAGTAAATGATTCCCCCGCCGATCCGGCCCCCGCCCGTGATTCGCTGCGGCAATTTGGTTCCGTTTCACCCGGACATCTCCCGGCAGCCCCTTCTCCTGCACATTCATCAAACTGTCAGCCCCAGTGATGTGTTTATTCGTTTCAGCCGTCGCCCCGTGTTACCGCGCCTCCCTCCCGCCGCTAACTGACAGCCAGGTACTGAACTTGGCATCCAGCCCCCCACCCCCACCACCTCCAGCCCCCTCCAATCCCTGCCCCAACGCGGCCTACACATCTACACATCCACTCAAACCACAACTGCAAAAAATAAAACCTCCATGGATTTTACAAACTTAAATCCAGACACATCTTGTTTCTCACAGTTTAAAGATACATTTTTGTTGCCAAACACTTTATCACTGAAATGATTTCTCTTCATCTAATATTATATTCCGTATTTTAAGACATATTATCATTTTGTCAAAGGCAGATAGTTGCACAATAATTTAGATTACTGCTGACAAATTTTGTCACTTTTAAAAAAATAATTCCTTTTTCTTATTTTTTAAGTTGCACTTTTGTGGTTTGGCCATGTCCCCCTGGGACCCGTGGAGCTGCTGGCTCAGGTGTGGGGTGACGGCGGCAGCGGCAGCAGTGACAGTAGTGTTTTTGGGGTCACAGGGCTGCGGGGACATGGGGAAAGTGGCAGGAGGCTGCAATGACAGCCCTAGATTTTGATGCACCCTGACCTTTAGTGTGTGACACTTCTGCCAAAACCTGTCACACCATAGGGATGGGGCCCCATGGCTTTTCACTACACAGGGGCCCACACCTCCATCACTCTTGCCTCACACAGGCCCGGGTTCACCCTATTTTAACATGAAAAAATCTTCATGGGGCGGAACAGACTGCAGCATAATCCCCAGGTAATTTCAATGCAATTGAATTTAGTAACATCTGTGAAACCTAGCGATGTTTGAAATGAGGTTTTATGAACCCCATCAGGGTGGAGCTACAGCTGTAAATCGTTTCCTCAATCAAGGAGAAAAACCTTTTTCCCACAGCCATTGCGGTTACTGGTTCAAATCACTGAATCTCAGATACTAAATGGTCGCTTCTCCATTTCCGGTTTCATGAATCCTCTCTCCCCTATCATGAAAAAAATCACAGAATGGAACCCCTCAATGCTCATATGAAGTTTATGCCCTTGATTTGTAATGGGGTAACATAGTGCCTTGCGTAGCAACTTTTTTCCTTTTGTGAATTCACCATTGGAAATATCATGTGGATTCAGCAACATCATGAAAATCCATTTTTTGTCATATAAATACCGGCACTAAGAGCTGAGATGGTGGGTTTTGTTCCTTTTCGTCAGTTTTTCCCACGGCGTTTGTTCCACCGGTATGCATTTACAAATGCCAGAACCTAGACCCCCTGCTGGCCTATGCCCACCAGACACTTCTAATGTTCTGTTCTAATATTCTGTGAAACTCATTAACACTTCGCGGTATCGTACAGGAACAGACGGGCTACCCCTCTGAGCTGAGCTCTGCTTAAGGTTTCGTTCTCTTAGCCAGGGAGTTTTTCTTTGCAGTGGTCGCCGTAGGCCTGCTCTGGGGGAGGTCTCAGGCCAGGATCTATGTAAAGCTGCTCTGTGACAATGTTCCTGTGGAAAGCACTAAGCTGAATTGAATTGAGTAAATGTTGTCCCTCAGGTGCATGTCCATGGGATTGAACTGTATGTGTGTCCCACAACATGGGATGCAGATGTGAGGTATGAAAGGGCCATATTACCAAAGGAGAGAGGGGTGAAAACTGCCAGAGCACATCCACTTCAGATCTGAGAAGGCGCAGGCTCGCGCTGACTGTCCATCATCGCTTTTGGCTGCTTTCATGCGGGGAACTGAGCACTTTTCAATCCAAGCTCGGTGTCTCAGTCGAGAGAGGATCCTGTCATCCGGGAAGAATGTCCTTGTTTCCCTGATGCCTCTGCCAGTTATTTCTCCTCCCTCCGTCTTTGTTCTGGTGACGATGCTTAGAGGAAAGCTTGCTTTGTCACAACATTAGGCAGCACCGTGAATAACTCACGCCTGATTCTAACTGTCCCACATAGCAAGATGAACAATGTAATCACAGCTCAGAAAAAGAAGAATAGAACAGCTCATAAAACCACAAAACTGAAGACTTAAAACAGGCCTTTCCTGTAAAACATATTCTGAAAACGTTCTTTAGTATACACAAATAACATCGTCTGTATAATGACAGACTGGTTAATTCACTGTTCAGTCCTAGTGATCCTCCAGAGGGAAGAAGTATGTTTTTAAACGATTTCCCCGTGTAAATATCGTTTATATTGCCAGTAGAGGTGTTAATTAGCCAGTTAAATGAAGGTAAATGTTTAGACAAATCCATTGCCAGTTTATGAAATATAATCAAGCGCTGAAGTGATTTTTACAGCATTTTATGATATGTGTTTTCCAAAGTGCAGAAATGGCTTCATGTAAAAGTGAGTGAAAACTCTCTTTATTCAGGTCATGACATCTGCAGTAATGAACACAGGCTGAAAGCAATTAGCACCGAAAAAACGCATGATCTGTTTCATGTACCCATGGCATACATGAGACATCCACGAACACGTGTACAATCAATAAACACGTCTTGTTTTAATTACAATACTAATGAGAAGCTGAAGCTCTTTGGAATGTGAAATAAAGAGTGAGAGGGTATGTTGCAGTTCTGGCTTTTACAGCAAACTATTCGAGATCTGCAGATTCCTTATCTAAGATTGACCCAGATAGGGAGGCACAATTCACTGTCAGCTTCAACATAAATTACTCTGGAAGTCAGACTCTTAAAGGAAGGACACAGTGACCCCAGTGTTCTTTTAATGAAGCTCCCCATATGTACTGAAGTTGGGTTCTGGTATAATTTGTGCTAAATTGTGAGAAAATTGTTTTTTAAAATGATTAATTCTATATGTTCCACAAAGAATGTCTTGGTCTTAACCCTTAGGTGTCCCAGGTTGTCGTAGTTTGGACTTTCATTTTCTGCCAAATTTGGATGTTATTTATGTATGTTTCTGACACCTACATCCTAGATCCAGTTGCACCTCATTTCCAAGGGATAAAGGCAAGTAATTTTAACCATGGATCCAAGGGACCTATGGTTAAAGGTTCCCTTGTTACGTTGTTCAATTTAACAAATAATTAAACCTAACAGTGATTATTAGGTGTTGAATTAACAAAAACACCCTGCTGTGATTACAGGAACAAATGAAAGTGAAGCTGATTTTATGATGGCAGGAGTCATAAAAATATTATAGAATAATCAATTACAATATGTGTACTTGGATATCTGTGCATATGTTCAAGCATGTTTTACTAATCTAAAGTAAATACTTGTGAAATAAAAAACATTATGAGCTGAATGGAAGTCAATGTACCGTACAGTGCTATATGTGTGATTGTTGACTGAAAACAGTAGGATGTTGTAGTGCCAGTGAGTCAGAAGGTTTGTGTGTTTAGAACATGCACTTTGGGCTGCTGGGTGGTTCACCATATTCAGTTCAGTTAAGTTCAAATTTATTGTCATGTGTATTAAAAATACAATGAAATATGTGTGTTTCAACTCTCTCTGCCTTAACATAGAGAGACATCATCACAAGAAAACCAACACCAATGTGCAGCGATATGCAACAATAAATATTATACAATGTTCCAGAGGAGGACTGCATGGCTGGGTATTGACCCTGGATCATGCCAGAACGGACTAAGGTCAACAGCCCTACGAGACAGTAAATTAGAAGCTACAGAATCACCGAGGGAGGGAAGGATGGAGTCAATGAAGATGTGTGTGAGTCTCATCGCTCATCCCGTGTCTCATGTCATTGGGTGACATGTCGTTCTGCACAAGTTTCCCTGAAAGTGTTGTCCTCCTACTCATGTCTGCGCCATGCTCACTCGTGTGAAGACGCAGCAGCCAACATCCAGTTGCAGAGATGATTTGCATAGTTATTTACATAACTGGAAAGCTGGTGACAGCCTAAAAACATTTCTAAAAAAGGTATGTTTGTATGATCTGAACCTAACAAGGCGTATGGGCCACAAGATGCAATCAGGAGGCAGAAACCAAAAAGTAGCCAAAAATGGTAAAAGACAGACCCAGCCATGCTGACCTTTCATTGCAAAACAGCCCATGAGAAAATGGAGCGGCTGTACGAAAAATAGAAACCTCCATATGAGGAAAATGATGAAATATTGCACTCAGAGGAACTAATTTTCCTTTGAGTTACACCTGTTGAAAACAATGCAAATTACCATCCATACAGTGCGTGAGCCTAGACCATTGTTCTCCATCTTTCTGTTCATCATCAATCAGCCTCAGAGCTGTTGAGTTTTTGAAGCTGAACAGTATTTCATCCTTGTGGATAGGGTGTTTTATGGAAAATGGGAAACAGGCTGAGAATATATTGAGGAATTAAAAGTGTGGTCAACTCATTTTTATTCATAACATCAACAGTGTTAGCAAAGCTTTAATATTTACTTATTTTTGAATAAACTCTCCCTTTTTTAAACATTTTTGAAAATGTGAGAAAATTCTTAAAAACCCTTATAAAATCTAAATTGAATGCAATCATGAATAAAATAGGCATAACATAAAATTATCTTTGTTAACTGCTAATTTATTAATAGTTTATCCATTTAAAAGATGATTTTTTTTTTCATTGAAGTGTCCCATTAATTAATTAGTTGGAATAATCAGTGTCTTTGGGAATCAGAGGCGAATGCAGAATATTCATTGGTTGTAGAACATTTCTTTTGCAACAGTTCAGGATGCCCCTAATTTGCAATGCCAGTGTGTGTTAGAGATAGCAATATCCTGCTTAGTTTTAAAATCTCTTCTTGTTCTTTCTTTTTTTTTTTTTTACAAGGCCGTCGGAGAGCCCTGGGTGGGCTTTCACACCAACCGTTCTCCTCTTAATATCTTAATTCCGGCTAATTAAGGAGTTTGAGAGTTTCAAGCCATTGAGCCCGCTGCCTAATTAGCCGCAGCTATAAAAAGGCATTCATGGATGTTGTTATCCCAAGCCTGCAGGACCGATGTGTCATCCTCGGCCTCACTCGTCAATATGACCCGTCCTCACTCACTGTCGCAGCTGCCTCCCTCTTCATTGGAGTACCTCCGTCTCTTCTCTGCCCGACGCTCTCCGTCCGGCGGTGCAGACGGGCTAATTTAGCGGGACTGAATAAGCCGAAATGCATCAGCCGCTCCACTCGAGGGCCTGCGCCGCTGATGCGTGTGAGCCAAGCTGAAAAGCGGTTCGCTCTGACTCCCGATATTCGCTTCCGTAACGATCCCACGAACATATACAGGCCACATCAGGCCTCACACAGACCTGTTCCTTCTCTTGCCCTCGGGCTAAAAAGTGGCCCGATGCAACCAGGAGAGACACGATGCGGCCGATTCGCGGTGATCTGAACCCGGTGGTCGACGCCTTAGGAAGCCTCCGAATACTAAACAGAATCGTTCATTCCAGGGCAAAACTTGCTCTCGGGGTTTGCTGGTGCACTTTTATATCTTTCTCAAGCTTTTCATTGGTGCAGTCGGACTGGGCCGGCTCCCAGCAAAATGCACTAGGCGAGGGAAGGCGTTCTCCAGGTCAGGTCTGTCTGCCTGGCGCGGGCCTCCCTGTGCGTCCCACGAGGCTCGGGTAACGCGGAGAGAGAGGTAATTAAGCTCTC
Organism: Albula goreensis; assembly: GCA_022829145.1. Classification (NCBI taxonomy): domain Eukaryota; kingdom Metazoa; phylum Chordata; class Actinopteri; order Albuliformes; family Albulidae; genus Albula; species Albula goreensis. Next base: position 41,477,442 of record CM040744.1, read on the forward strand.
CCCGGCGCTGGCGGATAGCGGGGTCCTGACATCAGTGATGGATCTGGCTTCTGGGCTGCAGCGCCGATGAGGCGGGGAAGGGGTGGGGGTTGGGGGGGGGAGGAAGGAGAGGAATTAGCTTTGGCTGGGAGCTGTCCGTCTACCCGGCCCGGGGGGAACCCCTAACTCTGAGCCCGGCTGCCACGCAACACGCCCGGGAAAAGGTGGAAGGCAGCCTGCTGCCGGGAGCCCCAGAGCGCCGCCAAAGACAGAAGCTGGGCTATTCTCTGGAGGACCTTCCTCGTCTTCTTCTCCTTCTTCTTCATCTGCCGTCCCATGGCCTCCCAGATTGCATATGTGTTCGTTTCCCCCGCCTTCGCTGATGTGTTCAAACAGGGTCATGACGAATTGAACACCATCAGCGCATCTCACTCTAACAGCTAACTTCAAATATGTGACTGCGACCCAGTTTCTATTCTCTATTTGCTACTGAGTTTTTTTTATTTGTAATTGAGTTCATTTCTACCAAATTACCGGCAGTTTATACTCTGTTTTTATGAGCAGAGGTTCAGTCAAGCTTCTTTTTTTTATGTTTTTAGTCAGACACAAGGTGGCATACCTGGCTGTTGAGAGACACAACCGTTCAGCGAATGCTGGTGAGGAATATGGTACCTCAGATGACCCTGCTAAGAGCCAGTCAGTACAGCCAGTGTATGCAGTGCAAGCCCAGCTTCAGTCTAACAGTCTAACCACAAAGCACTGTGGGTACGCAATTCAAAGTCAAACGAAACCCACAGTTTAAGTTGGCCGTTTGACACAAATTTAGTCAATGACAGAATTTTTACTACTCTCACCATTTTCACCATTATAACACACACTTAATTCATTATTATTTTTTTATTTTCTCAAATCATAAATGATAAATACTGATCTGGATGGTGCCATAAAGGACATATATTCAGCCATTTGATCTTTTGCTGTTCCCCAGTACACTTGCATACTGAAGTGAGGATTCTTCTGCTTTTCGCCACCATGTGTACTGTGTAAGTATTAGATTGTATAACAATGTCCTACTACAGTTTCTCTGTTAGTCTCACCATGATGTATACTATCTCTTGTTTAGCCAACAATGTACAGCTACAGTACGTATGGTACATACATGTGATATGTGATATTTAGTAAAGAATTAAGCATGAAATTCACCCTCTCCTCTATGTCACCTGCGATCATGCAAAACTGTTCATCACATGATCTGGTGATGAATGACTGCATGTAGAAGAAAATCGTGTTTTCCTGAAAACAACATAAGATACAAAAAATGTTGATTAGTAAACATTAGCTATGCTATGTAAAAATGAGCCATGCTTGACTAGACAGGGCTTACCAGCCAGTAATAAAACACAGTGAATGTGCTGGCCAGGTAGCAAGACAGGATGATATATTTTTTACTGTGCACATACATAATTACTCATCCACATCTAGTAACAAGTTTATGTAGTCATAAATATCTCAAATTGTACTGTGTGCCATACAACTTGGAAGAACTTGTAGAAATAGAAAATGAATGTACTTGCTCAGTAATTGAGCTCTATTTCGCACTGCTTTCTTGACAGACTTCTGATTATGTATATGTTTCCCTCACTAATCTGCCAGAAGCTTGATTTGAGTATAACTGAAAAAGTAATACTGACTACAATGGCCAAAAGAGTGAATTTGATCCGTTTGCAAAATTACCTTTTCTACTTTACAAATTTACATCTGCTTAACACATAGTTTGCCTATCTGTTTTGAAACAGAAGTGTACATATGTGCTTTTGTGGTAACATATGAATTACCCTAACAATACACTTTATACACAGCCAACAAAAATTATAGCTCAATTATAACACTACAGCTTCCTGTTCAGGAAACCTTGTTCCATGTTGTATGACATAATTTTGTGTAGCTATGTGGGAAGTATTTTTTTCAGAACTTTTTTGCTATGAATGTGCACAGCGTTTCAGGCAGTGTGAGTGGCTGTTGCATAAGGTTGAAGATGAGAGCTTCTGCACAGCACGGCCTTACAGATTTATATAATTGCAGTGGGACTGAATCGCAGGACGTCAGAGTTCTTCATGCTATCACAGCCCCGTACACCACAAGTGTCCCACACAGACTCAGGAGAAGGTGACAGACTCCTCTGAATTATCTTAACCTGTTTTTCACACTTCTTCATGCTATCACAGCCCCGTACACCACAAGCGTCCCACACAGACTCAGGAGAAGGTGACAGACTCCTCTGAATTATGCGGCGACTATCTTTACCTGTTTTTCACACTGCAGATGTGACACTAATCATATATTGCCCCTGCCATTAGAGTCAACATATGTTCACTTGACAAATCTGCCCGGCTATGCAAGGAGAGTTTGCTATAGAGGGATGTGGCTAATTTATTCAGCTTACCCCCTATTTTACCCATCGAGACTTGCCAATGTGGATCTCTGGTCATAGCTGGTAAAGGCACAAGGTTGTGAATGAACTGCTTGGCACAGGTGCAGCTGAGAGTTGTATGTCCGACATGTTTCTTTAATCCAAGTGCCATCCAAAGCCCCCAACTCCCACCCCCACCCCCACCCCCTAAAAAGAGGATAAAATACATTTTGACTGGAGTACAGATGAGGTTTATTTCCTTTCGGACATTCCAGCACAATCCACAAATGCATGCAGTACATTCTATACCCAAACCTCATTGACTTCTCAAGAAGTAGAATGTATGCTCTCTTTTCTCAATAGGGTTTTTCTTCATTTTCGTTTCTCTGAAGCCTTTAACATTTGGTCCCCTGCAATTTATATAAGCTTAGCATAGCTTGCCCCCAGCTGGTTGGTTTTGTTTCTGTTCAAAAGAGAGAAAAGTGCCGAGCTTGTCTGAGTTATGATGACTGGGCCACTCTCATTCCCCCGCTAGTGTTTTCCACACGCGCCTGCCCCGCTTCACAGATATCCTCTTGTTTGCTCCAGGCTCCCGGGCGGCGGACAGTAGCACCGCACATGCTAAATGTTTGGCCAGGGTTTCAGTGCAGAGAGCGCCAGGAGAGACGAAGGGTCAGGGGGAATAACTGTTCACTGCTGCATGTCAGAGATAACCCCCCACCCCACCCCCCGCCCATGATGTCTGGCTGACTGCTCCACTGAAAGAGTGAAAAAAAAATAGAAAAACACTCTCGGCATGTGTCACCTCCTTTTCGGCACTCGGGCCTAATCCTCTCCTGTCAGTGGGGATCGCCTGAATGTATCCATTGTTAGCACGTTAGCACGTGGGTCCTAGGCTGCCCTCCCACCCTTTCCACCACAGACATAAAAATAAAAACCTGTAGCTTCAACTGCCAAGCTGTGAAATGTCCGCCTGCTATTTGTCACAGTGCCCCCTGTTGGTTGGTGCTTGTCAAGTGTGGACATTCACAACAGTGGGACTGCTTGCGTCTGCTGAAATAGAGGCCCATTTATTCACTGTGGATTGTTCCGGAGGCATCAGACTGCATAGATTTAACTGGGAAATGCGACATGTGGAGATATTTCGTGGCAGTCCTTATAATTCCCAGACTGACAGTAGATCCGGCAGAATGGGACTTGAATGTAGCCGCTGCTATCTTAAGTGATTTACTGGCTCTGTTCTGGAGTGGAGAAGTGCGGCTCCGTTTATATGCAAGCTGTGGCGGATTTTGGGCAGGGATATTATGTGCTCGCAGTTTAATGAGCTGTAGTTCCTTGCAATATGTGCAAAATAAAGAGGAAATAAAGTAGGCTTGGAGTGTGCATGCTGGTGCTCGTCTCAGGCTGAGGACGAGCTAGGGGAGTGGTGTGTGTGTGTGTGTGTGTGTGTGTCCGTGAACTCCTGTATGCTTGCATGTGTGTCTGCATGCATTTGTATGTATGTGATATGCATGGCTGTAACACTGTGGATGTGTGCATGCATGTCTGCATGTGTCTGCAAGTGTGGGTGCATGTGTTTGTGTATTTGTGTGCATGTATGTGCATATATGTGTATGCAGGTGTTTGTGCAATGTGTGAATGTGTGGGTGCATGTTTGTGTAATTGTCTGTGTGTGAGTACATGCACAGCGTATGTATGTGCTTGTTTTTGTATGCACACATGTGCATGTGTATTAAGTTTGTGCATGTACATCTGTGTATGTATGCATGCATGTGTCTGTGGATGTGTGTATACATGGGTGCATGTTTTTATGTGTCTGCAAAGGTGTGTGTACATTTGTGAATGTGTGTGTGTGTGTGCGTGAACTCCTGTATGCTTGCATGTGTGTCTGCATGCATTTGTATGTATGTGATATGCACGTATGCACGTATGTAGGACTGTGGATGTGTGCAAGCATGTCTGAATGTGTCTGCAAGTGTGGGTGCATGTGTTTGTGTATGTGTGTGCATGTAAGTGCAAATACGTGTCTTAGGATGCGTGTATACATGGGTGCATTTTTGTGTGTGTTTGCACAGATGTGTGTACATTTGTGAATGTGTGTGTATGTGTGTGTGTGTGTGTGTGTGTGTAGGGGGTTAAGCGAGTAAAGCACTGACAGTAAGTAGATTGTTATCATGGGTTATGCTATCTGCCTCCTCAGGGATAAGGTAGAGCCTGGCACTGGTTGTTCTGGTGGAGCGGGCCCCAGCTCTCCTCATTAAAAGCACTTTGTTCTGATCCACTGAGACCCGCACAGCAGAAACCCGGAGACCAGAGGAGGCTCATGGAACACCTCCATTACAAGCGCCTCTCTGGTGATTTACAGCACAGCGCTGCAGACATCTCGAGGAACGGCCGTGCCTTCTGCAGCGCCAACAAAACCACCTGCATCTTTCATCCTGCATGACACAGAGGCGCAGAATCAGATTAGCTCAGCCACTGCCCTGTACTTACCAGATCGTATCAAACGAAAAAGGCATCCATCGAGTGTTCCAGGACAGGCAACACTGGTAAACACCAGCCTGGGTCAAACACGGATTTGAAATATGTTTCATAGATGCCAGTAAAATTTTTAAAACACTTCTGCAGGTCCCTGAAATATATTATCATTAAAAAACAACAATTAGAGTATTGCTCTGAATATAGGATGAAACAGATGTTTTTTTTTTGGTCAACAACCTGCCTGACTTTTACAGGTGTCTAAATTAGTAAATTAAATGAGACGTAAAATGTGATTGGTTCTTAGTCAAGGTCAGTTTATCATAAAATAAGCAGTGATGGTTGAAATGAGGTTTATGAAACCCATTAGAGTTTTGACCAATCAAAATTATTTCTCTCTCACAGCAAATTAATTAATTGGTTCAAACCAATTAGTCATTGCTGCTATGTCAGAGCTCCTCCCATTTGTGGTTCAATTAGATCTCACTCTCTCATCACTGGTCATGACACCAAAAATGGGTGGTTCTACAATTGCATGTCAATCACTGATTTGTTTCAACCCATCAAAAAATTACAACAAAATATGTTGATTGTTTCAAGACGATAACTTACTGGAATCATTAGGCAGTTACACCCGTTGTGATGTCATAATAACATAGCCTCCCATTTCTGGGTGTAGTTGCACCGGGCCCTCCCAGGATTCATTGGGTGGCTGGTCTGTCTTGGGCCCTTTTAAGTCACAGCGACACACAGCTCTTCTGGAGCAATCTTTCAGTGCCGTCGCCAGCTGCGAAAGTGATTTCTGCCCCGGCGGCGCAATTGCTCCCTCTACGCGCAAGATGAGCAGCGATGTGTGGCTCATCAAGGCTCACACCAGGAGGAACTTTAATTGTCTCTCCTTCAGACAACAGGGCATGAGGGAGTCCCAGGTCTTTTTATTCATCTCCTCTCGTTCTTTTTTTTTTGTGTGTGTTTTTTTTTGTAATTTTTTTGTGTTTTGTTGTTTAACATTCTGTCCACGGAGACTCCTCCGCTCTTGTGTTCCTGATCATCCCTGAGCACGGGTGAGAGTGGTTTTTACGACTTCACCCTGCAGGAACACTCTTGTTGGTGGGGCAGGCGGGGCGGGGTGGGATGAGGGTTTTGGGGGGGGGGGGTTGGGTTGAATGATGAACGGGGCGGGAACCCGCCGAGGTGCAGTCAACACCGGGCCGTTAAATCTCCCGTCCCGCAGAAATGACTGTGCGGGTCCGCCGGCTGCTGTTCAGTAAATGGATCACGCTGCGTCGCGAGGGAGAGCCAGAAGTGGGCAGGGTGTGGGGCGATACTTTAGGGGGAGGGGCCCCCGGTACTAGAAGAGGTAATTTCCCTTGTCATAACAAAACCCTCCGGGAACATGCTGGGGTTGGGTCTTTTTATTTTTTTATTTTTTTGCCACCATTTGAAGAGAGCGATATTTCAGTCTCTCAGACGGAATTACAGTCGAGGCAGGGGGAGCCTCTCATGTCTAGAAGGATCACGGGTGATGGCTCCGCATTTAGAGAGGGGTTAATAACAAGTCATCTCAGGACAGAGACTACAGCATCTCCATGGACTGCACCCTCAGAATACATTTCACAGTCCAGCCATTCCACTGGTAAGGCTTCTACTTATTGAAATGCACAAACATGCTCCAGGGTTGGTTGGGTTTGTAGCATATTGCATTCTCCACTCTGAATGTCAGTAAACCTCAGAAGCATGTTGCAGGCGATTCTGTGTTGAGTGACCATAAGGTTCTGATTATATTTGCATTAATTCTGGCCAAACATGCCAGAACAACTTCATTCAAATTTTAATTTGACTCAGTAATAAAACAGTCAAAGACAATCGTGTAACCTTGCTATTTTTATCGAGAGCATACACAGTGTTTGTCTGACGGCAACAAAAGAAAGAATCCCCCAACCCACCCCCACAAGCCACAAAACAAAAATATCTTCATGGACACTGTACCAAATCTTGCACAATTATCTTGCCAGATAACCACCCAAATAGCCATTTTGGTTCAGACATATGCAGACAAAGCCTGTTAGCACGTTAGCCTCCTACCAACCCCCGCCCCCTCCCCCACACACACACACACACACACACACTTCCCACCCCCGCACCACTTGAGTTGGTGTAAGATCAACAAGATCAGAGTTCTCTCCCGCTAATGAGAACCGTGTCAGGTTTTCCGCTTGGGTTTTTTTTTTTTTCCTCACCCAGTGATGGCAGTAAATCAGCTGGACATGGTGGGGGGCACCTCGCCCAGGGCCTCCTGGCAGCCGTGCCATCTCCCGCCTCCATGGCACTGCCACTCAACCGCACGAGCCGGTGCCAGCGCCTCGCTCTCTCCGAAGGTGTCAAGGTACATTCACCCGTTTGTCATTCAAGCTCGATCCCCCCCTCTGAAGGTTATTATTAACTGCAATTACAATTATTATCATAATATGTTATCCAAGAGGGGGAGCCCTAAGGTGCTGTCAATCAACGTGAGGCTTGACGCTAAGCCGAACAGACCGAGGAGCTGAGCTCACAGCTGTGTCCTGAGTATCACAGGGACACATTCAGGGGAGGGTACAAATACTGCCCGACTTTATTCTTCTTTCTCCTTATTTATAGCCCTCACCTCAGTGTTCCAGATTGCCGCATTGTTTTTTTGTTTTTTCCTATTATTCCCGGTTTAGAACTCATGCATCTGAGCCCGAGCGGTTTCTGGACACTTAGCGAAGTCATCGCCAGATTGAGGACAAGCCTCAAGGTGGGCCGACGCAAAGAAAGAGTGGAGAAGGGAAATGAATTGTTCTTTTGCTGCGAATTGTCTTCAGATGTTGAGAGTCTGAGGACAATCATCGCCTTACAACAATCATGTTTCCTGAAAAAAAATCGAGCTGAATAAAATATTTTTCCTGATGTTAAAAAAAGCATTTATTGATCACACATGGAGGCAGCGGGGATAAGGACTTCGCTGGAGTGAAATGAATTAACCACCCAGCTGCAGCTGGTGCAAGAACGCTCAGTATTTCTGCTCTTTGGCCCCTATTCCCTCACCAATCCTTGTCAATTCAGCGTACATAATACTCTAGAGCATTGGATATAATTAAAAAGCTGCCATAAAACCTTAATGAATTGAGGCATTCTAATTGAATTGTGCCATGTGCAGTCTTTCAACAACAATTCCAGGTAATGATTTAAGAACCTGCAGGCGTTTTTTTACCTTTATCATTCACAGGATAAGTATGGTAATGTTATGTAAGTAATGTTACGCAATGGTAAAAGAGCATAGAGACTCTGAATGTGTCTATTTCAAGGCTTGACAATGGTGACCTCGTTATGCCAATTTCTCCCACTTAGCACTGAAACGCTTTTAATTAGAGAATTAGAAAGTGAAAAAAAGAACAAAAACAATTAAGACTTTTTCTTAAAGGCAGAGCAGTAACTGCTATATTTTTTTATAATCGGAACAATAGATTATAAAAGTTTAGTGGGGGTTGGGGTGTCTTTTTTTTTTTTTTTCTTGCACACTGGTAGATTTTCTCAGGAGGTTCTCAGAAATTCTCTCATTTTACTTGTGTTTAAAGAACCGATTTGATGTAAGGCGAGAGGAGTGTTTCTGCAAGTTGCACATTTTTAACTGGAGAATTTGAGGTAGACTTCCTCTAATTGCCCTGGAAGTCAGTTTTATTGCTTAATGAGCTGTTGGGACAATTTTTATTTTACTTCCAGCTTAATCTCTGAACTCCTGTCCCCATGCCCTGGACAGTATTGCTAGGCCACCCATTTGTGTTATGGCAGGGAATTTGGATTTGTTTGGGAGATATCTGGAGAGCACACACCCTTCAGCATGAGGGGTTAATAGCCAAAAAGTATGCCTGTGCAATATTTTGCACATTTAAACATGTTGTCCAACTCTGAGACAAATGACTGCACTGAGCTTCAACCCGCTGTCCTTGCCCACATGGTATTGCCATTAGACTAAACTCCACTTCTGGGTTATGGCGGCGAATATAGTCTGGAGGTCATAGTTTTTCCAGAAGCTTCCATTCATCAATGAAGGCAATTATTCTGCACGGTCAAGGCCCGGACCGCCATCATCCTCTGTCCCGCAACCAACCCTCCCCGCCCCCACCCCCCGCCCCCAGCCAAAATACCACACCATTCAGCCCCACCCACTTCTTATGCTCATTAGATCAATCCATGAGGAGAAATGGAAAAATCAATAAATTACTGATAGATATCGAACTACACCAGAACTAATTATATTATTGCATTATAAATAATGGCAAAATATGAATGTAAGCAATTTAAGCATGAAAATATATGGGCCATTAAAAACAGATAACAAAAGCATAATCTGGAGACTAGAATAAGCGTGGGCACTTGATAAATTACGCTAATCTGTTCTGGAGTTACTCCGTGCTATAGCGTTTGCATTATTGAAATCCTGACCTGGATTCATTCAGCATTCTCCCTCGAAGGCCCACTTTACTCATTTTGACATTTTTTTCGGCTGATAAATCACATTCTGCTGATTGATGTTGTAATACTGTGATCCAAGTCTGAGAGATGACGTTTCAGTGAAAGTTTAAGTATTTTGGCTGGAGAATTCAATTTTCTTACTTGTAAAATGATATCCCATCTGCTGTGATGTATATTTTTGCATATTTTACGCATGTGATATAGCTTTCCTATTCATGAAGATACTGAGCCAATCAAGGAGCATTACTTTTTCCAACCAGTTTTGTGAACTACTTTGGCACACCCTCTTAAGTTTTTGGATTAGTTTTCCATGAAATCCAAACCGTAAATGTGAGAAAGCAAACCTTTAAATTCGACTCGACAAATTTAAAGCAAGTGTTATTATTTCAACTTGTAAAATTCATTTTTTCGAGTTCACCAAAATTAACTCACAAAATGTGTTTGAAAATAGAAAAAAAAAAAATAAATAAATGCTGACAGAATCCAGATTTATCAGTGAATCCTGAGGTATCACGATTCACACAATATAACCCAACTTTCAAGAGGAAATTTCAGTAGCAATTCATAGAAGAAACTTATAGACATACAAATCTATGATCCAATGCATACCTTTAACACGTGCACAACACACACACACACACACATGCACCATTTTGACAGAGCTGCAAGTTACATAAGAGAGTTCAAAGAATAAGTTGCAACTGGGCTGCAAAAGTGCTAGCACAGCCATTTTGAACATGTCAGAAAATAACTTGAAAATCCTCCTAGCTTTCAGCTTTGCGTCCCTGAGCAGCAGCCCAGGGAGGCGCTGACCTTCAGTTCTCACCAAAGAGACGGGCAGGATCACGGGGGAGGAGGCAGATTCAGAGAGGCGCAAAGACACAGGCTTACCCAGCCAAGGTCAGAGACGGGAAAGACACCACAGGTGCGGCGCGGAGTGCATGTAGGAGAGTGTCGCGCACACACGCGGATTGAGACCAGGGTCATGTCATAGCCGGAGAAGAACACAGTCCTGTCAGCTGGTTACTCAGGTCTTTACAGGGTTTAAACTTAAGGCAGCAGACCGACTATCATCAGGTGAACTTAAACTGTAGTGTTTGTAGAGTTCCAGAGCGCAGCAGAAGATAGAAGCTGGGTGACCCGACCAGTACCAGCACGATTTCTACACCCTCTCAGGCATGAGTAAATTCCCCTTATCCTGAGTACATTTTCATTAACAATCCGTTAAGGCATATTTGCTGAAGCAATTCAGGTAGGTGCCTCGCTCAAAGGTACAGCTGAAATGGCCCACCTGGGGATGAAACCTGCTACCTGTGAGTAAAAACTCCCACTCCATAACAGGTAATTATAAACCGCTGATTTTTCATGTACTATTCTGGCAGCAAAACCAAAGAGTCACAATTAGACCCTCCTGATGTCACTTCCTGTTTTTTTTTTTTTCACCAGACCGTAACGCAATCAAAATTGATATCCAATGAAACATGAACAATGTGAGTCATCATGGAGCAATGCCAGTAGAACAGTTCTGTTAAAATTCCACATATGGTCCGTGACCCAGGCCTGCTCAAAGCACATCTCATCTTGGTGTTCACATTTTCATTCAACCTACTTTTTGAATTCCACAAATCTTTTCATCCAGAAAACATCTGCCCTGCACAAAGGCCTGAGCAGGAAAACAAGGGAATTTGTTTGCAAACATTTTGTTCCAAATGCAATACTCCCTCTGCACCGCCGTGCTGTATTGTATCCTTGGTAACCACCTCCACAGAAGTGTCCCCAGTAGATGAGCATGCAAAAGAAAAATAAAACCTGAGGTCACTAGACCAATCAGTAGCTGCAATAACAAAGCTTATCGCTGCGATTACCGCTAACCTCTCAGGAGCTGCCAAGCAGCGTAGCGCTAAGAATAAAAATGGTGAGAGAAAAACACGTTAGTGTGAGGTATTGAAGGATTTTGGAGGTAAGGCAAGGACAGACGATAAAAAAGCTGGTTTCATATGGGACGTGGCAGCGGTGCGCAGGATCTATCGGGAGAGATAAGACAGATTCTGACGTTGGCCGGTGTTCATTTCGGGACTCGAGGGGAAAAACAGAACTCCTGAAAGCTGTGAGCCAGTGTCACAACATGTTTGACTCAAGCCGCTCATTCACCGTTGTCCTCAACATACTACAGAAATCTTTGAACATCTTTTATTCATGTGCGCATTTGTTTCACAATACTTTGCAGGGCCTGTGCCAATTTTGTTCCTAAATTTTAACCCATAAACAATAATTTACCAACAATGCTCACTTTTCATTAAAGAAACATGCCACTTTTGACTGTGTCATTATGCTTTGTCATCATAAGTAGATTCCAGCGTTTGGTTGTTTTCAGGTATAGTGTACAGTAACATATTCAGTGTTAAATTAACTGTAATGGAATACATTTGCTTCCACTTGCACTCATGTAAACTGTTAGATTTAAATTGGTAGTGAAAATTTTATTTACACTGCATTGCAGGGTGGTATGTGCATTGCAGTGTGGTATGTGTGTGGTATATGCATTGCAGTGTAGTATGTGCATTGCAGGGTGGTATGTACATTGCAGGGTGGTATGTGCATTGCAGTGTGGTATGTGCATTGCAGGGTGGTATGTTCATTGCAGGGTGGTATGTGCATTGCAGTGTAGTATGTGCGTTGCAGGGTGGTATGTACATTGCAGGGTGGTATGTGTATTGCAGTGTAGTATGTGTATTGCAGTGTGGCATGTGCATTGCAGTGTGGTATGTGCATTGCAGGGTGGTATGTGCATTGCAGTGTAGTATGTACATTGCAGTGTGGCATGTGCATTGCAGGGTGGTATGTGCATTGCAGTGTAGTATGTACATTGCAGTGTGGCATGTGCATTGCAGTGTGGTATGTGCATTGCAGGGTGATATGTGTATTGCAGGGTGGTATGTGTATTGCAGTGTAGTATGTGCATTGCAGTGTAGTATGTGCATTGCAGGGTGGTATGTACATTGCAGGGTGGTATGTGCATTGCAGTGTAGTATGTGCATTGCAGTGTAGTATGTGCATTGCAGGGTGGTATGTGCATTGCAGGGTGGTATGTGCATTGCGGTGTAGTATGTGCATTTCAGGGTTTTATGTACATTGCAGGGTGGTATGTGCATTGCAGTGTAGTATGTGCATTGCAGTGTGGCATGTGCATTGCAGTGTGGTATGTTCATTGCAGTGTAGTATGTACATTGCAGTGTGGCGTGTGCATTGCAGTGTGGTATGTGCATTGCAGGGTGGTTTGTGCATTGCAGTGTAGTATGTGCATTGCAGTGTGGCATGTGCATTGCAGTGTGGTATGTTCATTGCAGTGTAGTATGTACATTGCAGTGTGGCGTGTGCATTGCAGTGTGGTATGTGCATTGCAGGGTGGTTTGTGCATTGCAGTGTGATATGTGCATTGCAGTGTAGTATGTGCATTGCAGTGTAGTATGTGCATTGCAGTGTGATATCTGTATTGCAGTGTAGAATGTGCATTGCAGTGTCATATGTGTATTGCAGTGTGGTATGTGCATTGCAGTGTGATAGGTGCATTGCGGTGTGATAAGTGCATTGCTATACAGTTACTTGAAAAACGATGCGTTCACACACTACACTGAAATGAAGAAATGAACAAAAAAAGAGAGAAAAAAATCGTGTCACAAGAAGGAATAGTTCTAGTGGTTCTGTAATGGTGTGGGATGATTGGTCCTGAAACTGATGGTAGTATTGATCATCTGCAGGCCAGGCTCAAGCATTTCTGTCCCCAGAGCACAAGCCATTAGATTAGGTTTGAGGAAAATTTCACTGACGTTTTCCAAACACCACGGCCTTCTCAGTCAGCAGATCTGAGCCCAGTTTGCATTAGCATATATGCAACATTCTGTATGAATATTGGTAGGTATCTATCTATAGGTATCTATTGTTTTTGAAACGCTCAGATTAATCATTACATCAATGATTACAGGACAAAATATGTGCTAAATCATCATGACATCTATATTTATACAAATATATATATACAAAACACCATTCCCCTAATGCATACTGTTTATACTAGCCATGGTGGCCTAGCTCGTTTCATATGAATGATTTTTGCACATTGATGTTTCCAGTACTTTGTTCACTACTTCTTTGATTTCTGTTATGCAATTCTGCAGTAATATTTAATGGTACCAAGTAAAAAGTAACTGAGATCGTTGCCTTCGCTCAGAGCTACACATGTAAAAGTGAGAAGCAGAAGGTCTCTGCTGAGGCAGCCAGTTCTTTCATCGAACGCTAACCGGTTAGCGCCTCATCAGCGGCTGACAAATCAAATGTACTCTAAATCATCTTAGCGCTCTGCGAGTCAAAGCAGCAAGTGTTTATACCTCCCAAAATGTTCCTTAATCATCTCAACGTATTATATATTACTTTAAAATCCTGTTTTGACGATGACACATCGGACAAGCACATGCACACACACACGCACGCACACACACACACACACATACACACAAGCCTGCGTGCACACATAGTCCACTCATTTGGCCGTCACGGCTCCTCTTCCGGCAGGGACAGAGACTCCCCCACATCAGAGCGCATCTGTCATGAAAGAGCCCCCCCCCGAAATCTGCGCTCATCTCTTTAATTATGCATGTGGACTGTGCGATACGTCTCTCTGCGCGCTCCATCAGGCCGCCTCCTCGGGCTCGCCGGCTGATTATGGGCCTTTGGCAGCCCAAGTGCTTTGAATTATTTAAATCTCTGTTAAGCCCCTGTACATATATCAGTGTGAGAAATGGATCAGCCGTTGTCATGTTTTTTCCCTTCTTTCCACCAACTACTACCACTCCCCCCACCCCTCACCCCCCTCCCCTCGGGTCCCATTGAGGGGAAAAGCAATCTGACTCGGATGCATTCTGGTACCGCGGCTTAGGCCTTCTCTGGATGGGTGGGGGTAAGATTATGGCGCTGGCTCAAATGTGAGGATCAGCGCTTTTTTTTCCCCCGCACAATCTGGATTTCAGGGGGCAAGTGTTTGTGAGTGTGTTTGTGCGTTGGTGAGTGTGTGTGTGTGTGTGTGTGTGTGTGTGTGTGCGTGTGGTTTGGGGCAGGAGGAGTGGGGGGTGGGGAGAGGGTGCAGGTAGGGTGTCATGGGAGAAAGAAGAAGCCTTTGTTCTCCCCGAGCCTCGTGCGCATGGCTTGAGTGTAGCCGCTGATCAGAAGGAAGGCAGAAGCCGCCGGGAGGGCCATTAGCCCAGCGTAGGCCTCATTCAGGGACGCCGGCACACTTTGATGGATCCGCAAGCCCCGGGGAGAGCGCCCAATCAATATCCCCCACCCCCGCCCCCACCTCTTTCTGCCCCCCCTTCTGCCGCAAAGCATGAATAAATGAAAACGCGGCGGCGTAAATAGATAAATAAATAAAGTGACACTCTTTTTCACATTAGGCGAGGGTGTGTGCGGAGGCAAATGGAAGATTGCCTTTGAAAGGGCCTTTAATGGCTCCGCTCACTCTCTGCGGGAGACCTGTCGCGTGTTTTAAATTTGATTCAGATTCACGTCTCTGTCAGAGAACAGGGGAGAGGGGAAGGGACTGAGCGTGTCTATGAAATTTGCCACGGAATGACTCAAATTAAATATTCTAATTAAACATTGGGGGATTCCAGAACTATCCCAATTTCCAGGATCCAATTTCTCTCTTTTATTTTCCAGCGCACACACGGTTGAAGTTGGTCCAGTATCCCAGCATCCATATTGTCTAAACCAAAACGCAGCAGGTTTGTTTGTGCAGGGCGGTTGTACAAACGCTGATATCTGTTTCCCAGACAATAGCGAAATCTCACTGAGAGGTCTGTCTTTAGCTCTGTCTGGGGTTTGTCTGATTTGGAAAGGGAAAGGGGAAACAGACTGGAGAGAGAGAAAAAAAGAGAAAGAAATAGAGAGAGAGGGAGAGAGAGAGATTGCTCCCAGGGGAATGGCTCTGGAGATGAGACTCTGGAAGAGGGAAGAGAGAACCCCTCCAAGGCCTCTGCTATAGCTTCACACTCCCACAGAATGGCCGCCTCTTCCTCCTCCTCCTCCTCTTTCTCCTCTGTTCAGCGTCGGATGTTGCCTTCCAGGCAGAATGTCAGGGAGGTGCGACTGACATGGGGCCGGAATTACCTGCGCCATGGTTAACTACCTACCTGAGGTCCCAGTCAGGGTGGGGGGTGCAAGGTGGGGTTTGAAACGATCACTGCCTCCATGGGCAGAGAAAGAATTTTATATGGAAATCAATGGTTTCTGGCCGCAAGACCATTTATCCTGCCCAGGGTTGTCCAGCTTAAACTAATGTGTTCAGCAGGGAATGTTTGCATATTGAATGTTACAATAAGGTGAAGCACTCTCCACCTTCAAAGGGTTTTGTTCATTTTTTACTGAGCAAGTTGATTCCTGTTTGTTTAGCTTTTGCTCTGGCCAAGTATGATTTTATCACCATCACTCTGAAAGTCCTCTATTTCCTGCACAAATAAAATGAGGTAAAATACACTGAACCCTGGAGGGCTGCAGTGTCTGCAGGTTTTTGTGGTTTCTGTTCAATCAGCCAGTTTAGGCGCTGGAAACAGCGTGCGGTCTTTGCCCAATGAATGACTTATATTAATCACTTAAATGATTTTAAATCAAAACGCAGCAGACACTGCGGCCCCCCCAGGACTGGAATGTGACACCTCCAGCTCCAGCCCTTCACTGCGGATAGCAGCAGATAAATGTCGAGGCCTTAATCTTTCAAAGTTACAACTCAGAGCTCCAAAATGCTGGCGTTCACACGCGAGGAGCAGGGCATGCCCGGGTAGAAAATCCACTGTGAAGATTCTGCATCTGTTACTTATGAGAGAGTGACATTTCACTGAGTCACCGTACAGTGTCTGAGACTCAGCGATATGGACCAATGACTGTACTGGCTGTGAAGAGGAAAACATTTTTGATTGGTTCAAATAAGTCACTGACTGACAGTGTAGTTTGAGTGTGTGCATGTAGCTGCACCCTAACAGTGTTCATGAAACTTAATTTCAAACATTGCTGGCATCAACATAATTTTTCTTTATTATGTATAAACTGCAATATTTTTACATCTCATTTGCATGCCGGTTTTGTTACAATCAAGTAGCTGATGAGGAGCATAAATAGTGGCATGAAAATTGCATGAGGTAATGAGGTTTTCGTTCTGTTTTTTAAACCGACGTGTTGACAGGTAAATGATGTGTGTCCACTCGTGCAGACCTTAAACCTGACATATGCTCGCACAGTTTGGCGGGTTTGATACTCGGGAAGGGCCGGACAGTCTGCTGCCCCTGGAGGTGTGTGTCGGAGAAATCCAAAAGAGCGAGGATGGATTTTGAGAGTTAGAATGAGAGCGTTACAGATTAGCTTTGCCAGGATGAAATATTGCCCAGTGTGGAGACTGGGAGCAGGCTGTGAGGCTGTGTCTTCCCCACAGCCCACCTGCAGTGCGGCCCTGTGAAACGCAAAGCCTTATCACCTGCAGCGCACAGGGGCGCAGAGAGGATACCAGTGCTGGGTGAACAAGCCCATACAACTCAGCATCTGGCAATATTATTTTTCACAGCCTATCATGATAAATATGTTTATGATATTGTGATATTTAATGTACATTTCCTCATGGTCAAAGATGAAATGTCATATAAACTCCCCCGAACATGCCTTTTTGGATTTTGGCAGAATTTTAGTCGTAAAGCAGACGACTGCGCTGTTTCATAATGTTTAAAAGTGAGACATTGCAGTTTTTAAAACTGTACTCAGACTATAATCACATTACTGTCAGATTGTGGCCTATGTACTGAGAACATATAGTGCATAGTCCCTGGCAATTTCCATCTCTACAATACACAAAAATTCAATTTAATTTGCTTTGTCCTTGTAGCCAGAGCGACTTTAATATTTTACATGCTACCCCATTTAAACACTTATTACTCTCAGTTACAGCTCAGAAATGTTATTAAAGCAAAGGAGGTTGAGTACTTTGCTCAGGAGTGCCGACCCCACTGCCCTCCCAGGGCTCTGAAGCTGGTGGGTAAGATGCCTGTAAACCACAGTCATGAGCTCCATAACCTCCAGGCTACTCTCCCACCCGTTCCTGTGCTGCTAAAGAGTGTAGCAAACCAATGGTTGAAATACACAAGGCTCTAATGATGAGCACAGGGGGGTTTCAATGGCAGCAGGCAAGAAAAGTACATTTATCTGATACTTTGGGCACAAATGTGAATCACTGGTTTAGATAGGGTGTTTATGATGCTATGAAATCTATTTCAAATAATTATTTTATGGGGTAGCCTGTAGTCTAGTGGCTAAGGTAAATTACTGGGACCCCAGAGGTTGGTGGTTCAAGCCCCAGTCCAGCCACAGCAAGAACACCATTGCTGTTGGGCCCTTGAGCAAGGCCCTTAACCCCACATTGCTCCCAGGGGAGAGATTGGTCCTTGGCTGGCCTAATCAACTGTAAGTCACTTTGGATAAAAGCTTCAGCTAAATAATGATGATGTAATGTAATGTATTTCATATTGACGAGTAACCGACGACAAATTGAAGAACATCTTCAGCAAATACCACCCCCTCCCAAACACACACAAATAAAACACACATATGTACACACACACAAATATGCATGAATACAGACATTTGTGTCAGAAAGGTCATTAAGTTAAAAGTCTTAATGAATGTTTCGCATTCTGCGCATACTTGAGAGTTTGCATGTAGCCCCGTGCCTGCAAAGTGACTGTGAGGGCACTGGTCTCAGTGAGGGTTCTCATCAGGTCTAATAATGACGGATAGGGCTGCAGTGATGGGAAACAGCCAGGCCGGGGCCTGTAAATCCGCTTTAAAGCAGGAGGAGGACCTGCTGCACACAGCTCCTTTCAGCTATTTCTGTCCATCCGAAGGTTCCAGCAAAGAAGATTCTCCTTCATTCCCTATTTCATTTATTTATTTATTAACCTTTATTTAACCAGGTAGGTCAGCTCAGAACTCAATTCTGTTCTGCGGTGTGGACCTGGGGAGTGGAAATGGGAAGGGAGGTGCAATCCTCCACCCTGTAGAGGATGAATGGGGTGGGCACATACAGGAATGTCTTGACAGAGGAATGTCTTTTTTCTTAAAATATGCTTGTCATGTCCAAACCCGCATGAGGATATATATTTTTTTTTTTCAGGTCAAAATATAATAATGGTAAGTGTGTGATATTGTAGGGCTGGTGAAAGGGAGCAGAGGTGGTAGTCCTTTTTGTTTCGCTCGAGGAAGACTCAGCCCGGCCCCCATCTCCTCTGCACCTCTCTTCCTCTCTCTGTCCTTTGCGAGCCAATTTCGACCGCGAGAGAGACAATTTATCTCATCATCCAATTTGCCAGCAGAGAGTAGTTTCCGACTCCAGCTCCCTGGGAGGAAATGGAGATTTGACTCCACTGCTGGGGATACAGCATCTCACGCTTGGCTTGAGATTTGAAAGCGGAGCTTTCCCCTCACTGCGTCCTGATGAGCGTGGAGGGAGTGCTCTGCCGCCCCTGCCGTACCTTCACAGCGCCTCCTGCACAACTGCTCCGACTCCAAACAAATACTCATCAGACACGGTTAGGCACGCTCTCTCCAAATGTTTCCTACGCAATGCGTGTGTGCGTACGTGCATGCATGCGCATATATTTGTGTGTGTGTGAGTGTGTGTGTGTGTTTTGTTTGTGAGCGTGCATGTCTGTTTGCATGTGTGTGTTTTTGCAGATTTTAGTGTGTGCATGAGAGTGAGAGAGCGTGCATGTCTGTGAATGTATTTCTTTGTGTTTTTGCATGTACGTGTGTGTGTTTTTGCAGGTGTGTATGTGTGTGTGTGTGTGTTTTCACAGATTCACATGTGGGTGTGCTTGTGTGTTATCACTGACATCTGTGAGTATGTGTTTTTTTTGCAGATGCGTTTGAGTGTATGTATGTGTGAGTGTTTATGCAGAGGTGAGTGACTGTGTGTTTTTACAGATGTGTGTGTGGGTGTGGGTAGCGCTTCACCACCTCTTAAGGACTTTAGAATAGCTTTGTATTGCAATTTGTATCTTTAATGAGGCACAGCGAAGAGAATTCACAGCACCTCTGGGTTAAAAATGTGATTTTACACATCATTTGTGAAATAAACACAGTCGGTGCAGTGACTTTGTTGTACTGTTTTTGTGAAATTTTACATTACATAACCAATTTTTAAGCTGCTACCAACTGTGATATCAAACTGAAACAGTGCCTTAACAGGATGCAGACTGTGGGGCCCATCCACACACTGGAACAGTGCCTTAACAGGATGCAGACTGTGGGGCCCATCCACACACTGGAGCAGTGCCTTAACAGGATGCAGACTGTGGGGCCCATCCACACACTGGAGCAGTGCCTTAACAGGATGCAGACTGTGGGGCCCATCCACACACTGGAACAGTGCCTTAACAGGATGCAGACTGTAGGCCCCATCCACACACTGGAACAGCGCCTTAACAGGATGCAGACTGTAGGCCTCATCCACACACTGGAGCAGTGCCTTAACAGGATGCAGACTGTGGGGCCCATCCACACACTGGAACAGCGCCTTAACAGGATGAGTTGTAACCATATCTTTCATAATCAATCTGCAATATTTTGGGCTTGTGCAGTGGCAGCATAAGAAACACAACAAGAGACTGCAGAGAATCATGCTGTCATTTCATTCAGTCTCCATGTATGGAGGTAAACCCTCACCAATCTGCCAGCAACCGAGAATCACAGACAGATAAAAAACTGCTTAAAGTGGCCGCTCACTCTCTCTCTCTCTCTCCCTCTCATAAACACACACACTCACACACACTCATACACATGCACATATTCACACACACGCGCACACATGCAAAGTGAAGGAATGGCCCTTCCCAATTGGTTGAAGCATTGTTAATGGCTTGGTTCATGATGATTGTTATCAATTAACCGTGGTCAATGGTGATAAGTATTAATTGAAACCTGCTGTTTGTGACTCTGCCTATAAAAGTAACATTTCATTTGAGTGAGTGGAGGAGAAGGTGAGCCACAAATGCCTGCTTGTGTGTTTTCAAAATAAATTATTGTTTTAACCAAGTCTTTTTTTAAGCCATTTTAACACACACACAGTCACACACACACACACACACACACACACACACATGCGCACGCACACACACAGTCACACACACACACACTTTCTCTCTCTACTAATTACACTTTCAGCAGCTTCCAGGGACCGTAAATCAGTTTGGACAGAAACATAAAGAAACTAATTTCTCATTACATTTGCACAGTAAAAACAACACTGCCCCGCTCTCCTGCAGTGCTTTCCCAGGCAGGCCAGACTCCTAACAAGTCTGTTAGCAAATGTGTAATCAGCTAACACTTTTAGCTTACTTCATCCAATTTATTTTTCCAACAATATCTTTGTAAAAATTTTGGCATACTGTATTTTAATGGACCATTAATAAATTGGTATTTAAAATGTATAATTATTCATTAGAAAGGCAGTAATTGGGCATGTGTCTTAATTAGTGGCTGCTTACAGTTTTTCTCAATCGCTTACACACTGTTCCTGGGTCTATTAACTAAATATCCCAAATCATAACGCCATTTCCCAAAAGACACACCCATGTCCCACAACTTTAAACACACAATTCCCCATATGGAAACACGAAGAGTCAAAATTGTTCACACACTACTCAGAACCTCAGGATGGACAGATGAAAGGGCCATGGGTCAGTTCACATGTTTTGGGTCCAGAAACACCTGAAGGTCGATGAAGAGGACACATGAGAGGAGGAGGAAGAGGAGGAAGTGAAAGTGGAAGGGCAAGGATGTTGCTGATGAGATCCATGCAACTCTAGATGACCATGTCTTTGTTTATGGGATGTCAGTGAGGGAATCTGGGAATAGAGTGAATCTGAGCCACTTCCCAGGAGTCTCCATAATCCAGACCTTCAGTGGTCTGTGAGATCATGTATATTGACTATCATGTCTATAGACCACAGGGAGCCAGCACAACCAGAGCAGGCACTCTATGTTGTCATTTGGGACAGTCAGTTTCCACTGGGCTGCTCTGGTTCATGACTAGTTCAGTCACAACCCAAGTTTCAGAAACATCTTTCTCCCTGGATATTCTCCCTTTCTAAACCCCATAGAGAAGTTTTTTTTCAGCATGGAGGTAGAAGGCCTCTTAACAAGACCCATACATACATCCATGTTCTCCTCCTCTAGGCCAGTCCATTCTCCAAGACATGTTTAGGTATTACGGTTAAGGCTCTCCAGGGAGGATAAGGCATGTAAGAGTTTTCCCCTGCTGCCTGACTTAGGAGAACATTGCCTGTGATGTTGATGAGAATTTCTGACCTGAGACAGGATGCTGAGGCAGAATAGATGTGAGTTCTTTATGAACAAATAGTTTTTTTTTTTTATTAGTTTCTATGTGGAAGTTATTTTACTGTATTCTATGTTCTTTATTAGTTGTATATTTTACTTTGTCACTCAATTGCAGTTTACATTACATTACATTACATTATAGGCATTTTGCAGACGCTCTTATTCAGAGCAGCATACAGCTCAAAAGGTTAGCGTACGACAGTACCTTGAGGCATTAAAACTTTGAAAATGTGTACATATTTAAATTCTTTATTGTGTTCATCATGTAAATGGGGGAAAACCACAAGCCTCATTATTCATTTCAGTAACAGTTTTTACAGAAGTGTTTTGAATTTATCTCACTGAAGTGCAATGACTGTTTTGAAGCGTATGTGTATTTGACAGCATTTGTGTGATGTTTGAAGGCAAAGTTTGGTTTTGATGTAAGATTATATGGTTTTGATTGGTTTTGACATGAAAGTTTGATGTTTTTGGTGATGAGTGTGCAGTTTTTCAATTGTGTTTAGAGTTTTGGGAAATGGAGCATAAATCTAGAAATGTGTCTTAGCGATCAAGAAAATCTGTTACATGAATGAATGTTCAAATAAAGACTGCGTTTGATGACTGAAGGCTAAATAATGTGGCATCAATTTGCATTAAAAAGAGACATGTTTTATGCCAGAGGACAACTATTACACCAGCAGATTGCATTATAGCGACTGTGTGTTTTGTATTACAACATGATGACAAATATATTTTACCTGCAAATTTTCAAAAATATTTCAGCTTATATATAATGAACAGTCATTTTTGTCTTTGCCCAGACATGTGTTCTCTGGCCTACATCAAGTATTTCAATACATATTCTGAGTTTAAAAATATATTTTATTCAGTACAATTATATAGTATATATTTGTATACTGTATGTTCTCCAATCCATGGCATCCAGATTAATGCATGTGAGGAGGATATGTCAGTCCAAACTCTACTTACCTTGAGCTTGTTTTCAGACTGTCAAATCATATTTGTATTGAACCTAAAATGTTCTGTGTTCTTTTTTTGCTTAGCATTAAACTCTTTGGCAATCTCCAAAAGATGATTTTGTTGCAACTCTTAACAATGATTTTATATAAAAGAACAGAATCGCGGCAGAGGGATCAAAACATGCTCACCCCTGTGCTTTGCTTACTCGCTGACTCCAGTGCAGGGAAATTGGGTTTTAATCGAGTCGCGGGTAAATGACGGTGTTTCTTTAGTGTTTGTTTAAAGCAGGGGCTCGATATTGGCGAGCTTGATTGTGATGAATCGCCGGTGGTGAGGTTTGGAGGTGGGGGGGGGGTTGGTGCAGCGGAGCTGGGGCGTTGGGGGTTTGGGGACCGGCCTGGCGCAGAGGAGCGGGGCAATTTGGAAGCTCTGACACGGCTGGTGAGTCCCATGGGGAGGGGGAAGAGTTGTGGGTGGAGGAGCACTGTAATCCCTTTTCTGGGAGTGGAGGTGTGAAATGAGTACCTGTTGTGGGAAGAGGGCCATGCACAGACAGGGGAAGGGGGGGTGGGGTGGTGGGGGACGGGGATGAGAGGGAGCTGGTTAGTCTCAATGGGAGACTGCTCCCCCATTCTGAGTCTGTAATGAACCTGACTGAAGGGATTTCACTGTATGACCTGGAGAACATAGACATTCGCAGAAAGGTGGTGGGATGGCCCCATCCTCACACATGCACACGCACCAACCACCTCTGCATGTGTTTCTACATGTATTTCTGTTCTATCCTTTACATCATATACACCCAAACACATTTTGTAAAGAGGGGTGTCAAATTTTTTTGTTTTTTTTTTAAGGGAGGGGGGGTCTGGTGCGTGAGAGTTAGGGAATGAAGGAAAGACCATGGCAATGTCTGATCCGTTTATCAATGATTATTTATTTTGATAAGGGCAGTTTTAAACTTACCTGTGCTTTCTTCTGTTGTATGTCTCACTCTATGTCTTAAACCTTGCCCTTCCCAAAGTATGTGTGCCGCCCTGCTGAGGAGAAAGTGTAAGACTGTATGTCTAGTGTATGAAAAAAGACAGACTCATTCTTAAGTGTGAAATAAGATATAGAACAAAAAACAATCTGTAGTGGCCTTAGTTTAATTCGCTTCTCACAACAAATTAAAAAAATGACACCTTTTGATGGAAATAACTGAGGAAACATTGATTTTCCAAAAATTACAACCCACAATGTAATGAAAAATGTCAACACTCGCACTCAGAAACCGCATCCGCACAAAAGACTAGAAAAAAGCGGATGCGACGGCATCGGCGCGCAGAGCGATGAATCTGTCTGTAATAAATTAATGCACAATTGACAGCCATGTCATGCAAACCTTTAATTAAAGGAATTACACTTAATTGCTTCCCCTGCTTCCTGCTTCATCCATTCCATCCTCTGTGATGTCTCTGAGCATTTGATTCAAAGTCGTTCCTGGCTTTTGGCCAAGGGTTTTTGCCTTTTTTTGTGGCGTTAAATACATCACTATAGCTACCATGGCTTTTTCTCCAGAGGATGGAGCAGCAGCAGTGGTGAGTAGACGGGGGTACGGCAGGGAAACTGGGTTGAGGTGGTTGTGGGGTTGGGGTGACAGCGGGGGGGGGGTGCGGGGCGTCTTTAGGGGCTGCCTCTGCTCCTCCTCAGTGGACGCTCAGTCCAGCTGCTCTCTTTGTACCTCTCGGTAATTGCTAATGAAAGGTGTAATTATCTTGGGTCAGCGGCACAGCACAGATAGAAGAGAGCGAATGGTTCATTTAGCTGATTATACCGAAACGTGTCCACCTCATTGCTGCCAGGTCATCTGGATTACTGTCATTATCTTATTTTTGACATGTTAAGGTGAACTAAGGATAAAGCAGTAGGAGGACCAGTGTGTCAATAATACACCAATAACTCCAAACAATACTTATGATAATAAACGCACTCACAGTACATATTTAGTTACATACAGCTATCATTTACTTTGCTTTCAAGGTTTCATGTCATAAGCATTATAATCTTACCGTAATGTAGTTTGATGTACAGTCTTTAGTTCCATGTTAATTATATGTGCCAGATGTTTTAGACATGCATTTGAGCTCACCATATTGCTAATTAGCTTAAATCAACTATCCCTTTTACACAAACTCTTCATAGCCTTTTAATTCCTCTTCTTAATATGCACTTTTCTACATGACCTCAAAAAAATACTCAAAACTGTATTTTTAGAGAGCTATGAATACCACCGGCTAATTTATTTCTGATCTCCAGGGACCTACCTCAACTTCTCAATTAAAAACGGATAGAGGCTGATGTGATGTGCTGCACTCAGAGAGTGGATACGGAGATGGCAACCCCCTCAGTTTTAGGGAGTTTAATGCGCACAAAACAGCCGCCGAGTTTAAACATCTGAACCCATACGAATCCTATCACATACAGCAAGTATCTGCATGAAAAGAAAACCATGACAGCCTCTGCAATTTCACAACATAACCGTGTAATTTTAGGCTTTCTGAAGTAAGCCAGGATAATCACTACAGTGAACTCCGTAAATGACGGGGTGTGTGAAATCGCCTAGCATCTTACACAGTTGTATACTTAAAAGTCGTCTTTCACGTTTATATTTGACAGATGAAACAAAAAGTTGTGAAGTACCACCTTCCACTGTAAGCACGTGTACATGAAGCAGATGTATTTTACTGCAGATGAAAAAAATCAGCGCTCGATACTGCGAGGAAGTTCCTGAATATATTAATTAAAGTATCATAATAATCATCATCATTACAGTTAATGCTGTTTGTTTAATTATCTCACTGTCAGTCATGTCTTTAAAGACAATCCAAAATGCCAAAATAGCATGATACAGCAGAATACATAACTGCCTACTGTATCAGCTATTGGGCTTATGAGTGAATTCCCTGGACATAACATAGATAATGTATCATAGCATATGTAAAACAGAATAAATCAAATACATGAATAAAGGCATGCCTGGTAGCTCATCCAGAAGAACGCATGCCACATAAGGCCAAGGCCCTACCGCAGCCG
Source organism: Albula goreensis (assembly GCA_022829145.1). Taxonomy (NCBI): domain Eukaryota; kingdom Metazoa; phylum Chordata; class Actinopteri; order Albuliformes; family Albulidae; genus Albula; species Albula goreensis. The sequence continues at coordinate 41,503,270 of CM040744.1, forward strand.
CCCCGGCTCGAACCCGGCCTGGGCCCCCTGCTGCATGCCCTCCCCCCTCTCCCTCCCCTGCACCCCCATCTGCCCCCCCTGTCAAGTAACCATCAAGTAAAGTGGAAAAATCCCCCCAAATAAACATAACATTTAAAAAAAAAAGAAATACATGAATAAAGAACTAGCTGAACTCTACACATTCATACTGTAGGTCAAATACTATAGAATACAATGATGTCATGAGCTAAAGCAGGGTGCACAGCTACAGTAGTGGGGGCCTGTGTGTGTGTGTGTGTGTGTGTGTGTGTGTGTGTGTGTGTGTGTGTGTGTGTGTGTGTGTGTGTGTGTGTGCCAGTTTTTGGTGTGTTTCTGTTCTTGCTCTGTTCTTGCTTTGAGGCAGTGATTGGTTAATGTTTCCAAAGTTTACACTGGCAGATGTCAGAGGGGAAACCTCAAAAACCTTGCAGGTCTCCTGCACTGAATCTGTGTGTCTCCTGTGCTTTAGCAGTTGTCTGTTGCTTCTTGTAGAATACAAATGAGTAAATCAGGTAATCACAGACTTCATCTGTAGAAAATATTGCAGGTGTCTGCTGTGCTCAGTGTTTTTATATTACCTGTAATGGGTATGGCTATTTCTGTGTCTGTTAACAGATTTTTTTTTTACAGCGTTGTGTGGATTCACACCGCATCGATTAAACGTAACACTGCCGTCATTCCTCCTGACTCAGATTATCTGAGTCACAATGCAAAACAAAAAAAGAAAAACCCATTGAGCATTTTCACAGCTTTGCCTCTGCCCATGTGAGAGAGAGATTTTCATTACTCTTCTGAGCAGCGTGGAGAGCATTTTGGCAAATTGGCTTTTCGCTCATGACCTTTTCTGTTTGATTAATGGGGCCGCAGTGTCTCAGGCCGGTGGCGGTTGATGCGTCGCTACGCTAGCATGAAACGCTACGAGCTGCCCCTTCGCGTACAACATTGAGCAGGACTTGCTCCAGAGACAGTCTGTCCGCCAGGACTCCTGATCGTAAAGATAAGAAAAATCCATCCCAGAATGCAAAGGGACAGTGCATAGCGATTTTCTCCATCTAGCCAATGTCTTTTTTCTTTTTTTTTTTCCTCTTTTTCTTTTAATATGTCTGTGAGGCCCAATATATTTTCTTTAGTCCTGTCCATATAAACTGAAGACATTGGAATTGTTTATTTGCTTGGGTCACATAAGTGGGCCACAGAGCTCAATGCTAATCAAATTCTTTTTGAGGCAGCCATGTGGTACTTATCAAGTTATATAAATGTGACCCATAAAATGGTTATGAGTCCCAGTGTGAGGCTGGTTTTTTTGTGATAGGGAGAGCAGGCAAGGTATACACTTCTGGGCCATTTTTTGCCAAAATTAGCCTCACCCATATTCACTGCCATGCGTAATAAACAGCTGCAGCTCTACCGCTGTTAGCCTCTCTTTTGTAAAGACGGTAAGGTTCAGCAGGTGTGTTGGTTTGGTTAATAGTTGCATGTGAGACCCCGCCTAGGAAAACATTGTTGCTGCTGAAAGAAGCTTTGGTGTGCCAGTAGGGGGCAGTCTTCCCTCTGCTCCAGACTGACTCGGCATGGTGCAGTGTGGCGTAGGAGGTGCAATCCCTTCGGATGGGACTTTAAGCTAAGGCCCTGCCTCAGAGCGGCCGTTAAGGCCCAATGCCCAGGTAAAATGCCAACATATTTCTAAGGAGGTGTTAGCCCTGATGGCCTGCTGAAACACCCACACCTGTTCCCTACATCTGGGCGTCTAACCACCCCCCACGTCCCATTGGCTATGCCGCTATGCCGCCCATTCCCACTTCCCCAGGATGTCACTGAACATGAAAATGTACTTCTCAGTTGACCTATCTGGTAAAAATAAAACAAGAAAATTAAGGTAAAAAAAAATCCCCTATTTTTTTTTTTCCAAAGGCCGGTAACTTTCCAAAATGCTAGATTTCACTCAGACACATCACAGTGCTTAGTCATCACTTAGTCACGCTATTATCAACAACATGTTGAAATATTGTTTTACCACACAGCTTTTGGTTTTCCAGTATGTGGATGTCTGGTTTGTTGTAAGCAAAGCAAATTGCCGAGATCTGTGAACAAATGTTTTCTTGTTCGTGCGCAGGCCATATGGTCTCACTCATGCTCCAGGTCACCGTGTAAGTGCCGTCAGCAGCTCTCGTTTGTGTTACTGAACAGCGATATAACACTTAACATGCATTATTCAGAATTAGATTACATGAAATCTTAACCTCACAATGGAACCGAGCAGTAACAAAAAGCTGTTTGAAAGCTTACCAAGTACACAATGACCTGCAAAAACCCTTTCTAGGAATACGCAAAGAATGCATCTTCTAATTCATCCTTCAATTTGTGTAACTGTAAAAAAAAACACTTTTGTGAGTAATGCATGTAAAATAGACAAGAACATGATGTGCCAATTTTTCACAAGTAGTCAAATATGAAGAAGTATATATTGAAATTTTTGGGAGATGATGGAATACAATGCTGGATAATAGAGAATTTTTTACAGGATTGTTCAAGTGTAGCACACAGTCACAACTACTTTGACACTGTAACCCACTGTAGATCCATTTCAGACAAAAATGGTGTCTTTCAGGCAATAATATGATTTAATTAACATTGAAATGGCAAATAGAAGCATTCACAGCTTAAAAGGGACTGTTTCAGTTAAGCCAGATTTAGGTTAGCATTTGGAATGAAAAACGTAGGTGATATGTAACCTCTCTACTTGGTGGAATATTCTCATGACTGAGCCTACTCTTTAAAACAGTGCAACCACCCACCTGGGCTGTTGTAGCCCACACATTACCGCTAGCTAGCTATCATTTCTCAAACTTTCAGAAAAAAGTTTCATTTTTGGTTTCTGCAGAAATAAGTTTGTATGATTGTCCTATAGACCTCCTGTTACACTGTCCATGGCTCAAATTCATCTACATGGATCAGAAATCTAGCAAAATAGTTAAATTATAAAGCATGTTCCCAAGGCAACGTATTTATTCCATTTATTTCAGTCAGAGTTAAAAGTAGTAACTGAGCATACTGTAGCCTTAATGACTTGCATCAGCAGGTAATATACTTTTTTAGAGATACACGTCTTTCACCTGTTAACAGATCCTCACCATTAACAAACATAATGTCTCCAGAGCCGGAATTTTCCAGTGGCTTCGCCAAATTTATCTGAATTTACTACAGGTGAAAAAGTAATGGGAGAATGAAGTGTCAATTGACCAACAATGGGCTGTTTCCATGGAGAGCACAATCTGGTCCGAGCATGTTAGTTATGGACAGATTGTTGTTGCTCCACCCATTGCAGGGTTCATGAAACTCCATGCAACCATCAAAAAAGTAGACATTGTCCTTTTCATCCAGGCAGGCTGTGGTTCTGCATAAAACCTGAACTCAATGCATATAAATTTTGCTGTTTTTTTTGTCACTTCCTCCAGGATTCCCTCCTTCCTCCAGCTCTCTGAGTGTGCATGCCCACATCCCTGCTCACTGATGAGTATTTCCAAAGAATATTGAATGTCTGTCTCTCCCCTACACTGCCAATTGTCCAATTCAAAAGTAAAAGCAAAAAAACAGGACAGAACTCCTGCTAGATGTGGGCTTTCAGTAAATGACATAAAACATGCAGACTAAAATCTGTTGACAAACTTTGTCCTTCTGTTTTCTTTGGATAAGGCTTACAAACCTTGCCCATTTTGTGAAATAAACTTCTCTGCCAGTTCTTGAGAACAACAACTTTCACATAGAAATTGAGACACAAACAGCTCAGATTATTGCTTACACGAACGCTCACAGGGTTTCTCTGTGAAGACTTGCAGATCCCGTCTTTTATGAAAGGTTTCATTGTCATTGGCAGTGAAAAACAAGCTGGAGTACATGGCCTTGTAACTGCAGCCTTTGCCTGGCACAACTTCTGCAACTTTCAGAAATACCAGCGAGCTGTGTACCCAGCACACACACAACAACACAACAACGCACACTCCTTCCTGTCGTGTGTGTGTGTCTGTGTCTGTGTGTGTGTGTGTGCACGCAAGAGCAGCCAAGCTTGCAAATGTGGTTGTCAAGAGACGAGAGTGCATGAGGCATCAAAAATCACCACCGAGGGCAATGTTTACATACATGTTAAGACAACAGTCTTTTCTCGTTAATACATTAATCCCATGTAAGCAAGGACGTATTGTTTGTTAAGATCTAACACCCAAACTTGCAAATAAATTACTGATAGATTTAATCTAAAGATGTGCTGGAGATAAAGCTTGCTTTTCCATCTAATATGTATGACATATTTGTTTAAAGCCACGAAAGTAACCTCACATTGTTATCAACTGTGTAATTGAACAGAACTAATTTATTCAAAGCATACCAAATGCACAGTTTATCTACAGGAGATGAGAGAGATATGCACACAGGCAATCTGTGCTTTAAAGAGATGATGTTTCAATGTGTTTATAAGTAATGATAGGACAGTTAAGGATGTGTTTTATAAAGAAAAATCCACACAACATTGCTTTCATATCAACGACTCCTGTCTTACCCCCAACATGACTGGAACAACAGTGCTGAAACATTACAAGCACAGTAAATAAGAGTATTAAACCTCCCAGCTAACAGGAAACCTCACCCTGTTACCCCCTCCCATGCAGCCCCGAGGGACAGCAGCAGATTCACCTCCGTAATATCAGGCTTTCATTGCATGCTATACAGCCTTTGACTTGTCCACGCAAGAAGATAAATGGTCCAAAAATGCAAGAGATTTTCTTAACCATTTAACACGAAAAATTCCCAAAACCCCGAGGACGTTTTTGGTTAGATGCCCATTTGGTTTTGATTTGTTATGACACAGAACATTCAACAAATATTCCTTAATATTCCTAATTAAGTTCACATGAACTCCCATCCAAATCTAATTTTTTTTGCTTGTTTTTGAACAGTGTAACAGTGTAACAGGGTTTTTTAACAGGGTAAGTTTTGAGTATTCCTGCAATATTCCCTGTGACTTAAAGATAATATTAAAACCAACGAGACAGCCAAGATTCTGTAATTCAGTAGTACAAATTCTCAGACAACAAAGGAGCATTAAAATTAGTTTATTAATAAGGAATATTATAGAGAATGCCCTTGGGCTTGGAGTCCAAGGGGGAAAGGGTAGTTCCGTCCTCGAGGTGAGGGAAACCTCCCCCCAACCACCGTGGGCCGAAAGAAATAGTGAGAACAGTTAGGATTAGGTACCCTGCTTGAGGAAAGAAGGAGAGTATGAAGGCGGAGACGGGGAGGTGGAGGGATGACGGAAACATGAAGCACGGCGGGAAGAGAGGTACGTGGTGTTGATATACCTGTATGAGACCGGAAGGAAGATGAGACAGGTAGAGGGGTTGTCAGAGAAATCTTCTCCCGAATCTCTATTTTAACAAACTTCCAAACATCAGCATGTGTTGGGACAGTTCACCCTGACCCAGAATGCTCTTTAAATCACTGCTTGCAGGGAAACCTGTATCTGTGTTTTAGACCGGGAGTTCCCTTGAGGAGGGTGCCTATTCACCAGATGCTTCTCACTGGCTGACTGTCAGCCATTAAAGAAAGTGTGATTAATTATTAATTGTCCATTGCCTAATTGATGTCATCCTGAGGCTGTTATGTACAAAACAGATTTCCATTCAGGGATGTGTGCGGACATTCACTGCGATTGTGTTGTTTTAGACCTGCAAGGCATGTTCATGAGATCTCCACAGGCGCAGTGCGAATTACCTCACAAAGCACTCCTGCGCTACCCTGGTTGCTTCTCTTACTTTCCCTTTTATTTTTAAATGATGGATAATAACATGTTTTTTTTTTCCTTTTCTCTCACTGAACGAATGATCAAGAAAGTAATACTGAAACATTCAAGGGCTGCAGACATTAAAATCATAATAACATGACTGAAAAGCAAGACCTGTCGTGGGGCAAGGGGTTTCTGATGTTCTTTATAAGGAGTAAGTGTAATATCCCTCTAATGAGAACACTTGCATAAACGTGGAGCAGTGGAGGACTCTTGTGGTTTGATATGGCTGAAAGCATCTGTGGTGTTCAGTTGCAACAAAAATATATTAGAAGAAGAAGAACAGTGTAGGTTACAACCACAGCCCTGGGCTTTGTGCAGCTGGTGTCAGAAAATCAGAGAATAACATGTTCCTGCGAATGTGGGCCCTGAGAGCTTTCATACAATAATGCACCGTTTAAAAGATGTGTTTATTAATTATACCCTCTGTATGAACATGGGAAACCCCAGTCAAATGTTTGGCTGGATGTTAGAATTCATGTTTTGCAGAATCTTTGAATGAAACTCTTTCATCTAATTTCTGATCCCAAAGAGGTGTGTGTGTGTGTGTGTGTGTGTGTGTGTGTGTGTGTGTGTGTGTGTGTGTGTGTGTGTGTGTGTGTGTGTGTGTGTGTGTGTGTGTGTGTGTGTGTGTGTGAAAAGTAATCATGCATCACTCTTGATGCATGTTGACATGTGCTGCAGAATCTCAGTTTGGTTTCCGGGTGGCCTGGGGGGGTAACTGAGGGTGTAAAGATAGAAATGGCAGTCAGGCTTGTCCTCAGAAAAGGGCAGAACTGGCGGAAAAATGCAACGCAAATACAAGCAAGGAAGTTCCCCACTGAAGCATACATTTATTGAACAGGGAATACGGTTTCCAGCATCCAGCAGCATTGAGCTTCTCACTGCCTTGAAGGATAACTAAATGTCATCTTTAGTTTCTCCCAGGATTAACTGAACAGCATTCTCCATTACTAAAAGGATGGCCTTTCTCTGTCAATCATCCCTCCACTGTAGCAAGCACCCCTCTCCATGCTGTGGATTACTGTCTCCCTTCCTCCCAGGCTTTGATATCAGTCTCAAATGCAAAGCCAAGATAATCGCAGCATGACCTGAGATAAGATGCGCATACCTGGACCAGGTGAGGTGATATCTCCTGATTTCTAAATGTCATTTCCATGGAAGCCAGCTTTTGAAGGACCAGCTTAACATAAAACATCACGTGTGTCATGTTTCTAGCTACCTCCATAATATGCTAATTATTCAAGAAGTGGAACAGGAAATTTAAGTATTAAATAGGAGTGCATGAACAAAGGAAGCCTCTATAATCCAAAGTATCTTAATCTAAATCTTTTAAAGCACATTAAAGTATCTTGAAAGTACCTTAACCTGTTAACATGTTTTTCATTTTGAACAATAAGCTACTTTTCGCTCAGTAACACAGCTACATCTGTCCTTCCCACTCATGTTTAAGTTTGTTTCTGATGGTTTATCTTATCATTATAAATGAGATTATACAAAGTAAATACCAGAACTGTTATTCACTGAGACTCGATTTGTTACTTTGAAAACCGATGTGAACCAAGGCTGTTTTATGTTTGACCACATAAGAGTTTTTAAATACAAATTTCATACTTGACTGCAGTTGGAAATTTTTGATGACATTATACCACATTAAACATCAAAGTGGTGAGTGGAGCAACTGCAACACATGAGCCTTTCAGGAAAACTTCAAAACAAGAATGAAAGTGCACAATGAACTGCATTCTTAAACAACCGGTGCTGTACTTTTCCCAGCACACAGATCCATATCAAAGAGCACCTGGTTTCCTCATGGTTTTATCAGCGGGACTGAGGCGTGTTAGTGCACCTCATTTTATGCAGGAGTGTATATAAATAAATATATATATGCACCTCCACGCCTCCTGGATTCTCCCTTCTCAACAACGGCGCTGTGTGAAATGGCCGCGGTCTGCGCGGCTTCGCCTGCATTCCCTTCGGCTGCTCCTCTGCCCCTGGAGCCGTCCTGATTTACAGCCGCCGTGACAACGAGCGCGGACGGGCGGAGGAGGAGCCGTGGCGCACGCTGTATAGACCCGTGCATGACATCATCGCCAGACAGTGCTCTCATTGTGGCCTTGGAGGAAGACGACACCTGTGGCTGGCCCATGTCACACATTGTAAATGTAGATTAGAGGCCATTGCAAATACAGGGGCCTGTGTTTGCAGGCTGTGGGTTTTCCAGCTGAGGTTTTCACTGCTGAACGGTTTGATTCCTGCCCATAGAAACTGGTTAGAGGAAAAAGATATTTTCAAACCCTAAATGTAGCTGTATACCTCAAACATCATTAAAACACACTCATAATAACATAATGCTTGGTACCTTAACACTGGATTTTACCCATAACCGCCCATAATTACCCATGATCTTTATCCTTTTGGGGTACTGACAATATATGACTTTAGGGACATATAAGATAAATTTGTGTTAAGACAAAAAGATTGCATTTTTTAGTGAAATCTCACTACAGAGACCCATAATTTGCCCTGACTCCCCTGAGAATGGCATATCAGTGGTTTTCCATAGGATAGAGAGAGGATAAGTGTCAGTGTCGCAAAATGAGACTGTAGGGAATCGAAAACAAGGTGACCAGTTACCATTTCTTTATCATTCATAAGTGTTTTAGTCTTCTAGAAAAGTACAAAGTTATGACCATTTATATTGCACAGAAGGTTTAAAAAATGATATTAATCTGAATGAAAACAGTAATATGATCAGTCAAGTACCTTGGGGGCCTGGCTCCCTGATAAATGTACACGGTTGGATCTAATCATAAATTAATCATCAATAACGATGTACTGTTTCATACTTATCCGGTGAGAACCATTTAATTCCCATTATGGATACGGCCCATCTGAAAACAGTCATGTTGTGTTGATGACAGGGTTATGCCGATGCGCCGATTTATAAAATGTCAGTGTTAAAAATCAGTGGGTTTCTGAAAATCGATACCCCCCGTTCACTTTTGATGAATTAGCGCCAGACAGCCATTTGTGAACAGAGCAACCTTTCTATCTGACAGTAAATTTCTCAGGGTATCACAGCACAGAGCCAAGAGAAGCTGGGGGAAAACCGCCGCATAATTATCAATCCAACCTCTGACACTTCTGCTTTCTAACTGGCAAAACCTAACAATATTAATTCTGTCAATAAAATTCAAAGGAAAGGACTACCTTATCTCTGCTACTGTCAAAATCTTTATATAAGGTAAGCTATGTCAATTATATCGGAATTATATACTGTTTGATGTCTACTATTATATACTATTATTATTACTAATATACAATAATTTTCACAATTACGCAATCCATGTTGTGTGTGTGTGTGTGGGTGTGTGTGTGTGTGTGTGCTCTTGTTTCTTGTAGGGAAATTCAGTGACCCTTGATCAGAAATTTCTTCTGTGTGTTTCTCTGTGGTAATGAGGGTCATTTGCACCTTTGGTTTTCAGTTGAAAAACACACACACACACACACACACACACACACACAGCTGTAATGGATTGTGGTGTATGAAACTTAATTTAAAACAGCGTCTCAGATGTTGAGGGTTGCACAGTATCACAACTGCATTCATTTAAAGATATGATTTACACTTTCAGTCCAACTGCTTAAAAAAATGTGAAACGGCCATGGTTTTCCCCCGGCTGTTTCGAATCACATATTCATTTCACAAGCTGCATAAACAATCTCACTCCTCAATGTGTCTTACTTTTTAAAACGCGATGGTGCTGTTTTTATACGTGACATGCGTAGCATAGACGCTGTTGTTCTTGAGTAATTCTAAGAGTGACTTACATGACTTACACCATTATCCATTTGTACAAAAGTATATTCAGGGCTCAGGTGAGATTCTTTACTCAGGAGTGAAATGGCAGAGCTGTACCTGTGAATAGAAAATGCATCCCAAAACCTGCGGGCCCAGCTCCTCTACCCCTGCACCGCGCCGCAGTGCGCTGCAGTATAATGAATGCCATTCCTTTTCATTTGCGTTCCTATTCTTCTTTTTTTCTATTCATCGGTATATAATGTAATACAATTAATGATTTCCTATTCATCTGCACACCAGAGTGCTCTTTGAGGAGCTGTGATAGAGGAAGTGTTTGACCCACTGGGCCAAGCTCAGGCTATTATAACAGCCTCAACACTCCTTTAAGGCCCACGGCTGGATCTTGTGCTGCAGGGTTAAGCCTTGACAGAGTCATTAGCTGGCCATGTTCAGGGGCCCGCCGAGGCTGGGCTGTAAAAGCTCCATCCTGCCAGAGCCTTGGAGGGTTGGAGTCAGCCCCGTTTCTGCAGGTTACCGCTCTGTCAGGTGAGAGCATGAGAATACAGGTGATGAGAGAACAGGTTGTTCAGTGCGGTGGTAATGTCAGGGGTGTACACACATATGTGGAGTGTACCAACTTAAACCTCTGGGGATGTACAATGTACTCACCTTTAGTCTTATCACCATTAATATATATGGACTGTGGAGTTACAGTATGCACACCTCCTCAGACAGTATATTCACTTATTAGCCTTAGTACCATTAATACATATAGGATTTGGAGTGACAGTATGCCCACCTCCTCAGACAGTAAACTCACCTATTAGCCTTGTCATCATCGAACCTCAGACCACAAACTAATCTCTATAGTTACCTCTACCCTACACCACTGGTTCAGTCCATCCAGGCTTATCATTCACCTGCAGTTGGATAGAACATAGCAACAAGCCCCCAAAGGCCACCTGTTGCCATCGCCAGGCATAGATCCGTGTCTCTTACAGTCAGTGTTTGCCCTGCTGTAGTGCCGTCCACCCTGTCATGTGGAAAATCACCTCAGGGTCATGGCTGAGTGCGTTGGAGGGCTAAGAGCGCGCCCCTCCACTGTAGTGCTTCTTGCACGGGCTGCAGGTGCCACAGCGGTATCTGGAGAGATACACTTGGTTCCTCCTAACTGGGGAGAAACAGCTACAATACAAACAGCTGCTAAATGGTAGCAGACAGGAGAGTGTTGATAACAGTGGGTGCCAATGTGTTTTAAGAAGTGGTGCCAAAGTCCCGGGGGGCGCAGTGTTTGCAGGTGTTTCTGTGATTTCCTTTCAATTGGCATCCAGTCCAGGCCTTGGAAAGGAGGCTTGCGGATGCTTTAGTCAATCAGTGACCCCAATTAAGCACTTAAGAGCTGAAACATGCCAAAAGCTAACAGATACTGCTACCTCAGAGGACTGGAACTGGAGATCTCCAGTTTAAAGGCTTTCATTGCCATTATTAATCAATGATTCCTGGCATTAGTGCGATACAATATGTTTATTAATGAAGATAATTGTTCTCTGAAACACTTCAGCAAAGCCCAACACTTGCCGGGCTAATTCCCACTTAGCCCAGAGAAGAGATGGCTCTGCTCCCTGCAGCCCTGTCAGTCAGCAGATCCAGACGGCGGAGAGCCGCCATGTTCTCCCATGGTGCCATTGACCTGAGCAGAGCAGCGTTCCCCGGCGCTGCGCTTCTCTGTGAGAGCAGAAATAGATCTCCGTCCCTCCGCTGGCTTCATCTGGCTGGCACAGCCTGCTGCCCCTTCCCATCAATCAATCAAATTGCCTGGAATTAATTTAGGAAAGCATTAGAGAGAAAGAAAAGGCATGCCAAACGACAACAAGCACAAATTAATGGAGTGATCGGGCTATAAAACAGACATGCAGCGTAGCTTAAAAATGCATGTGCTTTAAAACAATGTGCTTAAAAAACACATGGAATGACAGGCTAAAAAGTTATTGGTGTAAGTCATGTAAGTCACTTATTATTATTATTATTGAAATAAACAGAAGATACAGCTGCATATATTTTATGACCTCAACATGAAAAAATGTTGTTTTTCATAGATCTTATAATAAGCGGGGCTACAGTGAGCTGTCAATCACTGATTCGTTTCAAGCAAGATGAGTTTATGGCACTTCATTTTCCATAACCAGGTGGCAGTGTAGATTAATGTCCTGGTAGCTGGTCTTGTAACTGGTAGGTTTATTTCCCATCCAGGGGCACTGCAAATGTAACTTTGACTAGGATGTGTCATTGGAAATGCTTCACTAAATGTATGCTTGTATAAATTGACAGAATGTAAGCTGTAAGTCACTCTGGGTAAGATTGTCTGCCAGGGGTGTCACCAGACCCTATTTACAGGGGTACGTGCCCCAGTAATAATTTGTTGTGCCCCAGTAAATGATCATGAGAAATAACTAGATTTTAAAAATGTATCATAAATTGCAAGTGTGAGGATGTGAGCACTGGGGGCCTGCGTCCCAGTAGTGCTAGAAGTCTAGCAACATCCCAGGTGTCTGCTAAATTTAATGTCTCATGATCCATACAGGATGGATGGGTAAAAGCGAAATGGCAGAAACCTCACCTAGTCAATCCGCAGTCACTGCAGATCAGTGAAATGATGGAGGAAGGGAAGCGGGACGGTTCCCTGCAGCATGGGGGGCAGGGCCTGGCTTAGAGAGCTCATGGTAATGGAGCAATCAGGAGACCGGCCCCTGATTCAAAGCGGATGGCACAGGTGGTTTCCGTGGGAATGAGGTGATTCAGACAGACAGCAACCGCCACGCTCTGCCCGTGGAGATTCACTTCAGCCCGATGCCTTCGGAGAATCAGCGCATTATGAAAGCTGTTGCAATTCATTATTCATCCAGAGTATCCAGCTGAAACGGCTGCAGCTGAGTTTGCCTATGGAGTTATTTCAATCTCTCTCAGGTGCCGGCTGAATATTTTTTTTAATCTTTCATCTTCGAACTCTGATTAGTTCACAGCAACAGCTGAATCAGTCTGTGGGTAGACACCTACTCATATAGATCCCAAGCTATGATTCGGGAGTCTGTCTGTGGGTAAAACTATGTGTAGCTGGAGACAGAAGTTCCCTCTGAGAATAGGGCAAGAGACCAGCTAACCCTAGCCTAACCAAACCACTCCAAACCAGCCCCCTGTTCCGCTATCTGTCTAATCCAGACCTACGATTTAATCCCATCATCCTTTCATTGGGAGTCCCACCTTCAATTATTTATTCATTGTAAAATCACCCTCCCCACCCGACAGGCAACTGGAGCAACCAAGTATGCTCGTGCTTGATGCCCTCCCAAACAGCAGGGAGAACATAAAACATAAAACCCCCAAAACCTGAGCTCTAAACAGAGATGGTGTGCAACGATGACCATACAGCTTCATTTAACAAACACTTACGCATCATAGCTAAGTGTAAAACCTGAACCCTAAAGACCCACTCCAGCCAAACTTATCTCTGATTTTACTTTATGACACACTAGCTAAATGGAAGCAGGGAGTGGTGACATGAAGGTAGTTGGACATGAAGTAACCTGCCCCCTCATTGGCTCTGTGACTTTACATCATAATGGTAACACATGCATGCAAGAACACACATCGCTGAATGAGGTATAAGCTGCTTCAGGAGTATATCAGAATATCGGTTGTGTACTCATATTTCACTTACATGTCACTTTTCTGCCATGGATCAATGTTAAGCACCATTTTCAAACTACAGGCTGTGGTATCACAGCTGAGAGATGACAGCATAAGTCAAGTGGAATCTTTAATGGATCAACACTCAGGTGTCTGGCTTGAGTTAGGCCTGTAGCCTGAGGCACATCGACATCCATACCTAAGAACCACATATTTTCTGTTAGTTTACCAGGTACTGAGGACAAACATACCTGAGCTTGGCTGGTAGCAAATAAAATTTGCAGCAGTGCAATTTCTAAATTGGATTTGCGCGGACTGAAGGGCCTTGCAGAAGGAGAACACTGTTCCTTTAAATTACCTTCACTTCCTGCCTCTTGTGTCCGCCACGGATGAAGAATTAGGGACTTAGGGCTGGATAATCTTGTTTGGTTTCTCCCCCCCCACCCCGTTGTATTATGACAAATTAAAGAGGTCTGGAAGGCATATTTTCCGAGCAGCTCCTAAGCTTGTTATTACCTAACGGACTCTCAAATTGATTAGTATTGATTTCCTGCCTCGGCCCTGTGGCTGTGTGCCCTGTTGGTAGTTCATCGAGGAGCTGGAGTAAAGGTCAAACTACGTTCTGCTTAAACGGAAGGATTTCGGGCAGCTGAGATCGGGAGGTCAAGCGGCTGGCAGCGGAACATTTCTCTTAGCATTTTCTTTCATGTTCATGAGTTATTATCCCGGATCTATAAAACATCAGGGAACGTTTTACATCACAGCGGCTTTCAAATTGCGCACCATTTATAAGGAATATGAAACTATCAGTCACAATCTACCCATCGCAGAGCCCACTGGATACAGGATGCTTTGCTGCTTAATGAAATTACACTTGTGCTTATGTAATAGTAATGTAATAGCTGTAATACTTCTCTTCTACTTTTTTCTTCTTCCATCACAGCACAACATCTCCATCACAACACGGCCAAAAAGGACAACTTTGGCAGGCAGGTTACAGCTTATCTGGCCGTGGAGGCTCTCATCAGCAGTTCCACTCTAATGAATCTGTAACGGCCCATGATGACATTTTGGAAGCAGGGTATAGAAAAACACCATTAGCTTATAACACCATTTCACTGATTAAGGTGGTTATAACATTCTAACGCTTTGGTTGCTGAAAGGTAGTTACAGCAGCCAAAACACTTGAATCATTTTGCCACAACTGAAAAACGTTGAAGGCTGATTGTTTGGAAATCTACTGAAACTGTATTTTTCATACACATAATTTATGGGATGGGGGATGTAGGTACCAGTAAATAATCACACGTCCGCCATATTTCATTATGATGTGTATGTTGCATTTGCTTTTACTTTAATGTACCTGCATTGAAACATACATACATTTTGAGGAAAAAAACCTTTTATTTATGTGAAATTCAATGACACTAACACAGCCAATATGCTAACACATTCCAACATTTACACTTATTTACAGCTAATCGGGTGTCACGCTGTAAATAAGTGTAAACGTTTCCATACCACACCATACATCAAAGTCAATCTGTATCTACGTCTTTTTTGAACATGCATGTTTTTCATAGTATATTGAGTTACTAATGGGTAGTTTTAGTGTATTCAAATAAAATAGTATTCCACTACAATCCTGTAAAAGACAGGCTGAGATTAAAGCACAACCTACATATTTTTTGTTTCAGAAATTCAGCTGACGACCAGTCCCCGAGGACAGAATGTCTTTTTTGATCTTATCGCTGCTGAAAGCGAATGAAAAATGTTCTCCTCTTACTATGATAAGGTGTGTGGAACAGAGACATTGGCCTTGAAGTTATTTTGTCAGAAGCGTTTGTGTAACAAGCTCATCAAAACACTTCTGCCACTGCGCAGATAAAACACTAACTAGTGGCAGTTTTTGTAGCAATAGTGGGAATACAGTTTTTTTTCAACCCAAACTTACAAATGTTACTTACAAATGTTACATTTTATATACAATTCTTTAATATTAAAATTCTCAAGGGACTCAGGTTAAGCACTTTCCCAAGGGTATGATAAAAGAACACCACCTGGGAAAAGAACTGGTTACCTTCACAATACAAATCCAATTCCCTAACCACTACACTGCCACCAAAGTATACAGACATACTAATGGATGTAAGAAGTGAGTAATAAGTGTTTGCTCTTACATTCTGGGTAAGCTGCAACACCAGTTTTTCATACTGAGCCTCTGCACTCCTCGTTTCCCTTTATTGGCATGGCTAATCCAGAATCTGGTGCAATTCAGCAACTGCTCTACAAGTAGTTTTACAAGAACCTTTCACTGCACTTTGAAAATACACCAAGTCTTTTCAGGAGCGCATGAACCAGATGGCAATTTCCTCTTCTGACAGAAGTGCAGGTGTCTGTGCGGTGAGAAAAATCTTGCTAATATGTAAAACCCAAATGGGAGCACTGCAGGGCACATCTGTGGGAAGCTGCTAGCTTTAATGATTCCTGAGGTAAAACGGTCAAACAATCAACCTGAGATCTGCCGAACGGGAATAATGCTCTGCACATCTTACATGCAGGAGTTATCAGAGCATGTCCTGATATTGATTAAACTTGATACGCCAAGTATGAACAAAAAAAGCACACAGGTATCTCCTGATCCAATGCTCGGCCTTACAACCTTTTTACTGTTTGGAATCTAAAATGTAAAACGAATCACATGGGAATGAGAACATACCCAAATCGTTGTATGGGTACTCCAAGGTAAAACCGTGGAAAGCTGATGGAGGAAAACGAGGAGAGGGACCAGCTTTTATCATTATTAATATAAAGCCATACCTATCCCGGCAGTGGGCCTGTGTTAGTCCCACTTTAAAATGTTCTTCGCTAAAGGGAATTTATGATCCCTGAAGTTATTACTTGCAGCCAGAAGGCTTCTGCAAAGCATTATGGTCTAAAATATGACTTTTAATTGATGTCACCACTGGGTCATGTTAAGGCTTCTTGCAAACAGTTTCACCACAGAAATTCGAGTGCTTACCATATCTACTGAATGGTTGCCTGTGAGCGCACATTGAACCTCATTAGTTGGAACAGAGAGCATGTAGTCAATTATGAGAACATGTAAACACATATTACTGTAAACTGTATCTATACGTATTGCTCTCATAATTGTGTTTTCTGTCTGCGTGTGTTTGGATAACTGTACAAGCTGTCAACTCATAGTTGTACAATCCAATTTCAAATGATTTAATTCACTTATGCGAAATGTAGTCTAAATCCACAGAGCAGCAGATGATGGGTTTCATATTGTAGCTGCAGTAAAGCTAACAAAGTCCACCTGCATGCAAATAAACCCGACAAAAAAAGTGCAGTTTAAACTATCAAGCATATTGATAATAAGTATTTGGATTGAATGGTCAAATGTACCAATTCAGTGACTCTAAAATGTGTCAATTTCTATTTCAAAGAAGTTCAGATAAATCACCTTATAAGGATACAGGAATGAAAAAAATCAAACCCTAAATCATCTGATCACTTATATAATTTCAACTGACTTCCTCCATTTTGACTTCCACAGTCATCAGACCACCTTCACCAGCTCGTTTTGTTGGTTACGCTTGGTTGCACTGCTAGATATGAGCCTTAATTATTCATAAGGCTCGCACATTCCCATGTCCAGGTTGACATGCACGCTAATACATGCTGGAATGAACTAAACCTAAAGCATTTTGGACTGTGTGGAATGAATAACTGAAACAGTGAAAAAAAAAATCATGAATATGAAATTAAATTAACTTGTGTGTGTGGACTGCTTTAACTACAGTATTGCAGGCAATAAACAAGCCTACCGAGTATGTCCAACATTGTATTGAGAGTGTTATCCAGTCATATATTAAAGTTGGAAAGACAACATTTTGCCTCTAATTGAGCCTCAGTAAGCACAGTTAGTTCAAATTGTTGGGACTGAGTGTTTCTTGTGCAATATCCAGCAATCTGCTTCACTTTCAATATGAAACATGTAGGACAGCTGCCATCTGAAATGCAGCTCTCTGATCATTTGATAATAATGTAACGTTGTAAATGTGGTTAGAAAGTAACAGAATGAAATGCCAGGGTGACACAAGGCTAGCCTGCCATTTAACTGCAAACCAAGATACCGCAGTGTCAGTGTTCAAAAAGCATATTCCATGTGTTTTTCAATTTGTTCAAGGTTAGTATGGAAATATGATGGCAATACCAACCAAATCGCCCCCATATTCAGAATTTGCTTGAAATTTCAGAAAGTCTGGTGGAGGGATGTGCCCTGAATGATTATAACTTGAAACAGGTTTCTGACTGTTGAATTTCAAACAAATTGGTCTTTTTTTTTTTTGAATAATTCCGCAGAGAAAAGATGGCGAACAAAGGAGGCAGTGATCTCATTATTGTGCATTGTAAAGATAATGGCTAGAATTGCCAGTGTAGCAGAGTACAGAATATCCATGGCTCTTGGTTCCTTTGACTCATCACTGCGCAGAGGAGAATGCATCTGTGTGCGATATGACTGGCCATTGTTAACGTGGTGTTACATAATCTGCAGTTAACCACTTCTGATATTTCTGTGGCATTTACATACTCTTCAGATAAACTGCAGACATCAGCCATTGGCCACCCTGAAATTAAATCTGAAATCAGTGATATATTCTCAGCAATCTCTCATTAAAAAATACGTAGCAAATTATGAATCCGACAGCGAATTCCTGAGCAGTGTTGTATCCATTCATACATAGCTCAAAAAACATATGAGTAGTGGTGGAGGAATGAGGTATCTTGTCACCAAAAATGGATGGAGCTATTATATATTACCAGTGTCTCAATTATTTGAACCAATTATTGTGTTTGTTGTGAAGGTTACAGTCTCGGTGTTGATTGAAAGAAGTCGATGATTGACATCCAATTATAGCTCCACTCATTTTTGTGTCCTGATGTCTCACTCTCCGTCACTTCATCACAGCATGCAAGTAAAGCATGACAATGTTCACACCAAAAGAACCGAGCGAGTGCTTTGAAAAGAAAACCCACTTCCCGCTTCCTCTGAGCATGGCTGGCACAGGTACTTCAGTTCCCCCGACGCTTCGCAGAGGTAAAGTGAGGGAACACCTCGGGGAGAGCTCCGCCTGATTCACAGCCAGAGAGAGGAGGACATCAGCAGGGAGCTGAAGTGTATTTAAACTGCAAATAAACCCCGGGATGAAGAGCCAAGAGGGAGGAACCGGATGAGTCAGAGCCTTTGGCAGGGGCATGAAACACATTTACAAAAAAAAAAAAAAAAAAACCGCTGGAGTTTTTTTTTTCCCCCGCAAACATCTGTTTTCTGTTTGTCTGTTTGGCTTTTTCATTTACCTCTGACTGACAGATTCCTCACTCTTTCATGTGTTCTCGGCGATAACAAGGTGTTGACTTCAGCGGTAATTTGGTTAATCGCCAGCATTTTTTTTAACTGTTTACATCAATCCGGCTTCAATGCAAATAAGGCCCATTGCCACTGTGTGATGTAAACAAACAGAGCATTGACTTCTGTAAACATTTTCGTAGCAACAAAAAAAAAAAAAAAAACTACTTAAACGCTCAACGGCCATTTTGTTAAAGAAAGACTGTCGGATTGGAATTTATCCTTTGTGGTGAGAGCAAGGGAGAAAGAGAGAGAGAGAGAAAAAAAAGGAAAGAAAGAAAGAAAGAGAGATTTGCCCGCTGACCGGAGCCTCCCCAGGGAGTACCAATAAGAATGGAACAGTCAAGTTAATTTAAGCGAGTTGTTCACTCTGTGACCCAGCGTTGCCTTTGACTGACATTGGGTCCCCGGAGCTGTTAAAATGGCGGCCTTACTGAATTACCTCCAGGACGCTTTAGGAAATTTGCAGCAACCAGGCCTGGCATGGTTTAAAAGCCCGGGGTAAGGACTATAAATGCGCGGGGCCAGCTCCCTCGCTGGCAGCTTGGTTAACAGAATGCCACGGATAGTACACCAGGCCTAAGACTGATGACAGGAGCGCTTGTTCCCTTTCCACCGTGGTAAATAAATACCAGTGCTCTTCCTGCTGATTCGCTGAGCTTCAGCCCACCTGCGCAGGGCCTCAATCAGAAACTGGATGTTTATTTATTTCGACTGGGAGTTCATTTGATAGGGAGAGATGCATTAATATGTATCACTCTCTACCAAATATACTCCAAATAAAAAGTAAATAAAAAAACTCAGCTTTCGAGAGGAATATTTGCTCCCTTCCCACTGTGGTAAATGCCAGCACTTCTCTAGAGATTGACAGAGGCTGAAAATGCGTGCTCGCACGTTTCCGTCATAAAATAGGTGTTTATTTATTTTTGCTTGGAGATTATTTTACAGGGAGGGATACATATTAGCACAGATAAATTGTATGCAACAATAGTCTTATGCATTGTGTTGCGACATCTGTAGCCCATTCCAGTTTCCAAAGCTTGTCCCTGGAAGGGCTTTAAAAAGAGGATAAATGTAACATGTAATATAATTCATAATGCATCCATTTCATAGTGATTATGATGTCGGGCGGGTGGGGGGTTGGGGGTGGATTTTGATCAAGTACACAAGCTTGCCCCTGGGTTCAGCTTGACTGAATCGGACCACCTTCCCCATGGCGGACGGCAGATGACAGGTCCGGAGGGACGACAGCGACGCAGGAGTAAATACAGGCGATGGAGGTCACCTCGTTTATGCATTCGTTTGCATAAAGTGCCCATGACGATCTCTTACTGCTTTGCATCTAACTGTCCTTAGATCACCTATGTCACATGCAGGTCCTGGAGGGAGGACACCTGCTCTGCTTAGAAAGCACCACCATGTCTGTGTGTGTGTGTGTGTGTGTGTGTGCGCACTTTATATAAAAAACTAGTTATCTAAAATTAAAAAAATGATATGAATACAATAATACATGCATGTGTGCATACATGTGTATATAGAGAATATAAATTGGTATACATTGTGTGTACATGCATGTGAGTATGTTTCATTTTATGAGTGTGTAAGTGTGTGCATTTGTGTGTGTATGTGTGTGCGTATTTCTGTGTGTGTGTGTGTGTAGTACATAACAGTGAGCGTGGGAGGGGGCAGCACAAAGCTGGTAACAACTGCTTCTGTACATAATTAAAGCTCATACACACCCAGATTCTGCGGTGTAGCTCATCCTGTTAAATCACTGGGTTTGAGCGTCTGGTGTCGCACCGCAACCGTCCCAGCGGCAGCTGCGGCCGGTAGCTCCAGGGAGGGGGGAAAGCGGGGGTGCATAACTGGCCATAGCTCTGTGCAGGGAGTTCTTACCCTTCCTTACACACAAGAAAGAAAATCCTGAGGCCGAGCAGGCACCTGCAGTCTGACTGCGTGGGCTGCGAAGACAGAACTCCTCCGACGCCATGGTTTCACACCTCAGCTGCAGGAGCGCACAACACAGGACTACTGACCCAGGCCCCAGTGACACTACTGACCCAGGTCCAACTGACACTACTGATCCAGGCCCCAGTGACACTACTGACCCAGGTCCAACTGACACTACTGATCCAGGCCCCAGTGACACTACTGACCCAGGCCCCAGTGACATTACTGACCCAGGTCCAACTGACACTACTGACCCAGGCCCCAGTGACACTACTGACCCAGGCCCCAGTGACACTACTGACCCAGGCCCCAGTGACATTACTGACCCAGGTCCAACTGACCCAAGCCCCAGTGACACTACTGACCCAGGTCCAACTGACACTACTGACCCAGGCCCCAGTGACACTACTGACCCAGGCTCTAGTGACATTACTGACCCAGGTCCAACTGACCCAGGCCCCACTGACACTACTGACCCAGGTCCAACTGATATGACTGACCCAGGCCCTACTGGCACTACTGACCCAGGCCCCACTGACACTACTGACCCAGGCCCAACTGACACTACTGACCCAGGCCCTACTCACACTACTGACCCAGGCCCTACTGGCACTACTGACCCAGGCCCCACTGACACTACTGACCCAGGCCCAACTGACACTACTGACCCAGGCCCTACTCACACTACTGACCCAGGCCCAACTGACACTACTGACCCAGGCCCTACTCACACTACTGACCCAGACCCAACTGACACTACTGACCCAGACCCTACTCACACTACTGACCCAGGCCCAACTGACACTACTGACCCAGGCCCAACTCACACTACTGACCCAGACCCAACTGACACTACTGACCCAGGCCCTACTGACACTACTGACCCAGGCTGCCAGCTAGCAGTACTTTGGAGACTGCATTTTTTCTGCTGATAAATACACTCTAAAAGCACACATCCTTTAGTGCAAATACTCCCTTGGTGCAGATATTCCATTAGTGCACATACTGCCTTAGTGGACTACTTACTCCCTTAGCCCATATGCTCTTCCTTGGTTCAAATGTGCCCTTACTGCTGATAAAATCTTACATTCTCCCCAGTGTGCATACACATACAGTGCGCATACGCCATAAGTGCACCTGTTCTCTTAATGCATTCACATTCTTAGAGCACACATTCCCTAGGTGCGTTCCAATACTCAAATGTCATCTCCGCAGTGCCCCGGAAGCAGTTCTATGTGTCCTCCCTCCCTCCACTGTTCCAAAAGGGTAAGAGATGAGATTTCGCCTAGTTCACTCACCTCCTCCAAACGAAGGATACATTGACATATCCAGCCGCAGAAGTCTTTTCACATTTCTTGGTGTCATCATTGTGCTCACGACCAGTCAGATTTAAAAGAACATGCCACACAATAATAAGAATGGCTTAGGTATTCTCAGAATCAGGCGAAGTTACACGACTTCCTCAGTAGCCAAGGTGACGGGCTAATTTAATTAGCTGTTCAAATTTTCGTTTCAGCTCCTCGTCTCCTTGTCTCCTCCACTCATTTCCTCCTTTCCTCCACTCGTTTCCTCCCCTCCTTTCCTCCACATACTTCCGGGGTAGGAGGTGAGTGGAGGAGATAAGAAAAAGTATTGGAACACACCCCCTAAGTGTGTATATACCCTTAATACCCATAATCCCCTGCACATACTTCCATAGTACATAGATACCCTGAAGTCACATAGTCCTGCAATACAATAATCCTTTTTATAAACATCACATTAGATGATATCAGTATCTATTTTATACCCTGGGGAGTTTAGCTGCGAAGCCAGGATCCCCACAGTGTCTGATAATTGAAGCAGTGGCTTACTTTCTCTTGCTTATGCTTCATTACCGGGTTGGTAAAGTGGTGTTATTCTATCAGACGTTTCCTGCGATGACCTCACACTCTTAAAACCACAGACACAATGCAAATTTCGCTTTGTGAACTTGTGTTCAAAGACTTGTGCGACACATAGATTCTTACAAAGGGAGAGACAGAAAACAGAGGATGTTTCCCAGGAAAAGGTGCCCTCCCAAAATGTAGTTGTTTCTGGCTCAAGGACAATGAATTCTGTCTTGCAGGTTTTACGGTGGCTTGAAAGCGCACGCTTCAGTGAGAACCTGTTCTGCCTGCACTGACTCTTTAACCTTGGGTTCTGTGCAGTGAAGGGGGGGTGCTGCAGTCTTGCCCTATTGATTTGTTTGCACAGTTGGTTGTGAAACAGTCGGAGAAAGCATCGTGGTCTGACGCGTTCGGCCAGGCCGTAATTTTTGCCGCTTGTCAGGCTGGCGTTTCTTCGCGAGCTGCTGATTGTTCACACCTGTCAGTCGACCAGTCCCAGCCTTAACCCCACCCTCTCTCCACCCAGACAACAACACAAAAACACAATACACCCACACTGTGGCCATGCTTTGGATTTCTAAAAACAGCTGATATCGATCTCACCGCTAAGAGGGTTTGGAAAGTTCCATGTGCATATGAACATATTCTAATTATAGAGTAATTTCAAATGATGGTCATTAGTCATTAGGATGATTATTACACAGGAAACTGCAAGTAAAGATCATGACCAAAATACCCACAATGCCATTTATATTTTGTCACAACTGTGCATGATATTTTTCATAAGTTGGAAATGAATTCATAAGAAATAATGAGAAAGAAATCATTGTTAATTATTTTTCTTGAACATATACTTATGAGGAAAACGAGAAACAAATTAATCTGTTGTATAGTTTATGTCTTTCAGTTCAATGCCTGCCAATTGATGGTAAAATGTATGTATTGCTCATAAGAGTCTTTCAAGATGCATGTTGACATAATTAGATGCTATTATGATTGGAACAAAGGGTTATTTTACGTGCATGGAAAAATGAGAAATACTAATGAGTTTCCAATGGAAATGAATGCTGAGCAGAATGGAACTAAAGGAATACATTGAAGGGTAATTTGTGCAGTGTGTATTTCTTTTCAAATGTTTTTTTTTTCATTATTTTATCAGTTGTTCTCCCTTGTTAAAAAAAAAACACCAATTAACTCACCCGCTGTAGAGGGAGTGTGTGTGTGCTCCTCTGACACTATCGCCTTCGAGACGGTGTGAATTTCTCACACCACGGACTGCACAGGGTGCGAGGGTGGAAAGCCCTAATACTGGAGACCTGCAGGCTGCTGCTGGCTTTTGTTTTCACCTTAAAATAAAGCGACCGATTCAGACCCGCGAAACCAGGGGAGGTGATTTAACCATGTAATTAACTGTGCTGACTGAACAAATTAAGCAAGAAACAAATCAGCACATGTTACAACACAAGGGATGACATCACCACTGGACTACAACAGCGCTAAAGGACAGAGGAGGGGGGAAGAGAAGTGTATCTCACATTCAGGAAAACCGACATGCAACTGCAAATCTGTGGGAACTTAACTGAGTTCAACCAATCAATGTGGGCTGCTGCTGAGGTCAAAATCTTTTGATTGGTTGGAATACATCATATTGACAGCGTACTCTAATTCCTCCCATTAGAAGGAGCCAATATAATGAAAGCCAACGTCATGACCAGCTGTTTAGAGCTCGTTGTGCCAGCGTCTGCAGACTGCTGGGTAATGACATGCTCTGGTGACTGTGGGTGAGATGGACTGGATGCTGTTTTGTTGATTTTGTTTGTCCACGCTTGTCTGTTATAATTGTTGATCAGCCTGTGGCTCTCCACTAAATCATGGTGGTCACATGTAATATGATATTACATGTTTTTTTTTTTGTTGTTGTTATTTCATCGTTTTCCTCTGTGTATTTACATAAAAGAACATCTAATGATGAGAACAAAACAATTAGAGCAAGCAACCCCTAAAAATGTACCAGCAAATGGTAAACCCTCATAAAAGAGGAATATTTTAAAAAAGAGAATGCCTTCCCTACCAAAGTCACTCAGTGGCCACAGTGCCTCTATTTTGGAATGTGGGCGCCTGCTGTAAAAGGCTAGCTGGTCTAATTACAGCTCATCAGCCCAAGACCTGCTATTAAATGTGACGTTGTTGAAGGAGCCAAAAAGCAGTCAATTTCCAGTCAGTCTTTTCTGACATAATTTTGGTGGTAAGCACTCACGAGCCAAACTAAAATCACATAATGATTATTACTTTACTTAAGCGTAATTACTTGTACTTGCCTACTTATCAACTTATAATTGTATTTTTTTGGGCTGGAGAATTCTTATTAGGGGAAGCACAATGCTTTTACAATTGATTTAAACTCCACAGTCATAATTAATATGTGTGCACCGTGTGTAATTATGAGGAAAATTGCTACAAATTAGGAAATGATCTGAAAACAAGTAAAACAAAATGTTCACAAAATTGAGCTGTGCACTGGAACAGAGGACTAGCTCTAGCAAGCAAAGATATTAGGAGCTAATGGAAAAATCAGGCACATTTTTTTTTTTTTTTTTTGGGAGCACGCGTAAGTGTGTTGAGCCAAAATAAAGCAAGAAGGATCATGGGATAATCACAGGTCAGACAGGAAGGTGAAAACTGTCCTTATTATTTGCGGACCTGCCTGTTCAACCTGTCAGGAACGAATCATCCAGGAGAAGACCAGGTCAGCTGACTATGGGGGGAGCGGTGTCATGGAAGACTGTCCCTCACTTTAGTGTGTGTGTGTGTGTGTGTGTGTGTGTGTGGGGGGTGGGGGGGGCAGGGGGTCTTTCAGGGGTTGTCATAGTGATAGGAGATAACCGTGTCAGAGTCATACCTCTCTGGCCAGCATTCTTGAGTGGGTGGGTTTGTGTGTGTGTGTGTGTGTGTGTGTGTGTGGTGTTTCTCTCTTTCTTGAAAGACAGTGTCCTTAACGCAATATCAGTGTTGCAGGGAAGACAGAGGACCGAATTCTGCTTTTTCTTCTCCTTTAGTTCCCACACTCTTCAGTTACATCAAATACACTTTGTGTGCGGTCAAAATGTAAATAGAAAGATGAGAGCTTTCATTTTCCAAGTTTGGTTGGGGGGGGGGGGGATCTGCCTCTAATGATTCCATTATGCTAACAGCCACTTCTAAGGTCTAAAACAACTGTTTTCCAACGGAAGGAAAACACCTGCTGTTATACTAGTCTTGCTTTTTCCCCTAAAGCCGAATTGCCACAGTGATCTTCACTGCCTCCCCTGTACTATCACTGCACCGCTGTGGCATTATGGAAACTTAAGTGCACTTACTCTGTGTGAGAAGATGCAGTAAACAGACGTCTCATGGCATTTCTATTTCCAGACCGGGGCCATTTTGGTAGATATGCTCTGAACATGTCTGTCAATCTGCAAAGATAACGTTTCCTCATTCAAGTCTGACATTTGAATGGGTATTATGCAGAATAATACATGTCTGACATGCTGATCTGAATTCAATATTTGTCAGGAGATAGAGCATATTGAAAGGACAAATCTGCTTAAGAACATGACAGCCCAAGACACTCCTGGAAGTTAATCATTTGTAGTGTTAAGGGACAGCATGTGGGGACAGATACAGTAGTTTCCATTCACTGTGCAGAATCAGTCTGTCCTTACAAACAGCAGGAAGTAGGCTGGATCAAAACAAGCATATCAAAAGATTTATGTTTATATATACATTTTGGTATTTAACAATGATGGACAAAGAAAAACTGATTATGCTGACTGAAGAGTTAAAGTGAAAGAATAGGTGCAAAAAATGTTTTCAAGGTTTTTACGTTGAATTCTTTTAAACTTCTGTTTCAGACATTGCTTACAAACATATTTTGTAGCATAAACATGACTATTGACTATTTTTTTTTATTGACTAGAATTGATTGATTACAACTGACATTAATATGGAACGTTTACAAATTGCAGTTTCGTTCTTCAAAATACAAGTCGGTGTTCATGAGGTGTTTCCATTATTTTGTCTACCCCCACTAGTTGCCATTTTGCAGTTCCATACAGTGTTGCGCTACCCTTAAAGAGACAGAAAATGGATATTGTCGGATAGGAAGCATATGGCAATATCAGAGAACTGCGAGGCAGCATCTGGCTACTGCCAAACGAAAATCTGATAAGAGTCTATTCCGTCAGTAATGGATACCACATACTGTTGCTAAGCGTTCGGAACAGTGGATCCTCCTCTGCAGTCTGTATTGAGTGGCCAAGTTATCAGAAAAGTGACAGGGTTTTGTGAGGAGAAACCATTTTGTCTCCTGAACAGCTCTTGCTGCTGCCAGATACTCTGTAGCCCTGTATCAAGTTTTACTCAGAAAATTGTACAAGCACACTTAAAAAAAGGACCTTGTTGCTACTTCATTTTGCAAAAGGCTGGCTTACCATAAAACACATACCTGGCATGGTTTATGTGACTGTTTACAACATAGCAGAGTAATTTAATCAATGCAAACCACAAACCACAATGTGTTCCACTGAAGATGTCAGGAAAAAAAAACAGAGCTGAAAGCTCAGTTCCTCAACAGCATGTTGAGATTCATACAGTTAAACTGACATTTAAACAACAGACGACTTGATCGCGGATGATTCCGTGCGCAGCACGAACCCAGCCAGTCAGGTTTTGTTGATGTTTTCAAAAGCAGACTCAACTTGTGAACTGAAAAGAAATGTCGATGTCTGTCTGAATGTTGATTCAATAGCAGACTTTCCGTTGTTCTCTTCCAGGCTTATTCCTTTCTCTCACCAACACACAGGGGCATGTCAAAAACATGATGTAACAGTCCTCTTCGTCTAGGATTTCGCGTGGCTTTAACCTGATGCTACTTCATGACTGTAGTCTCATGACAAGAACATTCCCCAAGCGGCCTTAGTCTTGCAGAATAATTTATTGCACTGTTAATTTCACCGTATAATGTTGAAGGTGTGTTGTATGCAAATGTCCCACTAACGTTCCTTCCTTGTGTTAATGGTTAACCATCAAAAAATATCAGGTATGATGTCCAATACATTTTAGGAGTGTTCCAAATGAGAGAATTTAAGCTGCAGATTTGTTGAACATGTTGTTTGCATGAGCGCTAAAACTAACATAAACCACCATCCATGATTCAAGTATTCCAGCAATGTTCTTTGTGTCTTCAAGATAATAAGGTGTCACTTTCACCTATCAGGACTTTAATTGATTAAATTATCAGCAGTCAACCAGCCAGCTTTCTAAATGAATCCTTTGCCACATAGCCCAGTAAGAGAATTAGACCATTAGTAGATGTAACTGATTAAACATCCTTGCTCAATATGTAAACCATCTCCCGAGACGTTATAATCATCTAATTAAGAACAATTATCAGCTTGTTTCGATTGAGTGGTTTAAAGTGCGGCTGGAACAAAACCAGGATGAACTGGAGTTCCCCAGACTCAATGCTGAATACCGCTTGTCTGGAACCATGTCTGATGGGGGTTTGATCAAAGCAGGAGGACTCGCTTATCGTGATCCATGTCCAGCGCTTGTTTAGAATCAACAGAGGGAAGTACTTACCGAAGAAGAGAACTGTCCATCTGGATAAATTTCAGTCAGACCACTTGTGTCCCTGAGCCAAATCCAAAAGCAGATATTTTGATTTTAAATAACTGAGTGAATCTCTACCAGGTGTGTGTGAGTGCAAAGACGGGTCACTTTCAACTAATATCTCTATACATAACTCATCCAAGTAACTAAAACAGTCACAACGTGTACATCAATATTACGTGTGTGCTGACTTGGAAAATAAGACTATTTTGTCATATTTTTGATCATGACCATCATGCAACTATTCTTGTATTCTCGAAAATCATGAGGTTATTTATGTCTGAGATTGCACGAGCATTGCCAATCAATACATAAACACTGTGAGTGAAATACATATCTCCCATCCACCCACACACACACACACACACACACACATCAGAAACAAACCTCAGCTGGTCTTCCCACTCTGTCATCCTCTTCAAGCAACACCAATCGTGACAATAATGATCCCAAGTTTGAACGAAACCCCTGGCACAGTCATAATGCCATGGCTGGAATCTCTTTCACTGGCTTCAGCTTTCAAGGTGCAGGAAAACATTATGTTAGCCTCCACCTGTGTTTCAGTAATAGTCAACAGAGTAAGAGAACTGATCTGGAATCAGTTCATCCTTTAGCTCAAAATAGATGGGGTTGGATATGGATAGGGAAAACCTGACCCTGGATCAGCATTCTTACTCTGAGATGCCTTATAAGCACAGGCCTAGAGCTGATCAAAATTGCTAAGCTTGGACTGACTAGTGATTCCTTCTGCTTAAAATGCTCCTTTTCAGTGTAGTGACAAGACAAGTATGGAATCAGGTATAGAATCCAGACGATGGTAGTGACAGCTAAGGCAGACAGCCCCACAGGGAAGTGAATAATGGCCGACAGCATTACTCCGAAAAGGAGATCTCGGCTTTCAAATGTGATTTAGCATTCACATATGGGAGAAAAAATGTAAAAAAAAAAAAACTGAGGAAATGAATTGGATGGAAACAAAAGAATAATAAAGTTGCCTCCACTTTCAGCGGTGTGTGGAGAAGGTGGTGCCACAGATTTGTACCAGACAGTCAGCTCCAGTTTTGAAACTTCTATCTGCGTACTACTTAAGGTAATACATTCCAATTTAGTGCACCGGCTAGGAATTAATTGAAGGGACCGACACAGTGGCAGTGGGTGTTTGGTGCTGAAATGTGAGACCGAAAACTCCTGTTAGGAGGTGGAAACAGCCTAAGAAGCACAGAGGATGAAAAGGAAGCAAGAGCTGAGTGGATCTGCGGCAGCAACATCCACTAACGCTCCAGCCCAATTATTGGAAGTCCAATCACATCCTCGGGGCCTAGGAGACAGCCAAAAAAAAAAAAGTGAGGGGGAAAAAAAAGCTTTAAAAGTCCACAAACACGGGCCCTGCGAGGTCTGCCAGAGGACAGAGATATGACAGTGCCTCAGCACCCTGCACCTGCTGCCTTTCGCCTTTTCTGGGGGCGCGCTGGCTCCGGCGCCGGCTGTGGCACTTTTCCCGCTTCACCTCTAAATAAAAGGTTCTTTCCGAGCCAGCCTCAGCGCTCATTAACGATTCCTTTGATCTAGCGTTCTCCACGGGGGGGTCACGGTTATTTCACTGCCGTTTTTTAGTCGCCTGAGCAGCTTTTTTCAAATTTTTTTAAAATTATTTTTCAGTTGTTGTTGCTGTAAGTCGGCTGTTTACCAATCATATGCTTTCTTAGGCAGGCGTTGAATATTAATTGCCTTCAGCTGTGCTGGCCACGTCCCACGGCACAAATGTGACTCGAAGGTTTGCGACATTCAATCGTCTAGGGGAGGCCCTGAATGTAAATGGCACAGCCTGTCGAGTGGACTCAAACCCTCGTTGAATCATTTACTTTGATTGTTGCTAAATAACACGAATTGACGTCGAATTAGAGGCACACACTCCTCTTCTTTTTTTTTCACTTTTTGGTAATAATTAGCTTTCATCTCCTAGCGGGCTCAAGTCTTAATGGTAGACAGAGGACATCGCGCTTGCCAAGTATCCAGGGAGACATCCGTTCTAGGCTGACAGCATTATGGAACCGTAGCCATAAATGAAGGCCTGAACATTGCAGTTGATGGGAATGCTATGACAACGTGTCACACGGTGCGAATCAGCAATGAAAATTTTCCCAAAAGACATGTGAAGACAATCGTCAAGTTATAATTAGGCTCTGCCTAGCTCTCTTCGAGCAGAGAGACGGAGGCACAGTCCTGGCACTGGATCCCTGTAACTGGGACAGCTGGTGACCTGAGTCCAAAGTCAGTCTATCCATATCGCTCTTGATATTTAACTATGTGGAGAAAATATTAAGCAAAAGGTTTTTTTTTCATTTCTCTAACAGAATTCAGTTCAATAGTCACAGAAACATTTACAGAAATTGTACAACAAAAATGTAATGTTCAGAATGTATAGTTGTTCCTGTATAAATCTGAAAATTTAATCTCTGTCTTTGATTTTGATATATCTGTAGCTGATAAAAAATATCAATTATGCTAGGTGATGTAACATGATATAATAGTCAAACAGTTTCATTCATTTCCTGAAAAGCTCCTTTTCTTTGTGTTGTGAAGGTTTTTTGTGTAAAAATGTTATCCTTTCATGTGAATCTGGGCCTCGGTCTAAACGCAGAGCGACTGGAGGCACTGGGTCATTTTGTGGCAGTCTGCATGAATGCCTTCAGACATTTTGCAGGAGAATACCGCCGTGATAAGCATCACCTCCATCCTCAGTGGTGCTGCCATCCGCCCCGTGATTGAGTGGGCACAGATCTGAAAGGGTGAAAGCGGTCCGTGCTTGACTAATTGAGAGCCCGCACATCGTCAGCAAGCGACACCGCCACCGTCTGCTTCCTCTCCTTTTCAAGTTTGCTTCCAGAATCATTTCTCTCTTTTGTTTTATTCCTCCCTGTTCATAGAATTCAACGGTGGAGGTCGTGGACGGAAAATACGGCCGCGATTTATCAGACGGGCATTGTCTCCTGACATAGCGAGGGCCTTTATTCTGCCCGTTCACAAATCTCTGGTCTACTGTCTTCCTACTTTGTGATTCAGGAGGGTTATTGGTGAGCAGTGAGCATCCCTAACACCGAACATCTGCAGCAAGTGAGAATAAAATATCTGCCGGCGTTTCCTTCTCTTGCTAAATTAACTTGTTGAACGCCAGATGAATAGATATCTCAGTATATCATTCTTTGGAACAAAATTGCGAGGCAAGTACTTCATGTACAAGATGTTCAGTACTGTAGAAGCAGAGGTGAGCAGAAGCTGGAGCAAGTGAATGTGTTCCTATTGCCTTTAAGTACAAGGGAAGCAAGCCAGGGAAGATCTTAAGAAATGTTAAGCTGAAAAGTTTTGAGGCACAGACCAGACCAGTCGGTGGTGCGTTCAGATCACGAGGTGGACACAATAGCATTGATTACCATTGCCATTTACTTCACTTGACTTTTTCGGCTCATTGAAATTCATGTGCAGATTTTGCAATTATGATGTCCACTTTCATTCAGTACGCCAACTCCATAATTTTGCTTGACCATCGAAAGTTCCATTGAGTTTATAATACAAAATCACAATAAAGTAGCCCTCCTCTGTTTTCCGTCTTCTTTTAAAATGTCACTTCAGGAAAAAAAAAATGTAGCTGTGAATTACTTTTGAGCGAGGATATTTTAATTACAGATGATTTAAATACCCGTAAGGCTGTGTCATATTTGTGCTCAAAAAAACATACTGCAATAAAAACCAATTTACAAAGTGTAATATAAAAACGTCCTCGAGAAATGCATTTTCACTACACGCATTAATATATCTGCAACCTCGAGGCAAATGACTGCTGCCCGCGTAGAGAATCTTCTGTGCAGACTTGATGCTAGGTTGTTTGTTGAACCAATATGAAACTGGGGATTACAAGCAAATGAATTAATAGAAAAATAAATGCAAACGGTCTGATTCGAGACAGTGTGCTTGGACTGCTCCCCGCCCCCCGCCCCCGCCCCCCACCACCCACCACCCACGACAGCAGATTTTTTTCTCACGGTGGCAATTTTGTGTTTCACTGAGTGGAGCCAGCATCAGAGATGTGTCAGAGAGAAAGAGGAAGGCCAGCTAAAAAGAGCTTTACTGTGAAGAGGGAGAGGCTAATATCGCCCTCATCTGAAACACTGTGCTGTTCCTGATAAGAGCCGTTTCACTTTTGTTGGTGGTAACAGACAGGAAGTCCCTCATTTGTTTCATATGACAGGGAGCTTCCTGAAAGTCAAGACAGCGAGTCACTCGCTATGATAATTATCTGTATTATCAGCAATTCATCTGTTGATTTTTGTTCTTGCTTTTCGGTATTTTGTTGTAAACACTGAAACGTTAGATTGTTCTTGTGATTATTACTCTAGAATTCATAATATTTTCCTCTGAGATTCCATTACATATGATAATATCCTGTTATTTTTGGAAAGTATTTGTTTTCAGCAGCCAGGGTTAGTTTGGTTTTTACTTGCATGAGAAACGACTGAAAAACATGGCCGCAGCTGCAAAAAAAAAAAAACAGTGTTTTGGTGTGCCAGCAGGGACACACTGCTCCAGCCTAAAAGAAAGTCAATTCCCTACTGCAGTGATGGGGACACTGCGCTGCAGGAGGTGGTGTAATGTGGATAAAAGAGTACCTTTATATTTTAACTGACAGCAGTGTAGCACTCCATTGAACTTTCTCACAGTCGGAGCACTAACACAAGGGTGGCCTGAGAAGGCAAACAATGAGAAACATTTTGTAAAGGGTACCAGTGGGAGCCAAAGTCCATAGTTAGAGGCAATGGAGTGCTTTATTTCTAGCTGTGCAGTTATCCCATCAGCATCTTCGTGAAACATTGCATAATGTTTTGCCAGTCAAACTCACCCCTGGTGTCCATAATCTAAATTCCTAATCAGGACACCTAACGATTCCCCGGCCTAATTGGCTATTAAAGCTATTGCCTCTCCGTTGCAAACGATGCGTAATGAGGGAGCTGGAGTAGAACCGCGTCAGCCAGACGACTGCTGAACATTAGAGATGTGAGAGGTGTGACCTGCGCTTAGACCTGTGGATAAAGGCCTCCATAGATTATTCATCCATTCAGATACATTGGTGAATTATTGACCACTTCCTCTATTAACCTGGCATGTAAGGCCACTCCCCCAGTTCAAAGCAAACTGCATTTCTGGGCTCTGTGTATGAGGCTAGCTTGATGAATGCTTTGCTTTCACACTTCAGTAGGAAGCCGTGCGTCGAGGCTCGGCCCCGGCTCATTTTACTTGCAAACGGGCTCGCCCGCACACACTTCTCCCTCCCTGTCCCCAGCCCTCACAAACGCGCGGAAGGGTGAAGGTTAAAGGCCAGCCGAGTTGCCTCGGGCCAAATTAAATTACTGTGATTGCCTCGTCTTTCGTAATTAATCTGCAGCGGGCTTGGGGGCATTAATGGCTTTGAGGGGCTCCGCTAATTAAAAGCGGCCACATATCACGGGGACACGGGAACGCTGGGGTTTGTGGCCCGGCTTTGATCGTGATTCCTCCTGAAAGGCCGCCAGTAGCTGCTCTCGTTCTGTCTGGCCGCGCACGCGCCCCAGCGGTACGCTGCTCTCGCTCGGTCGTTCGACATCAGATCTTCATGCTGCACCACCGACGATGTATTTCACCATAACTGACTCCAAGAGTATTATGACTATTCAGCAAAGCTAGTGGCTAGGTAACACTCATGTGACAAAGAACAGGACTCTGTATAGTGTTATCTGATCCAGAAACAAACTGTCATGTTTCTCAACCATTCACTTGCCACCCCTAAAGGTGTGTCACATCGGCCAAATCACCTTTTTTAAATTGTCTTTATATTGTATAATAGCTATTGTGTATTTAATAGCTGAGTCTTTACATAAGGCAATTCATTTAACAGTTTTTTTTCTTCCATTAAATCTAATATTTAATTTTCCGGGAATGATTCCATTGAGATTCAGAACATCTTTCACAAAAAAGTCCTTGCCAAGACAATAATGCATAAATACATGGTTAAAACAGAAAATAATCAAAGCGTAACAGATGAATAACAAAACAAAACAGTGATATCATGACTCTTATGAAATTCAGAGCCATACCATAAATCAAGAAGTGTCAGTGGCTCGATTGTCACCTATCGTAGGAATAAGCAAATACAAATAAGGAAATGCTTTCACACTGCTGTGAGGTTCTATAAAAAAAACGGGCTGATGT
Organism: Albula goreensis; assembly: GCA_022829145.1. Taxonomy (NCBI): domain Eukaryota; kingdom Metazoa; phylum Chordata; class Actinopteri; order Albuliformes; family Albulidae; genus Albula; species Albula goreensis. The sequence goes on from CM040744.1 coordinate 41,537,733, forward strand.
GAAACACACACAACCCTCTCTGAATCACAACAATGAATTAGACAGAGCTTCCTTCCACGAACATACGCTAATCGGCATTGAGTTTTAACGTTCTGAGGTTGTTTCAAAGGCGAACGTAATTAGAATATATTAAAGCGTGTCCTTGACAATTCAAAAGCATGATTCAGAAGCAAGTAATAACAACGTTAGCTATTGTCACCCCCTGACACTAATGAATGTTGTTCTTGCAGGCCTCCCCTCGGGAAGAGGCTTGCATTTGTCATGGGTGCCGGGTGCAGCCCAGGCACGGCCTAAAATACTGCCTGCAATAATGTACTTATTTATAGAGCATTTGGTATGTGTCTAAGAAACTAACCACCAAATTACATCCATAATCCCACTGTTTCAGTTGGGACGCCTGGTACCACTAAAACCATTTGTTGAGGGGGGGGGGGAATGGGGAAGAAAGATAAAGTAATATGTCAAGAAGGTAAACAGCGGTGAACGTAATGCTTCCCATATGCTGGAAATTCTTTCGAGGAGAATCGGAGAGCAGTTATAAAACTCCGCTCAGCTTACATCTGCACTTCCATCAGGCTGCGTTAGTGGTGGGGAGGCGGGGAGGTTGGTTGCGATACTGCCAAACTAATGAAAAACCCCTCGGCTGTAGAGCCTAGAAAGCAGGTTTTGTGCCTGGGAGGGACTGGGCTGGGGGGGCTGATTGAGTTAGGTTTAGATAAAGGAAATGAACCATACTTGTTTTTGTTTTTCGTGTCTCTTTTTTTCTTTTTTTTCTCTCTTGCTAAGTGCCATAGCTCGGCTAAACATGTGGATGTTTTTAATTTACTCTTTTAGCCCGCAGTGTTTCTCCCTCTCTCTCGCTCCCTCTCTCTCTCTCTCTGTCGTCCTGGATGCGCTTGTTGTGACGCACTCGTCTCTCATGAATGCGAGGGCTCTCTAATCAAGAGGCGTCTGCGCGAGGAGGGGTGGCTAGACTGGATCTGGCCACTTCTCGTCTGGGGCCAGAATGGTGTCATCGGAGGCTGCAGCTGCGTCTGCCCTGGGGGTGGGGGTGTTTTTCTTTTGGTGGGGGTGGGAGTTCAGCTCTCCAGGCAAAGTCTCATAAGCCCAAATACTGCATGTTTAATCATCCCAAACTGGAGCAGTTTAGAGCCGCACTGAGCCTCTCAGAGGGCTACCCGAGGGGTGAGAGTCCCAGCTATGCCTGTCCATCCTCTGCAGAAAGCGCACAGGTCGCTAACAAGTAGCTGTCCCAAATCCAGTACTTTCCACAGACTAAATGTGCTAAACTAAATGGAAATAAAACGTATCATAAAGATATTGCAACCAATGGTTAACATAAAGAATTGTTAATGCTTGGAGCAGCATTAAGGTCAAACAAGGTCAAGTGAAGCAGGCAGAGACCCTGATCGTGTTCAAATCCAGGCCTGATGCAACACTGGATACGCTGGAGACTGTATAGAATTGGTGAGGCGGGGAGGGCTAAACAGCCTGTTCTCATCGTTTGATATTGTTTTCCTTTAAGCAATATATGTGCAAATACTCAAATGACTGTACTTTTGAGACTTTGTGAAAATGTACATATTTATCATAATGTTCCAAAAATGTTATATATATACATATATACAACACCTTGTAGTGTATTCAATTTCCGCACCGGCTGCCAGTATCCAAGATTCCTCTTTGTGGTTTTCCTCCCACACAGCAGTCGGTAACCGTTTTGTGCATCTGTATTTAAGTCCTTTTGGAATCACATCCTGGTCGCCTCCCCACAGCTAAATGCAGGCCTTCACACAGAGCCGGCTGGTAGAGGCCCATGAGTTCACCTGAGGTCAAACAGACCCCCTCCGCAATGAGGCAATAATGGGCTCAATCAATGATGGCCTTAGAGCAATGAGAGGCTGATAAAAGGCAATGTTCATAATCCAAACTCAGGCACTGAGAGCGAGGTGGTGGTGGGGGGGGTGAAGCACATCGATCGCCATTCAATTGGCAGCACTCCAATCAACACGCCGATTGGCTTTTCTGTCTGCAGACCTTGTATATACAGAGATCTTATGGGAGTGACCACTCAAAATCAATAGTGTGTTTAAATTTATTGACTGTGAATGTATTCCAACGAATTAGCCGCTTGAAGGCAAGCCATAAACAATTGACCATGACTGGGATTTGCTCATTTTTTGATGGCTGGAAGGATAATGTTCCCCCTGCATAAGTTCATCTTAGTATCACTCTTATACTTAATAACAACCAGTGGGACTACGTTTTCACATTGCAGAGAACAGTCCATGAATAAAATGCACATCAGATGAAGAGAAACAGCATACAGATTAGGAGAACCGCTAAGGTTTTTACATTAGCTGCGTGCTTTTTCAGAACGCAGCCTTTGAAACGGGCAGCGCTTTGCATTACTCCAACTGAGAGAGAGGAACCAAAACTTGGCTGAAGGATGTTATGGTCAGATAGAGGTTGGATTTTTGACCATCTGTTTAACAGGCAGGTTCAGGGGAGACATCCATCCCACTGCTAATATCAGACTTCATGGCTGCGCCTTTGTCCACCCACCTTCTGCACTTGCAACCTAAACGGAGTTCAGGAGAGCGGAACTGTTTAATATGTGTGAGGCTTTGGATAAAATATCTAAACGACCCACCGGTCAACTAAACCTGCGGATCCCCCCTCCTCTCCCCCAAGGGCTTGCTGGTCATAATTACCTTTTGCAAATCCATGGTCCTTGCTTAACCAAACACGCTCGCAGGGTCCCGGTGTTTGAACCGTGGGGTCGGTGGGCTTGATTGCGGGAGGGGGGCGGGAGGTAGGGGAGAGAAGCAAGTGAACAACAGATCAAAGGCTTTGCTGTATATACACCCCCCCCCCCCACCCCCCTCCTGGGGGATTTACAGCATTGATGTATCTGAGCTTTCCACCTGGCCCCTTTGCGCTCTCCTGTAAATGAGAGGATATGTCGCTGGGGGTATTTTGTGACGTGTTTTTTTTATATGCGGCCTGGATTATTGAAAGCTGGGGCTTCAGGAGATGTGTGCTTTAACAAAAAAAGAGGTCTGGAGGTTGTCCAGGCAGAAATAGCATTGCTTTCCCCGCCGCTCAGTGTATTTGCCTGCACCGAGAGCCATAAAACCTTTTTTTCCCATCTTTCAGCTTTAGCCTAGGTTTGGGAACAGGTTTCCCTGGTAACTAAAAAGCTGGAGTCAAAACTAATTAAAGGTATGAAATGATATGACTCTTTCTCTTCGCTGCATGTATATAAATCTCCTGCTGAATGTCGAATGTAAGCGATCCACCCCTTGTGGCCTCATTTTATTTTAGTTCTGCAGTTATGTCTTGCGCCCCTCCTTTCCTAGAACAAACCTTATTCAACAAAACCTCATAATAGCTGCAGAGCAGTCTGGCTGGAATGGTGGAGCTGAACTGTAATATTTATACCGACACTAGTACAAGACGGTGATTTTTGACAGAATCCAAACAAGTCACATATATTTGCATTGTGCTCTTAGTGGTTTGTTATTTTCATGTACTGTATAATGGGTTGCTTTTGAATGTAGGTGATTCTGGCACACATTCACAAAAGGTGAAGTAAGGTAAACCCCTGCACTCATGAAGTTGACTGGTTCAGAGCTCTCTGGTTTAAATAGTTTTTGAAGGGATTGTCTAGTAATTAAGCCCTTTTGTCTACTTACCCAGAGTACAAACAGCCAGTAGTCCTGTGCTTTGGTTCAGTACATATCTCTGCAAAGCAAAGACAGCACAAAGCTGCAGTAGATTTATCAGAGTGAGAGCTCTGCAAAGAGCCTGTAATCTCTTTGTTCATTACTGCAGACCCATGGTTACCTGTCTGTTCATTACTGCAGACCCATGGTTACCTGTCTGTTTATTACTGCAGACCCATGGTTACCTGTCTGTTCATTACTGCAGACCCACCTGGTTTATTTACCCTGTCTGTTCAGCTGTCTGTTTACTGCAGACCCATGGTTACCTGTCTGTTTATTACTGCAGACCCATGGTTACCTGTCTGTTTACTACTGCAGACCCATGGTTACCTGTCTGTTCATTATTGCAGACCTATGGTTACCTGTCTGTTTATTACTGCAGACCCATGGCTACCTGTCTGTTTATTACTGCAGACCCATGGTTACCTGTCTGTTTATTACTGCAGACCCATGGTTACCTGTCTGTTTATTACTGCAGACCCATGGTTACCTGTCTGTTTATTACTGCAGACCCATAAATTAAGTGTCTACATCTTTGTTGGTGAAGTAGTTTAAATGGCTTTTTTTCCCAAAAGAGAGATGGAAGCAAGTTACAATACAAAACTAGACCTTGCAGTCAACAATGTGCTACCTATTGGCCTTGATGCATCATAATGACCGGTAACATTGATCTTAAATTGGATTAACTTAGCATAGCTATTTCCCAGGTCATGTCCCTTTTCAGTCTGTACTGTGGGTAAGTTTCGCTCATATGCATGGGACATTTGATAATTGGTATGAGAATGTAGAAGAACTAGAAGTGGATGGTAAAACCTAGTTACAGTTGCAATAATATTTCCTTTTCATTTTCAAATTCAGCATCAAATACCCACATGGCTACACCATAATATGTGTACCATGTACATCAACCAATAAGATAAATTCTAATCCATCAGACATCATTTTTACTTAATTCCTTTTTAAAATAATGTGTTTAGTTATTGACAATGTTTACATGATTTTTAAATTTTTATTTTGTTTCTCAATTTGTGAGCAAGTTAATATTCATTTCTGTGTAATATGAATCCCTATTTACAGAGATTCCGCCCACCATGGACTACCATGCATGTGTGTTTATGTGAGCTACAATTCTGTGGGTACAGGCCCTTCAGCCAAAAAAAACCCTGGCTGAGATACCTTGGCTCCAACGATCACCCGCTCTCTTCCTGTGTCAAAAAAAAAAAAAAAGCGTCTGCGGAAAAAGTCTGCTCGTGTGAAAACGGATCGTCCCTTGGGTCCACTTCCTGTCACGCTCTCTTGAACTTTGGGGTGTCTGTTATCATGTCAGCCCAGGAAAGCGCTGAAGTATTCCCAGCAGCCCTTGCTCGCTGACGCTGAACGAGGCAGCTGAAAAGTTGTGCCAATTTGCACATAAGTGCCGTGAACAAGTTCAAAGTGTGTCGTTCTCAAAAGCATTCTTTAAAAAAAAAGAGCAAACAATGCCTTCTAAATAGAGTCGTGCGTGAACCAGCGTTAAAACAGGGTGTTAGACAGCACTGTTTAAACATTCAAAACTATACGACCAACCTGTATTGATCATGACAAAACAATTTAACCTTGTATGGTGTAATTACTTATTATTTGTCAGAGGCCCTTATCCAAGGTGACTTAGGTATAGTGCATTCAAAGATGTGTGAACAGAATACCAATGTCAAGTAAACAACCACAATGCAAGAACAGCATAATACAAAACTGTGCAACTCTGTACATATCCAAAGGCAAGTGGAAAACAATGAGAGCAGTTTTCAAAACAAGTTGCCCGCAGGGGAAAATTCTGTATATATCACACCCAGCATTTGGTGCAGTTTCAAACATGGAGCCAGCAGTGGTTTTGATTTTTAGTCTACATTTGAGAGCAAATGGGAGATTTCTTGTGATACTGTACATTTGTTGGCAATGAGTCATATTTGTGCGCATCCTACAGTAGCAAAATGTTATGGCCTTCCTCAATATGGTGAAACAGGAAGCTTCAGACTTCCTCTGCAACTTCCTGTATGGGACATTTCAACAGCTTGTACAAGCTAGCTGGATCAAAACAAGTGGGAAAAAGGTAACACCACCTAATGCTTTGTCTAACAGTTCCATTTTAATCAATCACACGTTACGTGTGTTCATAAATGTTACTGGTAGGGCATTCATGGATGCAGACAACAGGGTATTGATCAGTTTGAGTTACAAATCAATAGCATATTATGACAATTAATGGCACACTGATGCACAAACAGTTTGACAGCAAAATCCTGCTCAGAGTTTATTTGACAATGTCAAAGCATTCTAGAATATTGTATGTGGTGCTTTTTTCCATGTTTTTACATGAAAAATGAACCCAATGAAACCTTTAATATATAATTGTGCATCTTACATAATAATAATAATAATAATAATAATGATAATAATACCCTTGTGATAATTCTGTTTCAAAGCAGCTACTTCCTCCAGAAACACTCATTCTTATTGATTTTGATAACATAATTCTCATTATGTTTCAGTACATCTCATGTCCGTAAAGGACTACTGGAATGGATTGGGGTATTCCTGGGTGTTCAGACTGGGAATGTCTTCATTGTGACTGGGTTGTGGGTCAGTGTGTGTGTGTGTGTGTGTGTGCGTGTGTGTGCGTGTTGTTCCAGGTTAGGTTATTTCTTGACTGCCCCAACACATGTAAGTAACCGCCCTCCCTTTATGGAGCGACAGAAGCCACAGAGCTCTGCGGCGAGTCGCGCTCCACTGAGGGGCCCATTTGTCAGAGGCAGACAATGGCCTTCAACAAAGAAGAAGAACAGGAAGCAACCAGGCTGCTGTTTCATTGCTTTTGTTTTTTTTTAATTATAAACAAAACCTGCAATATGGGGGAGCGTGTGGAAGGGTATAGTACATTGAGCTGTGAGCTCTCTGTCAATCTCATAAAAATAGTGCAGCCGCAATAACGTGGCCAGCGGGGGGAAGGAGAGTCTGGAGTATGTGCGAAGACGCCGGTCTCTTGAAGCGGCTCGCCGTTAATCAATGTCACGACCGCTGGTGCGGCTAAAGTAAGCACCAACTCAAGCCCCAATGGGGAAGGCAGGGGACGTGAGGGGTGGGGGAACAACAAACGTGCCCATTGTGATTCGCCGTTCACGCTGGCGCCCCATGTTGGCCCGTTCACAGAGAAGAATGCTGGGAGGCCTCGCAGGGTCAGAAACCTGTGAGAGGAGAGAAAATCGCTCCATTGTGGCAACGCAGCAGGTTCCTCTAGGAGGCTCACGAGGTAACAGCGGGGGAACTGGTTAGTGATCCACTCGCGGGAATAGAATGACTCACCCATTGCGTGTGAGCCGCCAGAGCAAAGGCAAGCGAAACTCGTTCAAAAAAAAACACCAGTTAAATTAACGCTGCTGGTAATTAGACAGGCCTTTTAATCTCTGTCAGTAAGAAAGGAATCAAAACCTCAAAACAGGGCATCAGCCTCAAGCAGACAGGTTACCTGTTACTGGGTCCCTTCTTTCAGATTTTTTTTTTTTTTTTTTTTTTTTTTTTACAGACAGCATGCTGTCATGACTACCAATGAAAATGTAAGTGGCTTTTTTCCACTTGAGATGCCTACAAAATGATTTGGACTGCTGGCCACATGCGGCATCTTGCTGTGATACAGTACATTGGTAATGGGGGTTTGGAGTCATGGCGTAGGTTATTATGGGGTGGCAGTCTGATATAGGGGTTAGGGAACTGAGCTTTTACAGTAACTCAGAAGCTGCAAGTTTATTCCTCTGGGGTGAGAGGTTTTTACCTTCAACTGTCTCAGTACAGTACAGCAGTGGAAAAATTGCACCACGTGTAAAAATCTGAGCAGTTTAAAACTAAATTGATGCGATGTAACCAAAAAAAGCCACCCGAAAAAGGCTTATGTTAAGAAAATAAATATTGAAGAGTTAATGTACTGAAAATGGAAACGCAACTGAATCTACTGTACGAGTTTGCTTGATGGGTTAGGGTCAGGTATTAGGTGTCAGGCATATCAGATTCCAGTCCTGCAGATCCACAGTGCCTGCTGGTTTTTGGTGTCCTCCAGTGCTTAGGCCATTGATGTCATCGTCATTTAATTAACTGATTGGCTGACCCAGGGGTGGCCAACCCTGGACATGGAGAGCCAAGGCGTGCGCAGGTTTCCGTTTTCACCTCAACCGATTCTGACCCAGGAAACCCAGATGAGGTGCGTAACCTGCGACTCAGCTGTGCTGACTTATCGATAAAGCGTGGAGTAACAACAAACGGCAGCACACCATGCAGCTTTGCAGACCTTTTCAGTTTGTACAGAGGATGACTGCTCCTGGTTTCCAAGGCCTAAATTCAGTGGTGTAGCGGTAACTGAGGAGGCAATTATGCTGTCTAAGGAGGTGGGCCTACTGTAACTCCAAAGCCTTTATGTCTTCAAGGTAATAAGGCTAATAGGTGGATATATAATACATCCTCAAAGGTTTATGTTGATGTATTCTATATACTCACACATATACCCTATATATAACTACACCATTGCCATATATAAATGACTACTTTGAAACACACCAGATGTATAATATATATATATATATATATATATATATATACACAGGCTTCATTAATCATATAATGAGTTGACCCACAATGAGCTGTCAATCACTGACTTCCTTTAACCCATCAAAATGTTTCGCTCACCACAGCAAAACGGAATTATTAATTAATGGGGTGTCAGGAAAGCTCATTCCCCCCTCTGTGGGCAATGCGCACAGGCAATGCGCACGCCCCCAGGTCTGAGGCTGCGGGTCTAAATGTTCCTTTCCCCTCCCGGGTCGCTGGTGTGCGGTATAGTTTGACTGGTTCATCCCTCTTTCTCTTTCATCCCGCTCCGGCGGGTGGGAGCACGGGCGGTGAGGCGCTCTCATTAGTCCCCACTTCAAAGGGCTGTGGGCTGGAGAGGAGAGAGGTCAGAGCAGCATCATCGGCCCAGCTGTTGCCAATGCTCCGGGAAGACTGCCCCCTAGAGGCCATATTGAGAAACGCTCTGGCTTTGAAGATGATGGCCAATTGAGATCTCCTCCTTGTCCTGAATACATATACAAATATATTTAACAGATTTTATTTCTATTTGTAAAAATACTGTTACTAAACTGTGTTTCTGGGGCTGTAACCATACATACCACATTGTTATTGACGTATGGAAGTATTTGGCTTCCTTGACAAGTCAATCAAGTTTAAAATTGAATCTTATGTTTGCACATTTTGTGTTCTCTTGGGTTATAATTCCCTCCTCTGGTTATTCTTTTACTCTGACTTTGTCTTTGTGTTGGTAACTTGCTCTGGAGTGCCTGCTTAAATGGCTGAAATTTAACGTAATGTGATGTAATATTAAAAAAAAAACCTTTTGACAAATGAGTTAAACCATTCCGCTGGGATTCTATAGTACAACGAGCAGTACTTCCTGTATGTGCTCCCCAATGGGCTTTCATAACAATGTTGACAGTGAAATATTTTTCAGGATTACCAAAAATATCCATTTCATGCTCTTTGTGGAAAGAGTGCAGCAGCAAGCCTGCAGGGTGTGTACAGTATGGTTAATTTAGCGTTAGCAGAACAGTGTGCTGCCGCTGCAATGAAGAGATTTACTGACAGTAGCTCTCAGGATAGAGCTTACGCCACAATCTGTACATATTTGTGTGTAGGATAATCATGTGAATTATAGCTACTGGCATAAGCTTTATTGCTTAAAACTGAGTTTTCCGGGGAAAGTTGACCTACTCGGATAATTGAATATCTGGGTGAGACTGCAAAGTGAAACAAGATTAACAACCTCCCAACCCCGCTGGAATTCCACCGGATTTGTGTGACCCACTTCCCCCCAGGAAAATCTTTCCCATCCCGCAAAATGGAGGGTGGGGGGGATAAAGAGGAAGCAACATGGTGTTTTTGGAATGAGGGGTTTGTGTCAGTTTCAGAGCGTAATGCTAGCCGAACAGGGTGGCTTTGATTTCACTCCTCACCTCCGTGCCATTTTCATCAGTCACTCCCTCCCCCCCCCACACACACACACACACACAAGCAAAGCTGTGCAATAAAAATCTGAGTGTTCCACCCACTGGAGAGTTTGTCGTTTGTCTTCTCAGATTGCATTCAGAGAAAAAAAAAGGGGGTGGGACTCAGCAAGGGAACTCAAAACCGGTGAACTTCCCTTCTACACTTTTTTTTTTTTGAGGAAACTCAATCAATTTTCGGGCTTAAATGTGATGAATTGAGCATAACAATTGTGCAAAACCATTTGCATTGGTTCGGTTCGGTTCGGTGTTGATATATAAAATGTGTCATAGTTGTAATTTATCACATAACATAATATTGCATCAAAATGAATTTGTGTTGTATTTTTTTAAAAATAGAATTAAGTCACAGTGTCTTTAAATAAGGAGTTAAGAGACCTGATTATATTTCCATGTATTTTCCAAAAGACAGGAAAGCCATGTATTATAGCTCTACAATGGTAATTTTGAACACCAACATAATCACTTGTTCTATACACAAACACCAGAAAGAACTGACGAGCACAGAGTGGTGCACACAAAAAGAAAAAAAAAAAAAGACAGCAGACGCCATGGAAACAGGCATGATGCCACAGTCACAGCCATTTGGGCTCTGTGTGCAAAACAGCAGACACATTTCAGCTGATGGATAATCACTATCCATTACCTGCCAATATAAACGGCTCTGCCCGTCCACTTGCATAAAACACTCGAGCACTCAAGTGACTCGTTGCATATCCAGACGCTAGAAGTGATTCTACCCACAGCAAAGAAGAAAATAAGATCCTCCTGTTATTCCCCAGCGAAGTAATCCTTCCACCCACCGGTTCCTCATGAGCTGGCCCTTGATGCACAGAGAGGAAGAGAGAGCTGTCTCTTTTTCTGCCTCCTCATATCTAATTACAAGTGGTGTCTGGTGGAGTGGAGAACCGGGGAGATAAAACAGCCCCCTGCTGTCGGAGGGCCCCCATTTCTTTGTTCCATTCTGTTAGCCATTTATCAGACAAAGCGTTTCCGTGGGCACTCACCCACGCACGAACGCCATGGTCTCGCTGCGCGGTCTCTCTCTTTTTCTCTCGCTCTCTCTCTCTCTCTCTCTCTCTCTCTCTCTCTCTCTCTCTGTCTCTTACCGCAGAGGAAGTTGACTGGCGTACAGGAAGCACCCTGCTAACCACGCTAAAGCCCACTTAGACCGAGGCCAGAGCTCTCTAAGGGAAGCTTGCTTGCAGGCTAACTGCTATCTGATTGCCTCAGTCTTTAAACTCCTGCAGTGAATTCTGCACCGTTACATTCTTTTGGATTGTCCATTACCATCAAATTAGCTTTTGCTCACAATGGATTGCCTTTATACGGTGCTCATTCCTGTTACACAGAGTGCTTTAGAGTTAAGGGGGGGACATTAACCTCTGCCATTACCAATAAGTAATGCCCATTTTGGTGCGGCATGGAAGCCATTTTGTGCCTTGAGACTCACCACACATCAGCTTTAGGTGGAAAGGGAGAGAGTCACTGAGGCAATTAAACAGATTTCCTTCAATATAGAGAACCGCTCCCACAAACAGCTTCATTCATTTAATGTTCTTACCCATATAACGCTTACACAGCTTACTCTTCTTTTAAAAATACAACCCATTTAATACAGCTGGATATTTACTGAAGTAATTCAGGTTAAGTACATCGCTCAAGGGTACAACAGAAGTGCACCACCTGGGAATTAAGCCCACAGCTTCTGCACTGCAGTCACAGTTCCTGAACCATTAGGCTTCACTGCGACTTTTCAATGGTGCCTCACACTGGTACGCTACATTCATATCAATTTTATTAATTACCCGTCAGCATCAGATTTTCTTTTAGTTCACAAGATTTGCATAACATAGCACCTTCTGCCTTTTCCTGTTTGATCGGTGCAATACATTAAAGGACCTCTGAAATTAGCTCTTGAATCTCTCAGTCTGAGTTAAATAGAAGAAAGGAGAAAAAAATCGGTAAATCATTTGCTAATTTCTTTTCTTTTTTCACAAATGACACCAGTGGAGATTGGCTGTTGTACTCAATTATGCTTTCACTGCACGGCTCATTGGTTAAACACAGTTTTTTTTTGGTTGAGATTAAATGTTAAGGAGCTGGTCTCAGCCGTATCCTGTCGCTGCCACTGTTGGCCATTATGAACACATACTTCATATTTTAGTTTTCATTACGCCAATTACACCATTCAAACTATGAATTATTAAAACAGCTTCACTGGGGCAACAGAAAAACGCATGTACTGCAGTGATTACTCAGTCGTATGGAAATCAGGCATACATATTTCACGCTGTGAGCCGGCAAATAAAACAGATTTTCCAATAAAACCGTCCTTAAACTCCTTTGGGTACAAAGATCTGGACAAACAAAGCAGCAAATCCGTGGCATAGAGGCAGACTGCAAGTGCGTTCCGTACATAACTCATGGACAGACATCTATTTATATGCTGTGCTGTAGCTGAAGCATGCTACCTTTGTCAGGTCTCACACATTCAATGAAGCAATAGGCCCGACGGCTCGGTGCGCGATGTGAAAATGAACGCGATTAAACCGGCATGTCTCCTCGGCAATTTCACGTCCTCCATCTTATGCGCAGGGCTGCACCGCTCTTGTGTACATATTAGTTTCCGCAGAAGGCATAACTCTCTGGAACGGCAGCGCCGGGGAAAGCAGACCCGGTGATTTGTGGCCTTCCCGGCTGACGGTGATCCCGATGCTTTTTGTTGGGTGTCGGGGCCCGCAGGACAGCTCTCAGCCTCGCAAGGGGCCACCCGTTTTCGCTGTAAATATCAGAGCTCAATCCCGTGGTAAACGGCAGCTGTAAACCATCCGGGCGGTCGTTAATCATGTCCAATAGGCCCGCGAAGCGGCTCCACTTGTCTTATTTAAATAGCGCCGCCGCACTGCGTTGCTGGACCCCCTCCCCACTTCTCCCGCACCCCGTTTCAAACGCACGATTTACGGTTTCTGGCACGGGCCCGGGCCAGGCATCCATCCAGTTCTGCTGGGCGTCTGAGCGACGAGAGGCTGCGTCAGAAACACACGCGTGTGGCTGAATCGCCGTCGTATTTGTGATTTGTCACTCAATTAGCAGGGAATAAATAAGGCCAAGTGATCATACGGAAGGAAGAGGAACCACCCCGCCCGCGCCTCACTCCATCACCCCTACAAATTAACCAGAGCAAATACTCAAGCCCTTTCTGTTTCAGAGGCTGCAATTGTCAGTGTTGATTTTCATTCTTTAAAAACTGCCAGAAAATATGATCATTATTACATACCCTCTTGGCAACATTTTTTATCCAAGAAAATAAAAACTAAAGTTGCATATTTCTCAGCTGCAACAAGCTTTCCAAGCCAACAGTTCCTGCATCAAAATTTTCCTTTGCTTTTACATGCAAGTTTGTGCTATGCGTGTTGATAAATTTTACCCTACCAAACAGATTTTCTGCTGTAAAACCTGAATATTCATGAGTCATTCATATCTCATTTCTGCAATTTTTTCCTCCAACAGATGTAGCGGACAGATGAGAACAGCAGAGATTGTAGAATACCGAATAATCTCTGTAAAATGAAGCATTTCACCAATATTTCATGTTTTAAAAGAATCAAAATCCCCATTATCTAAGCTGCACCCTGCTCTTTCTCTAAGCAGCCAAGAGTCCTGGACCAGTTTCTGCATTAGAACTGCAGACTGCAGCACCAGCTGAGAATTCTCAGAGTGGGCCCGATGCAGTAGGTCCTGTTTTGTCATCTTATCTGCAGCAGAGAGGAAATGAGATTGTCTGGAACAGATGGGAGAGTGTGGTCAGGGTTATGTGAGGCAGAATACGATTAATCAGCGCATTTGTCAACAATATAAAGGGGGTGGGGGGTTGGGGGGCTGGGGAGGAGGGAGAACGAATGTCCACCGTAAAATCAGAGGGATACGCGATACACGATACGCTGCCACCGTTTTCCCAAAATAGCGTAACAAGAGTCACACGGGCCGGGGAAAAAAGGGCTCAGGCCAAAGCACAATGGCGCTACGGCGGGTCTTTATTTATCGTTTTCTGCGCGGTGCAGAGGTGCCGCTTATCACGCGGCCCCGTCACGAAACGCTGAGATGGCCTTTCTTCGCACGCAATCCCTCACTGTGGCTTTCCCTCGTCTCAAGGTGAATTCCGAAATGGCTCTTCCCGGGGACATGAGAGGGGGCTGCTTTGATCTTTTTGAAATGAATCTTGACCCGCGTCTCATTCAAACGGGCCTTATCTCCCCTTTGCTTTCACCCTCGGGTCCGTCTCTCTCGGCTTCTGTCATTTGTCAGTCCGTGCGGCGCTCCTCTCGCCAGTAAAAGCGGCCGCTGATCCCCATTCAGAAGGTCTGCGTTGAAAACATGGAGGGAACTCTGGAGGATAAACAGCGCAGACAGATCTTGGCCTTCACATGGGTGGCTTTTAACTGAGGTCAGTGTTTTTCGCCCTACGAATCCCACATCAAAAAGCACTTAAGGATATCAATCACGTTTCTTGGCTACTGATTGAGTTTCATCACCATGGAGATCTGGCCAAGCCATAGAATCACAGCTATTATATAAGGCATTTTTACAATTTTTTGTTTTTTGAGGCTGTAGTCTTGCATATGGTAACATGTGTTCTAAAGCTCTCCAGCATAAATGCATGCATGTAAAATAACACAAACAAAGCATGGATTAACAAAGATAATGTGACCTACCTTTAATTATCAAGAATGCATTTGATAGTGAATTATGTGCTGCATGAGTTCCCTCCCTCTGAAAACAAAAACTGAGCTTTTTTTTTCATGCAGTCAATATTTTTACTGGAGCCCAGCCAATTTATTGGTTCACCAAAGACACCGGTCAATAAAATGTGCACCAGTCATACCCCGATAGCCTGTTGGTTTATTATAAACGCGCACAAAAGCAGGGGCTTGTTCCATTTCTAGTGAAATATGAAATTATCATGTGATTATTGTTCCACTAGTGGAGCATAGAACATCAGGAAAACTGGCTATTATAGAGTGTTCAGGGTGAATGATGTTGATTCTAAAGCCACTGCTTGTTCAAGAGGAATCTCATCTTAAAGTGTTTTTCCTCTCCAACCACACTTCATTGTATTAGTCCTCACTTCTATAGGCCCACTTGACCCATCTTGACAGCTTATATATCACTTTGATGCTGGTGTGTCACAATCATCCAAGTCCTGAATTTAGTCAGGGAATGTATGAGTGTTTTGGTTGTAAAAGTCTAATCACTGACTTCCCCTTGCAATAATGTATTATATGCTGTTACATATGCCCTTGCATATATTACAGACATGAGGTAACTATCGTCGTTGCAAGGTTGCCGGGGAAACAAGGGGGCATTGTTTTTCCAGTTAGTTCCATGAACTGCTACATCAGCACTCTCTGCTTTCCTTTAATGAGTATGTAAAATCAGGGCATATGATTGGCTGGAGTGGGCCTTCAACTTTAAACTTTATTGGTTTAATCTGTCTTATTGTGATGAGTGAAGTCATCTCCCCTTCCCTAAAGTAAGACTTTTTTGTGTCATCGCTTCCTTCTCCCTTCACAGGACACACAGGTCAAACGTCAGCTTCAAACCCAGGAAACATCCCAGCATCTGGCCCAATTCACACCTACTTAAGAGATAATTATCAACAAGTCTTTTCATGTGAAATAGGGCCTCAGACCAAGACTGAGATCCTCGTATCCTCCTCCAGAGACCCCAGTGTCATGTGCTATTGTATTCACACTCTGAATATCAGAATACTGAATTTTAATTACTGAATTCATTTCAAGAGTGAATGCACGTGTAGCACTTTGTTTTATATGATTAATCAGTCATTTAGTATTTTTCCAGCAAATGCTTCCCCTATCCTTCCAGATACATTTCACTCTTAAATCAGATTTTTTAAACAAAAAAAACATTTGTAAAGATGGCTTTCCTCTGACTCCTCTGTGATTTAATATTAAAATACTCACTGTTCAATTAATGTAGTGCACATTTTTTGTTGTTTAAATAAAACACTTTTTCATTGTTTGCTTCCATTTATTTGGAATGTGGATTCAGCACCAACCATCCAATGATCCAAAGTATCATTCAATTCAAGAATTCAAAAAAAGGTGGTGAAATGTTCAGAGTGAAATACAGACCCACTCTTTGACTTTCAACAAACACTACACAGTCACGGTTGGGTTTAAATTCTGTGCCTTTTGTTCTGGAGCCAAATTCAAGCTGAAGAGGTCCACAATTTTTGTCATTCATCCCTTCACAAGACATATGTGGATTCAGGGGATGTTAGTTATATTTCCCTCCAGATAATAACACCCCTATCCATAACCATTAGTGAAGCAGTTCTCCTCCCATAGGGGAAATACTGAAAGGACACCTTGCCTTAGTAAAAGATGACAGGGCAGAGTATCTATCAGCAGGGGAAAGATGGGAACATTTCAGCAGAGCAGTGAGGTGAAAATGCGCTCGTAACGGTATGTCAAACGGATCAGAAGGAAATAATCCCCAACATGCCTGGGTTTCTCTACCCATCATCCCAGGCCAGTTTTAATTGGTGTGCACTTGATACAGTCAACAAAGCACCCACCCCCCACCCAGTTTCACTTTCAAATGCTTGTCGTCCTTTTTCCAGAAAAGGTCAAATTAATTTCCTGTCCCTGTTAAATATAGAGTGCCTTGCCGAAGTATGCAGACCTTTGCACTGGTTTGAATACTTATGAAATCAAAACATCTCTGTTTATGAATTTCAAATAATGTTTTATATTTGCTACATCTTTTTTTGCTGTGTGATGGAGTGAGGCAGATTGTGTGTCAAACATATTAATTCATAAATGAAAGTGTCATGATTTCAGAGTTCAGAGGCAACATTATTAAAACATATATTAAAAAATAAGACCACATCGTTGTTTATGATGCGGAGGAATAACATTATCTTGACTGAAAAATAAGATGTCATGCATATTCAATAATTTAGATCGTTTCTAGATTACAATGTGCTGTATGTATATAAATTAATGAAGGTATCCACAGAAATGTAAGTTTAGTCAATTGAATAGTCATCCATTTATTAAAACATTTGCAAATGTCTGAGAAAAATGTATAAATGTATAAATGAAGAAAATGCCCCTCCATACTCTTACTGAGCAGCATGGTGACACAGCTGTACTTATTTCATCATTTACTTATGCAAATATCTGTTGGAGCCAATGTAAATTACCCTTGGCTTTCATGATGCTGCTGCAAGCCTATTTTTAGGAAATGGCCTTCTCAACTTCTGTATTTCTGTAGTTTCATATTACAGTTTATAGCACACATCTTGACTGTAGTCATATTTTCAGTTCTGTCTCGCGATAAACCAGAATGTGCAGTTTCATGTCCTGAATGTTCCACCGGACACTGAATAGGTCTTTGTTCGTTTATCTTTGATAATCTTGGAAGATTGAGGACCACATCATTTCCAGATGGATTGAGTTAAACATGAGTGAGTTATGAGTCCTGAATGAATCAGCACTGGTCCTAAACTCCGTGTGTGAGCTGTTATCTCACACACATCATGTGTCTTTGCTCTGTTGTGGGTCTCCGTGTGAAATTCCCGTTTAAATATGGACTGTATTAGCACCGTTTGAGCTCTGTAACCACACCTCCCCATGTGCACCACAGAACACTTCGGCATCCTTCGACGAGATGCTGCATCCGACATGAATCATTCATTTCGGCCTACTCTACTCCAGTCCTGGAGGGCCACAGTGCCTCCAGATTTTATCTCCAACCACACGCTGCACAACACAAGTTCATGAATCGGGCCAAGGGCTCTGCTAGGCCAAAGAGGTGAAGATATTTGCAAAATCAGGTAGTTCACTGTATGGTTGGAGCAGAAACCTGCTGACACAGTGGCCCTGCATAGTTGGAGTTAAATAGTTCTTTGTTAATTCATTCCAAACCTCAAATATTCCTGGAGTATTCAGAAAATCTACTCAAATCTGGAGCATGGTTAAAGCTCTTACTGTATACAGGCTTTTCTTGCCTTTATATTCAGTCATCACAAAATGTGTACTGAAACTTGTGCTTTCTGTTCATGTTATCAATGCCACAATCGGTAACCACTGAAAAACACACTGCGCCAAATAATCATAATGTTCATTTTCATCATAATTTTGATCAGGAATGTAAGAAATATTTCAAGCGTGGCAGGGGGAGCTTTGATGGAGTTTTCCCATTCCTGAAAATGAGACAAACAACTGGGACTGAAGTACATTTTACAAATGTTACCAAACAGCTCAAAAATAGCAGTTAAGGCTTCTTACACCGTCCCTTGTGTAAACCGCACCCATGGCTGTGCCTACACCGTAGGCCGAGCCTGAAATGAGTAAGTCAGAGAGTGTTTTAGCCTTACACAGCTGCCACCCTCAGGTCAAACCCCCAACATCCCATCCCCAATCCCCCCCCCCCCCCACCTCACCGGGAGCGATCCTCACCAACAGCGACACACCACCCCCCACCGCCCTGCCTAAGTGCTGGGTTATGCAGTCTGAAACCCTCCCGTCAGACCTGCTCTCTCTTCTGTCTCTGGCTGGCTGACTGATTCATGCTGAAAACCAGCCTAGATGGATAAATGGTGGGGTAGATGTCTACAATAAATCTGTCTGATTCACAACTAAATGGCAAAGCAGACAGGGGAGGCCTGGTAACGGAATAGCAGTGTGCCCGTTTGGCTTTTTAAAGAGCAGAAAATCCGACAGAAACGTGTTGTGAGCTTTCAGCCGAGATTTGACACAGATGGAATCATTTTTGGCTCAGCGCTGCGGAAATACAGCATAAATGCTGGCCTGTTTGTCTGTGGCAGTTTCCTGGCTGTTTGGTAGAGACCTTCTCTGCGATGCTTTTTTTTTTCTTTAAAAACAAGGGCAGCAAATCCAACAATGGCGTGTCACAACCTTTCGTCATTGACTTTGATAGAAACATTGTAGCGTTAACACAGCAGAAATACACTGTGGCTGCTGTCCTGCTTTAATGTGTTTTTAAAGGGAGTTTTCCCCTGATTCAGTGCTTTTGTGCAGATCCAGTAGCACACTAGCCTGGAGATAGATTACACCTGACTCTACTGCATGCCAGGTAACAGTAGGTAGCAGCTCCTCAGGTGTAAAATTCGACCCTCCGCCGGCCCAGTCGGGTCAAAGGGTGAGAGACTGATACATTCTCACGCTGAGAGGGACCGACGGCCCCGTTGTGTCTTCGGTGGACAGCTGGCGAGCGTTCGCAGCACCACGATCACTCAGCTCTGTCTCCGCACCGACTTTGGGCTCATGGTATTTCAATCCGAGCCCCGCTCCCGGAAAGTGGCGGCCCTCCCGCTCTGCGCGGAGCACGGCGTAGGAGCGGAGGGAATAGGTTTGATTAATAATCCTGCCAAGCCGGCCCATTATTATAAATTAAACCGGCGCAACGGCGAATGTTGCATTATCTCAAACAGCAAAAGGCATTAAACAGGAGCGCCGTCGTCCCCCGCAGGAGCGACTGATTGCGAGGCGAGGACACCGCCCCGTTCCTGGCTGGGCTTCGTGTTCAGTCTGTCACTCTATTTGTCTTCAGCCCCGAGTTTACTGCCCATCACCATTTCCACTGAAAGGACTCAGAGACTGCAGACACCAACGACTGCAGAAGTAATGTTTGAATGGGGTTTGAGTGGGGGGGGGACAAAGAACTTTCAGTCACTGACTCCTTTTAGCCAATCAGGAAGTTTCACTCTCCACAGTAGAACATGATGATTGGTCCAGCAAAGTCAGGTGCTGCTAGCACATGGTAGCTCCACCCATTAATGGTTTTGTGGATTTTCTTTTTCCCATTACTTGTCTGCATCTCTTTATGGCTATGACCACACATAACAGGAGTGTCCGATCTTCCCCTTCCTTGTCCAACATGAAAACCCTTATGAGGAAAACACATGAAAATATCATGTGTTTTTCAGACATATGGTTTTGGGACATTTCTAAAGTGTAAACCCTGAATTTAGCACATGTGAACAGCTGACCACAAGTGCCATGTTTGCTTTGTGCGCATGAAAATTTCTGGTAATGTGTCAAAAAAAAGCAATTTAAATGTCATTTAGCATGTTAAATGTCAAAAAGAAAAACTTGTGATATTTGTGAGATTAATCTGTGGATTTCATGTCTGGTGTTCTGTAAAGGAACACTTCAGTTTAGTAATCAACTAATTATTGTCTTAAATCAGAGATTAGTTAAGTCATGTGGTTCAATGCTTAATTAGAGCCAAATTCTAAAGCAACATCAGCCATCCTGTAATGATGTTGGAAACCCCTGCTACGTATGCATGCAATTCAGTTTGCTCCCTATTTCACTCGCAGCACAGTAAAAAAGGAACCTTCAGTAGAACATGTGCTCCAGTGATGTAATCATCACATGACCAGTAAATTACTGACATGCACTGCTCTAAATCAAAGTTGATCCAGAGTCAACATAACTAGAGAGCAGTCAACTGGAAAATACAGAGTGCCCTGCCAGGTCAGTCTGCATAATACCTCTCTGTAACCCATTTTCCGAGGAAGGGATTTTGGAGCTGTACTTTAGCGGTGGAGGATCTGTCATTATGGTAGCTTCCTGTGGCCTGCCTCAGTTTCGGAATGGACACTTTGGGTTTAAACCTGTGATTGCCACTTATGGCTCAGTTTTCATGGAAGCAACGGCTTGTCAGAGCGGTAACCTGCAGCTGCACCATAGCTAATAATGTCTGATGTCTTTATCAGATGTGTATTGGATTGCTTTATGTGATTCTAAATACAGGATTTGTCAAAAGCAGTATAAGTGTAATATTGACTTTTCTAACAGGATACAGAATAAATGCACATAATTTGTGTTTTAGGAAGAAAGAGCAGCCAACCTCCTGCTAAAACATTGCATGCAGGAAAAATAATATGTACACTGGAAGAGCATGAGACAAACAGATAAAATTAGTTTTCTTGAGTTCAACTAAAAAAATTATTATTTTATCCATGATAAAATGTAGACAAAATTTCCTCAACGGTGATGTAATCTTTCATAGGTTTCTGTGTCTGTTGTCATCTGTTTTGGGATTTATGTTGTACGGTAGAAGAAAATCATCAGTCTAACATGATGCAAATATAATCTTTTTCTGCTTTGTCTTTTCAAACATGACCTTTTTATATGGGCCTGAAGAGAGGCAGGCCCGAATGTGAGCAAACCCGCTCCCGTCAACAGAAATGTTCAGCAGGACCCATTGTGATGTCAGCTCAGTATCCGCTGTCAAGGCGGTGTCTTCTTTCCGCCTCTTCGTAGAAGTTGGTGAGAAAGGCGTATCGGGTGTCTCTCAGGTCCTTAGGCAGAATAAACGTTCATTGGAACAAGGTAGCCAACACCTGCCATGTTAGCCTAACAGAGCCCACAGCGCACTGATTTAGGTAGCAGTCAGTGGTATCAGGCTAGCAGTCTCTGAGCATGCTCAGTAGATGGATCTTCCCCCCTATGGTCAGATCTATATTTAATGAACCTGCTCCCCTTCCCCAGTTCAGGACTAAATTTAATGCATAAGCTTCTATTGGAGAGGTAGCATCAGATTGCTGTGGCATAAGAGTCCAACCAAAAGCTCAATGCTGGTTTGAAATTTATGTCATGACTGCGCTTTTGTCAAACATACAGACATCTGAATGAAACCATGCTATACATGGGAAATAGTCTATAGGTAATTACTCACCCATCGTTAGCCTGTGACCAATCTATAGGAGACAGCAGCCCATTTAGTATGGTGAGGTTTTCTTTAATTATACCTTGAAAAAAACCATGGTCAGTAGAATGAAACATGTTGTAAGGTATGAAATATTATATTGTAATACATAAATTATAATAATAATTCAATGTGTTATTATTATTTTTATTCAGTTATTGTGTACTTCACAATATACGGGCACACATTCAGGCAGCAGTGAAAGTAAAATCTTTGCTACCAGCAACCAGTTAACCAGTATTTACATATACCAACATACAAATATAAAAAATGTAAAGCATTTGGTGAACCACTATATCATTGAGACTTTGTTGACATATTTTGCTCCTAGTATTCCAGTAATGTGTGCAATGACATAAATCCTTGTCCTTGTAGTTAAGGAGCATTGAGCATTTTCAGGATTAAAGTCTGGTTTATGTTTATCTGCTTCAGCTGGATACATGTGTTTTCAAATGAAAGCCAGTATGACAGTCTGCTTTTAATGGATGTGTCTCACCTCTAGGATCAAGTGCTCTTGAAGCTAGAGCGTCTCAGTGCTGTTGTTTTATTTCAATAGCGACTCTCACCGACGGCACCCAGCTAAGCCGTATTTGTTTGCAAATGAAAGATTAGGATCTCACATTCAGACTGTATGCTTATTCACCTGCTCCTGATGGAGAATGTAATTTTGATGTTAATATTTTTTTTATTAATGTTATTCTTAAAGCACATTCAAATATCCTTTACAGCTACTAAGGCCATTTGTTGCTTCATTACCTAGGGTGAACTTGTGATAAGCCAGGAAGCGTTCTATGCAGTGAGAATCAAGTGAGAGACTTACTGACTGCAGTGCTTTACAGAGGATAAACACACCTGCTTCCTCTTGACTCACCTGGGCGAGAGGCCAACCTGCTTCCGTACCTGGGGACAGTCCCGGTCAGTTTGGAACTGGCTCTGGCTGGGCCCAGGTGCGGTTAACCTGCCGCAGAGGAGGGTCAGCGGAAATGTGGCTTGAGCCGATGCCACCAGCTTATTACAGTGTCGTGGGGTGAAACGCATTTCCCCAGCGAGACTCCTCATGGGGCCAAGGCCGGACACAGCACCTGAAAAACGGTCAAACTGAGGAACGGCGCAGCATGGCGCAGCGCCGTCAGTCACAGAGGAAATAAAGTGATGCAAAGAAAAAAAAGAGGAGGCAGACTTCAGCTCGGAGGAGCAGGTAATTAAAATGGAAAACGCATCCTTCACCTTTAGGTTGTGCCGAGGGACTAGCTAGCGCTGAATGCAAAGTGAAGGAAGACTAGGAGGAGGAGGAGGAGAGGGACAGAGAAGGGATTCATTATGAGAGGTGGTGGGGGTGGGGGTGGGGGGTTTGGATGGCGGGGGAGGGACACACAATTTAAAGACAGAAACTGACTGAAATATCAAAGCAAACAGTCTGCCGGGTGAACCCGGGGGTGGTGACGCGGCAGGTTTGATCGGAAGGAGCCGCCGAGTGTTTTCAACTAAACACTTTAAAGGGAGCCTCCGGGTTAGAACAAGAGGAGAAGGGTGGGGGGGGGGGGCGTAATGCGGCTCTTTCTGTGCAAACCTGAACGTGTCATCTTCGACAAATTGTTCAAAGTCCTCTGGGAGCGCAGGGATGTGACAGGATGTGACTCGGGGTGTTGGGGGACAGGGGAGGGGACAGACACACAGACAGGGGGCAATATCATCTTCATGGGCATCACAGGGGGACTGGCACCTCCCAAGCACCTCCTCCATCATAGACTGTCTGCTGCGTTAGGAGATGAAACAAGGGGGCAATGTGAAACAGCAGACAGACAGGGCAACTTCAGAAGGGGCGGCTTAAAAAAGCATAACAAGAAAATAAATAAAACCACCGCGTCTGGAGACAGACGCTTTCACAGCTGGCTGAAAGGACACCAGCTAGAACTTTCCTTCACACCGATCAAAAAAAAAATCCTCTTCTTTTCGTGTATTTACCTTTATGGTTTTTGGAAAGAGTTTTCTCCCTGTATGTCTCCCATAGGAATTAGACTGAAGTCCAGGAAAAACAACAAAAGCCCGGGACTGAAAACAAAAGAGCACTTGAGATTCAGTGATCTCACCAGTCTGATACGGTCCGCTGTCTCTCTACGTGGGTGTAATGTCAGCACAACAAACACGGGGGGTTTTGCTGCACGGGATGTGGACACAGGAGAGTGCCGCTCAGATTTTCCCCATTTGGAAACACCAGCGGACTGTAGAGCTCTCCGGAGCTTTCTGCAGCCTCCCTTCTTACTGTCTGTTTTTAATCTGGACTTACAAGTACATAAACTGTAATGTAGTAATGCAGCCTAAAGCACCCAGGCGGACATGGCAGGAGAAGGATGGAGGATGGGCCGGCCTCTGCATTCATTTTCCACAACGAGCCAGAGCAATACAATGCATTACTTCTGAAAATAAAAAAAATAAATAAAAACAAGAAAAAAACAACAACATCAGATAACAAGCCAGCTAAATGTAAGAGGCTATTTTTCATGTCTGACCTATTTTCTCCTCTAGGTAAAGTATGAGGTATGTTTTTTTTCCCCTCACTCTTTCTTTTTTTATGTAGCTTTGCCATAAACTCTGCATGCATTGAATGCAAGAATGCTCTTCCTTAAACATTTCTTAGCACTCTGTTTTTGTATGCGTAAGGTCATTTTTGTTAGACTGCAGAATCTGAGGGCAAGCACACAATTGCAAACGCAGGGCGTGAGTAATATATTTATTTTGGGGACTGGAAGTTTAGGTGTTGGCTTGGGAACATGTTAGGGGTGTTGGCAGAAGATTTTGTATTATTTTTTTTTTTGTTCCAGGGAGTTGGAGAAAACTCATTGGAGTGGTGATGATTCTGCAATGCGGCCATTGGCCGGCCGTTAAATTTCCTGCAGGCTGATAGAAAGCAGTATTACAGAATATCAGGGAGTCACAGAGAGTAGGAGAGAGAGAGAGAGAGAGAGAGAGAGGGGGGCAGGGAAGAGTGAAGACACTGTAATGTGTTCTAGAATGGAGCTATCTGGCTGTTCGGATGACACACTCCCGACCTGACAACAGGCCGTTACCCCCACACACACACACACACGCACACACACACGCACACACACACACACACACACACACACACACACACGCCCCCACCATGTGACAGTGACTAATGGCTTGGGCCCAGGTCTTTTCACTGGGCCGTTATTCCTCAACATCAGCGCTCTGCAGAGGGAACCCAACCCTCACAGGTTAATAGATTGAATCGACTGGGCAATTAGCCAAGCTGATTATTTTTGATGCAAACGAGAGGGAGGAATGTGCAGTTGGAAAATGGCAAAAATGGAAAATGCACGGTATGCTGGCTATAGGTTCCTCCATATTTCAGAGTGAAAATGGCATACTCCCTGTCTGGTTCAGCCAGGTGCATAATTAGCTTTAAGCAAGAGGAACCAAATGAAAGTAATTGTTTCTTTCCCAAAATAAGCTTGGAAACCAAAAGCAGACATCTGAAACCAGCTGAAGTCCAGCTCAATTATTTACCTGAGCAGCAGCATAATGGTTAATCTCATTCGCCGCAGACCTAACAAACTGTTGCTCTCTTTTGGGGTCTAACGTCACATTTTGACATGTTCTTTATAATAAACCAATGGTCAGTCACTACTTCTGACTAATCCAAGTCTCATGTAGATGAGCTAAAGCTACAACAAAGGCTTGGGGAGTTTTTGAAGTCAGTCCCTCGAATTACAGACTGCGTGGGAGGCATGGCGCTCGGCCGCCCTTCTGCAGATCAGCTGAATGAGACAGGCAGAGGTTCACCATGCGCTCTCAGCACAGGCTGGAGCTCTGGATTTTAGCAGCGGAGCGGCAGGATCTCAGCTTACCAGGGACAGCGGTGGCGGAGGCCACGGCGTGCTCTGTAAAAGTGCTGAGGTGCAGAACCCAGCGGAAAGATCACACCCATCTCAGCCAATGCCTGCATCTCCCTCATTCACGCAGCGTCTTAGAGTGGGGAGCACTGATCTGGGGTCAGTTTCACTAGCACTGATCAGGGGTCAGTTTCACTATTGCTCTCATGACAGATAAAGACCAAGGAACCTGATCCCAGATCAGCGCTCGTACTGAATACAGGCTCTGATCTAGGATCGTGTCTGTCTTTTATCTTGCAATGGATGACGGATAAGGTCAGATCATACAAACGTAATGGGAAGGGCTCTGATCTTGGATCAGCATTGCTGTTTAGCTCATAACAGATAAAGTTAGCATATGGAGAAGGGAAATCTGATCCAAGATCAGCACTCCTGATTTATTGGGTTACTTTGTGAAAGTAGGCCTTAATCTGGATGTAGCTTTTCTTTTATCTCATTACAGACACAGCTAGGACGTGGTCCCAGGAAACATGATCATAGGTCAGCACTGATATTCGGATCGGTGTTATAATATGTCCCTTGATCTGGGATCAGTTTTGCTTGTAGCCAATAAGAGATCAGGTTATGATAAGCGGAGGGGAAATCCGATCCTAGAACAGCAGTCCCACTGAGCCGCCTCTCGAATAAAGGCTCTGGGTCTGTCCCAGATGAGAATGACGGAGCAGGAGTGGCAACGCAGATAAATTCGCCGTTAAGCCGGTAGCGCTGCTCATTATTCCATTTGCATGAGGGGCTCGCCGAGGCCGAGGAGCTGGAGGCCGGGGTGCGTGTTATCTCCTTGCTTCTGTTTGCTAATCAAGTGCTTGTGAAAGCCAGGAGACCATGATAAGACAGGGAATATTATGTGCCTGCTTAGAGACTTCTGTTTGAACGGTGACTAATTTTACAGGCTTTTAACTTTCAATCGTCAGCTTCTCTCTCTCTCTCTCTCTCCCTCTCTCTGTCTCTCCCCCTCTTTTGTTATTTGCATTCTCGTGTTGCCGCTTTCGTTATCTCCCCCGCTAAATGATACTGAGCCGATCAAATCGAGGCATTCAAATGAGGTATGCAAACCGAAGCGTGAAGCCTTGTGGAACAAGAGGGTGGGAGGTGAGGCGGGGTGGGGTGGGGTAGGGGGAACGGGGAGGGGGAGAGCGTTGGGGGGGGTCTCTCGGTTTCAGACGCGAAAGGTTATCGCGTTCTCTTGGTCCCCTTTATAAAAGCACAATAAAAACTGAATATAATATCATCCCATGCCAGCGTTTGTGATTTACTGCTCAATCAGATCCTCTCAAATGCCCTGATATGTCATCACAGGTCCAGACAGGGGCGGCAAGCGGGGCCCCCCAGGGCCTCTATCAGCGGACGTCTCCAGGACCTGCCACTGAGTAGCCAATGCAGAGCACAGACAGGGGCCCTCCACCGCAGACTGATGAGGACAATCGGAAGACCTTGACCTTCCCTGCAACTGTAATTGCCACAGCAGAGGGAAAGAGAAGTACAGACTGAGAGAGAGAGAGAGAGAGAGAGAGAGAGAGAGTTTAGGGTAGAGAATGCAGGAGAAGAGTTTCCAACCAGCACAAAAAAAAATGTTTTTTTTAATGACAATGAAGGATTTAACAAAATTAAAGTGGTCAGTAGCTGGTTGAACCATTGTAATGGCAACCATATCAGGCCATGCTGTTGACATGCTTAATGTCTGGCTCCTGAGCTGGAGTAAAGACACACTCACACACACGCACTGCAGAACGCTGAAATTTCGCAGAGTGTGAAACGCGGTGTGACAGCTTGTCATAATGTGGCGGTGTGTAAATACTACCCTGCTAATATGCGGCTTGGAGTGGCGGCAACCCGCCACTTGTGAACAATTACAAGGTACATCGCCGCTTCACTCACGCTACGCCACGCGAGGTGTCGGCATTCAAGACAACGGAAGGAAAACACGGCGCTTTGCGCGCTCCCTTTTGTTTTACTCTGTGTTTTGGGACCCTCCGTGAATAGGGAAGCGTTTTATTCATGCCTCGAGTGCTAATTACTGTTTGATTGAGGGGAATTAATATCAGCCATTTCCCTGCGGAGTCTGAGCACTTCCAAATCATCCAGATTCCGAAATGCTGCTTCCTGTATATTTTATAATCTAACATTGTTGAAATAATAATATTAATGATGATAATCACATCATCATCATCATCATCATCATCTTCATTATCATCATCATCACAATCATCATTGTCACTATCATCCTCTAGCTACTTAAGTAAGGTATTTGCTTGTCTGCAGTAAGCATGACAAATATGAAACCATTTTTGTAAGGGTTTTGTACAGGCTACATGTAAGTCAGTCAGCCTGAATATAAGTGCCCGTTCAGCGTGTGAATAATGATGTGCTGATGTGGACTCTGTGACTGGAGCTCCGGCCTTTCTCTGACATTACCAGGCAAATTCCTCAATGGCTTTTATATGCATTTTTTTTTTTTTTTTTTGCTTGTTTTATTATTATTGTGTCCATACCCTATAAAAGAGCTGCTCTGTTTTCAGTTACACAACAGCCTGACTGAGCGGCCTTCATTGTATTTAACGAGATCACTCTAGTGCACAAATGAGCCCCTCGGTTTATCCCCTCCGAGCAGTAAATCTATACGGTGTGCAGGATAGGTATCGATCTTTCGATATCTTTTATGAAAAGCCGTGCTGACATAACATCTCTTGATAAGATTTGGAAAGGGGAGAGCGTTGTTACCTCTGCATTGTGGGAGGAAGAGACAGCCGGAATCAATAAAAACCCATTATTGCACTTCCCCAAAAACATTAAGACTTGCCACCGGCAGGTTCAGAAATGGGAGCTTCTCTGAGGTTACGTTTTTAAACAGCTCGCGAGAAAATAGAGAGGGCGGGAGCCTGTTTCGATCACACATGGCGTCGCTCATAAATGCATCGCTCATCACGTTGTGTGAGACCGAACAACAAACTGCAAAACACAGTTTTCGGGGAACTTGGTAAATCTATTTGTAATGAAATCACCATTCATTCCCGCCGCTCAGTCTTTCACCTCAATAAATCTGAAAAGGGACTGTGGTCTGCGTGACTAATTTCACCAAGAATAATTCCTATAATAAAATCTCGATTGGCTTTGCAACAGCCAGCAGTGAATTCCACTCCCCTGTCTTTCTTTTGAAACGGATGGCTCTACAGCCAATTTTTCTCTGTTTAAGTGCTTTTACACTGGTATACGTGGCCATTCAATGCCTCTTTACTTTACAGCCGGTTCATAAAATTACTGACATTTGGCAGCTTCTGCTCTATGGTACGATGACAAACTGAGAATACAACCCCTAGTTATAACATCAATAAAGACATCGCCAACAGCACCCAGTTTGTTTTATTTGAGTAAGTGTAACTGCAGACTATAGATTTTTCAGCACCAGGAGTGCAACCGAAAGTATTTCAACATATTTAAGTACCGATATCTTTCCTGGGCAAATTCCAGCTCTGAGGCCATATCTTTGAGTAAATTATGAACGTGGCGTAACTTTCCGAAAACTGATATCAGAGAATTATCAGCGTGACTCCGCACACATTACAGGTGTATCAGTGTCAAAGAAAGACAAGGAAAACCTGTGGAATTCGAGTACATGAAGTCTGCATGCACATTTCAGGGCACGTAGTTCAAGTTGTCATCGTTACCCTGTACAGTGCTGTACGTCTTATTTGTCGTCATAAGATTCCAAGAATATAAATGAAAAAATTATGACCACATTTAAATGATGCATGAGTTGGGGGGTGTGGGGGATCTAGGTTCATTTCGTATGAAGGTGCATATTTAATATTTCATGCGCTGGAATAACATGCACATTTTTCCACAGATCATCCAATCGTCGGCTTTGGCCTCTGGAGAAACTCAGTTTGCTCACTGCCCTGAGGCAGACTCATGTTCAGTCTGTCTATCGCAGACAGAAAAGTAACATTTTCTTTCTGTAGTGTATGAGGATTGGGATCAGAACAATAAACCCATGCTGACACGGTGCAGACAGTGATGTGTATTCTCAGAAGTTATTGGGCACTGTGGGGGGTGGAGGGGGTGGGGGTGGTGCGGAGGGCGGTGAGACTTCCTGTCAATGGTCAGAATGACTCACTTGGTGGGGTGTACACCATGAAGCTGGCTTACCACATTAGCTGTCAGACTTTGGTAAACATGCTGACATGAGAGTATTCTAGAAGCCGTTTCACTGCGCAGACAGATGCACATTGAGCACATTAAACTGATTTACAGACGCTTTCATTGCATTCCATTGCATTAGTTGTTCAGCTGAATCTGTTAATTTCATTTGCAGAACAGGCCCATTTTCTTCTTAATGCCTACCAAGGTTAGTCAGATAACCAGTGAATGTTATGGTACTCCACTCTGAATTCCAACCGAGGACACCAATAGAGACAGACTGTGGACCTCAGAGAGGGCTAAGGGGTTTTAACACACGTATAACATCACATACCTCTCTCCTTCCACAGTTTGAGAAATAACTCCAGGTATTCACAGATACATTCTGTACTGGTTTCATTTTTCTTCTCAACAGCATCTTTAGTGAAAGAGCTGTTAACTTCTCAAGTATTCCCTCTATGGTCCAACACCTCCATGGAGGTGAAGATGTGTGTGGCCAAACACAAAGATGGATCAGAGTCTCTAATACAGCCAATTACACATGGAGTGTGAAGAAGCATGACACGAACACTCTACACTCAGGTCCCCTGAACCCTATTGATTTTATGTCCAATGTCGATGGTAATGGTTAAAGAAACCATGGAAGCTTCTGTGCATTTCTTGTATCTATTGCAACAAATAATTCCTGGATTATGATGAACAATCACACGTTAATGTTGTCCTGGCTGTTCCTGTAAAGCCCTGGCTGTTTCCTGGGCATGTTGTCAAATATTTGAGGTCACAACAGCGGTTCTGTGTGTGTGTGTGCAAGGGCCCATCTCCACCCCCATATTACACTAAGCTGCATAGAATAGATCTAAACGGAATAAAAGGTATGCCAGAGATGAAAAAAAAATCCAAGAGACTGATAGCTGACCCCACCAAAATTCAAAAGGAAACGATTATGACACTAATCAAGACATAATGAATCTTCACAAAATCAATAAACCGACAAACAAAAAGACACTCACACACATGTTCTCAGCAGTGCTCCCCCAGAGTGGTATTGATCCTCTGAGGACAAAGGTCAAAGGTTAGGTCACAGAGGTCATTCACGCAATTGCCAATTACATGCCCCTTATTACCGGTGTATTTACACCATGTGTTACTCAGGTCTTTCCAATCTACACCCACACAACCAATTCAGAAAATATGAGAGTTAAAAATTCACTGCCTCCCTTAATGTTAATTCACATTCCCCATTTCCATTTCCCAGTAAAGCCTTAATTTTATATTTATATACAATAAGTTTCTAGACTGAATATTTCATAACTGTGGGTATCCCCAGGCCTGCCACAGTGTGGATGACCTCATATTAAATATTCCCATTCTGGCACATCATTGTCATTCATGTTGAATATTGAAAGTACAGAAAAAAATTCCACAGCATCTGTAAAGTCCTCACATGTCCAATCGAAAAGTCAGCGCCCAGTCTTTGTTTTGATGGTGTTACATGGTTTTTGGGGGGTTTTTTCGTCCTCACATTCTCCCTCTCTTTCACCAAATTCACCATGACACTGGAAGCCTGCTCCTCCGCACTGGAATTAGATTTTGATTCTGCACAATAAGTCTCACAGAATGACGAGAGGGACATTCTGTTCATTTCCTGCTACGGCAGGTTGGATCTATGTGCCAGCTGTAGGACACTCATAAAAAGAAGCCATAGATGCTGAGTGATATTCGACGAGATGACCCTCCACCACCGGCTCCCGCAATCCATAATGAAACCATCTTTTCCTCCCTATTTCACACATGAAAAAAGAAGAATATCTTTCCCTCTCAATCTGAAATACTGTCGAGGGTGAGAATTAAGACAAGAATATAAATCTGACTAGCTTTGCTGTTCTCCCAAGACTACATTAGAGAATTTTTTTTTTGAGCTTGAAATTGCTTTTAAAGGGATGAGCCCCACTGTCTATGGCCTGAAGCTAAGCGTCTCAAAGAGAGGCTTGATTTGAATGAGGCCGTGAGCTGCATTTTTGTCAGTGTGTGGATTATCGTCTCGCGAGTCACCTGAGACAAATAGAGGTAATCCCTCAGCTCTTACTCTCAGACTTCTGCCGTACCTGTCTCTCCCTAAGCTCCTTACTGATTCATCCCTGGTACGACACGAGGAAGTGGCAAAGTGGGAGTCCTGTTTTTTTTTTTTTTTTTTTTTTTTTACAGCTGTTTGATGTACAGGCTGCAAACCCACAAGGAGTAACATGAGGAAGACATAAAACTGACCTGTCTATGGATTTATTGTCTTACAATATGCTTTTTTATAGCAGCTCTTATATCAGTTACATCTTCATGATATTATCTTTGTTTCTTTTTGACAGTGAGGGAGACTGACAGAAATCAACAACAGTGGTTTACATGATAGATCCTTTAGTGGGTATCACTAAGTAC
Organism: Albula goreensis; assembly: GCA_022829145.1. Taxonomy (NCBI): domain Eukaryota; kingdom Metazoa; phylum Chordata; class Actinopteri; order Albuliformes; family Albulidae; genus Albula; species Albula goreensis. The sequence goes on from CM040744.1 coordinate 41,569,794, forward strand.
AGATCTTTTTTTCCAATGGAAGATTTCACACAAATGCAGTAAAAATGTAATTGTTTTCCTTTGTAGTGCTTCCGCTTCAATCATGAAGTATTCATAGGCAATATTTTCAGTCTAGCACACTCTATAAAGAAACTGAAACCTCACTGAAAGAAAAAGAAAATAAAATATTGTGAGAGTTGTGGCCCTGTGTGTCATGGAGCTTGGCAGAGTGTGGTGGTTTTTTGGTTCGTCTCAGTGCTCAAGTGTTTAATTTAATCACTGACTGGCTAAAGATCACGTCTTGTTTCCAAAGCCTGAACTGGCTGCTGATCGGAAGGAAACAGACCTGCAGCCCTGCAGGACTGTGGTTTAACACCCCTTAACTAACCTCTTATTGTTAACAGTAGCTAAACACATTTGATCAAATGGAGTGTTCTATGGTTTTATGTCCCTCTGATTATTCTCAGCCCAAAGGTTCCATCTGCAAGGCAATTATCTCTGCTTCCCATTTTCCAGCACCAGTCCTCCACTGATTTCAAGGGTGAAAGGCCAGAGGGTGAATTGTACAATGATAATAGCAGCCAAACAATTATGGCTTCATACTTCATTTGCATCAAGAATCAGTGAGTTCCCAACATGTGTACACTGCTTTGTTTAAGAAACAACTCAGTGCAAAGTGTGTGTGTGTGTGTGGGTGTGGGTGTATGTGTGAGTGCATTTTCATGCATGTATGTCTGTCCATGCATGCATTGTTAAGCTACATGTTTGTCTGGAGAAATCTCTAGCTCAGGGCAAGTGTCCAGTTTGTGTTAAGCCAAAAAAAAAAAAAAAAAAACGTTTTGTTTAAAATACTTAATACAATACAGATGTTAAAATTACTTCCAGATTGTTCATTCTGGCCCTTCTTTAATTTCACTGAGTCTTTAGCAGGGCTGGTATCACTCTGGGAGTATGAGCCATGGGTTGCCATCTTGGATAAACAGGGGACCGTGGGGGCAGAAACCTCTCCAAAGAGCCCTGAGGTGGGAATTCTTACCAGAAATATTCACAAAATCTGTTAAATCCCTACCAAATAATCCTGGCTTACTGTAACCACTTGGTCAGAGGGGAAGGGTGAGAGGAGCACCGTGGGTTTCCTCTGCTGGCAGCGGCTGGGTATTATTTGCATTTATCTTCCACAGCTGGACTCCTGTTCCTAATGAGTACCAACCTTCTCCAAACAAAGGGAAATGGAGGCCCAATCAAAAACACATGAAGCTGTTGCACTCAGGAACGGTAGGCAAAAAAAAGAGAAGGGGGAAAAAAAAAAAAAAACCTTGATTCAAAAGACTCTGATGTCGGTGTGTGTTGGCTGGACACTCAGAGTTGGCGGGGCCAAATTCTGTGCTCAAACTAAATGGACCCCTCGGGGAGCTCAATTCAAAGTTTGAAACACTGGTAACTGCCAGGTTGCCAGGGTTTTGGAAAACCCCGCTGTTTGGGGTTAGACCCTCCCAATGCAGGATCATGAGCCTATCTGTCTGTATGCATAGAAACACAGGGCTGCAAGTGGAGCTGAGGAGTAATTAGGAGGAACTGATGGAGACCCTCAGAGCAGAGAGAGAGAATAAAAAATATGGCAATTTTAAAAAATGTAATTAGTTGTGTTTTTTTTTTTTTTTTTTTTTTTTTTGGAAGAGGTAGTTTAAACTTCATTGCCCCCATCATTTCCAGCTGCGGCTACTTAGCATAAGCTTGTCTTTACAAGCGCTGGTGTGGCCAGTTTTTAAAATGTAGCATTTTACTTTTAACAAACTCATTAGCAAAGGTAGAAAAGATATTATTACTATGTCTTACGTTTCCCTTGTGCACTTATTACAGGTTTTCATGGTACCTTGTAAGTTAATAAAATGATTAAGACAACTGGTGGTAAAACTAATAACTTGATTTCATGTCAGCTGATTTCCTTAACGTAAACCTTTCTGAATTCATTTTCTGAGTCCCTTTTAGTCCAGATAAGGTTGCCTTGCAAATCCTGAACTGGAAATGTCGGCTTTATTATTTTAAAAACCTTGAAAGTTGTGCAGCTCCATCGCAATGAGTTGGTCTGAGCTCTGTGCAGGCCTGACCTCACAACAAAACGGCTTCGCTTTCCAGAGAAGAGAGTGATTCCCAAAACTGACAATTTGTTCTACAAAGCAGAAGAACAAATAAACATTGCAGGTTTACTGAACACAGGCAGAAGATGTGCTCTATGCCAGGATAAATCCAGCCCAATTCATACTCAGCCTCTTTTCTCTATGTTACATTACACTAATTTACTACATGCTTTTATCCAGACCAGCCACCAAAGCATGAGAAAAGAAGAGCATCTACATTATTCATGATGGGCAACAGAGAAACACTGACTCACACAAGCTTCACCTCTCAGATAGCAATTTATCAGTGTCAGTACAAAGTTAAAAAATGTGCATGAAAATGGTGAAAATTGTTCTGGTTGTGTGTGCCGCATATCGTCTGAACTGTCAAGATCATTATCATCTTTCCTGTGTGGCGTCCACCGCCAAAAATGAAGAATCCATATCACGGTCTGTTTGTAGATCGGTTTTATGGAGCTGAAATGCGTGACGACGCCACACCTGATCCACATGCCGACTTGGTGAAGCAAATAAATGGCATTTATGCAGATGCCAATTGTACAGACAATCCATTTATACAACTAGATAATAACTGAAGGAATTCAGGCTCAATATGTCATTCAAAAGAACAAAAGCAGTGCCCTACCTCAGAGTTAAACCTGGAACTTCCGAGGTGCAAGCCAAGTGTGTGACAATTGTGTTTCGCTGCCAACTATACAGTATTCACTCCATTATACCTCTAAATGAAATGTTTGGACTATGAATATTAAATCTCTTTCTGGACTAAGACTTGGATATGTTTGTTTTTGGAGTATCAAAAATCCACATGTTGAATCTGGCTGTGTTCTGTGGTCACACTGAATCATAAAGATGAAAAAATGTATGCTGCATTCTTTAAATAGTGTAGTACCTGATAAGGCCTTGCATCCAGTGAAAACTTAACCAGTAATGGTACATTAGATTTTAGTTGTTAGGCAGACTTAGCCCATTTAGATTTTTACACTATCCAATCATTCAGTTGGAGGATTACCTGAAGCAGGTTACGTTAAGTACTTTCCTTGAGGATAGAAAAGCAGTGCCCTACCAGGAAATCGATCCTGCAAACTCTGAGCTCACAATCTCCTTAACCATTATACTACACTGCCATACCATGAGTAAACAACTTTTGTCTGGGTATTTTGTGATGTCTTAATGTTACACAATTGACACTTGTTCTTTGGCTTCCATCTCCTTATCCGTTACATGAAAGTAACAAAAGGGCTTTGCAGTTCAATTAACCTCTTTAACTCTGTTTGTGGCTTGGATGGGAGTATTTCTTTCAGCATTCTTATCAAAAGACTTGTGTTTAATGAGGTAATGGGGGAAAGAAAGAAAATGTGATTACCAGAGTGCCAGTGATGTGAAAATCATTCAGGACAGATCGAATGAATGGCAAATGAGAACACAATCCTGCATTGTGCATTTCAAATGAATCTTTATGTCTCTGCCGCAGTGGAACAGCTTCACCCTGTCTGGTGATTCATGTTCCGCCAATGACCCAAACAAACCTATTTGGAAGATGAGAAAATGTGTAGTGTGTAAGCCTATTGTGTTCACATCTTTAAAAAAAAAAAAAAAAACACAGAAATAAACCATATTTTCCTGACCTTTAATGTGTAGAAATAAAGAAAATCAAGTCTACATGTGTCACACATTAGCTAGACATTATCTGAGAAAGTTATGAAAAGGGTGTATGATTAATTTCCTGGAGGGCTACACATATGGTTTAGCATACCTTTTCTGATTTTGACATTTTGTTCAAATGGTAACTCATAGCTGAATATTTTAACATTTGCAGAGCAGTTTCGGTTTCAGTAGTCATCAAGTTTTACAGCCATGAATTTAGGTAAATCCACCGTTATGAATCAGTATTTTACAACGAATGGACCAATTTAATCGATGAAGCCAGGGGAATTGGCTAGGGAAGGTATCCCACTACAGTGCAAAGGGGACAGTAAAATAATATTGAAATGATATCCCTAAATTAGGACATTCGATTGTGCACAAATAAATGAAACAACTGTTGAAAAATATTTTAGTATTATCATTTTATTAAGATTTGATATTTGTATTGTCAAATGTTGAGGAGGAAAAGGCAAAAAGCAACTTCAGATTACAATTAAAGTCTAAATGTTTAGAACTTCCTTGTCACAGGAAACAGCCTAAAAAGGCATATATCCAGACCATACCTTAATCCATACGATTGTCACTTATTAGTAAATTAGAGAATGTTTGCGTCGGTTTCACTTCAACAGTGAGATAATTTGCAGAAGAGTCCAGACTCTTACGGAAACCGGGAGGAACAACAGAATCGGGCATGCACGCCTGGGGCCTGTTGTTTTAACGAGTTGAACTTCAGCTGTCAGCCTCATAGAACAGGATTAGGTTCAGGTCAACGTGTTTCTGTGGCCAAGGGGACGAGTGGACAGCGAAAGTCCGCGTGCTTCCCTATGTGTGGTCTTACGTAATAGCCTCTGGCTATCTCTCCCTTGAACTTTGACTGAGCGCATTGACTTCTAACAGGTGATAATAGGCTGAGGGGTAGATGTCCTCATTTTCTAAATAAATTTCGGTTTAACCAACTGTAGACAGTCATTGCGTGTTTCATCTGTTGTTGAATGGTTGACTCTATTTAGTACAAAAATGAAGTCTGTGTGTCTTTCCATATATTTTATAATCCGGCGTGTCAAACGATTTAATACCCAATTAATCAGTTATCATCATTTATTTGACCCTTGCTGTAGCTAGAAAAACCCTTATATTTCAAAGACACTGAACGATAACTTCAGCGCAACCACCGTGCAAACAGAGCGGTATTACATCTTGAACCTGCCTGACTTGCAACTCGCTACATGACTATCGTCGGGAAAATTCATCGCCTGAAATTCACAACATTCCTGTGGCACGCCTTTACGTGAGACTGTGGAATAGTTATTGTTATGTTGTTCCCAGAGGCGTTTTATCACCAAGACGAATGGTAAGTCCAGAATAGGCTACCGAAGAAGACGAAAGAAGCTAAAAAATAGCCTACATGTGTCTGTTAACCTCAGAAGCGTCCTCCTACAGTCAGATCAACTCATTTTCTAAAGGAGAAAAGGTCTCGCTAACTTAAATTTCAAAGACACAACTGAGCTTTGTGATGAAACCAGACACTGTGTCTCCTATTCAGCGTCTAACAGACCGATGACAGCTGAGCAGTAGCTTTGCATTTGCTGACAGCGCTACACCAAAATAAACAAATACACAAAACCGTACACAAGAGCCGGGCACGAGAACTACTGATCAAACAGATTACACAAAATGTGTGGTAAAATAAGTTGTACTCAGAGTCGTTTTGAAGTATATAATAAAGTAGCTCACTTCCTTTGGTAATTGCAGAGGTGGCGGAAGTACGTCAGTTATCTCGGCGTTGGGGCTTTTACTGCACTGACTCCAATTTCAGATGTAGGGAAAGAGGGGAGAGGAGATTTTAATCATCTCTGTCTCTTTAAGAGCACTTATCAAAGCTTTTGCATGTAAAGAAAAGGAAAAATACGGTATACCACGAGCAACTGAACCACCAAGGACGGAATACGGGAATGGATTTATAAAACTTACACGGGCCTTGGAATAGCCGCTGGTTTCTTTTCCCTGTAAATGGATTGGGTTTGATCACAGTGTGGGGGGTTGTGTAAGTAAATAAATAAATAGATCATTTTAAAAACATCGCGATTGGGAAGCGAAGACTCGGGTGATCCTCGCTTTGGTAGCATTATTCTCGCAGAAAACAAATCATAGTGGAACTTAGCAGCGGGAGATGTTTAACAGTTGAGACTTGCGAAAATAGCTAGCTAGCTAGCCACAGTGCAGTGGATATTGTCCACTGTCCGATTTCTAATCTTTTTATCGATACGCTCATATTGTCGAGTCGGATATTTATATTTTTGATTTTCCTTTTTCGACAGTGGATCATGGATTGGGTGGTGGAAGGCGAGGGGAAGCGAAATGATTTCTCGGCGTTGTCTGCGGAATGCAGCTGTTAAATTCGGTTGTTCCGTTGCAACAAAGTTGCAAAGCAAGTGAAATACAGATATTGTAACTATTTTGCAAATTTGCACCTGTTTAAATGAAGGAAACGTCGCCGTTTTAGTACGGGACCTCGGAAAAGACGAGAAGGCTTGGAACGCTTTCTGCGCCTGCATTGTGGAATATTTGAACATTTGTTTGTTATTCCGGAGGTTTATACCTATTCAAGGTCATTCTGTGAATCTAATTATTGATATAGATATATAGCTATATAATTTGTATATACGTGTATCGCCGTCTGAACGTTTTGGAGTTCTGTATTTTATTGATTAATTATAAGGGGAGCCGTTCACATTTAGTAATCCAGTGCAAATCTTAGTTTCTACAAAACGATTCTAAAATGGATGGGAAATTGAAGCAGAGTCGGAGATCGCGCTCCCAACGTGAGAGGGTACGGAGACGGGAGGCATCTGGTAGAGATGCCCGGAACCAGAGCCCCTCGTCCTGTTCAGACAGAGAGCAAAGTCCTAGCAGGGATCATTCGTCTCACAACGGTAAAAAAGCTCCAAACTCGGCCCCCTCAGCCAGAGCCCCGCGTCCGCCACGGAGAAAGAGACGGGAATCCAGCTCCCAAGAAGAGGATATCATTGATGGATTTGCCATCGCCAGCTTCGCGAGTCTGGATTGTCTCGAGGTAAGGGCTCAGATTGTGTTAATATTCACGACACGTCCGTGTTTCCCCGTGGGTCGCGGGCAAGAAGTTTTTTTCCCCCCCTTTAAATTTAATTTCGTTTTCATTTTTTGTGTGTGTTTACTTGCTGTCACTGACGCGTCTGTTGCCGACAACAATATCAGTGATTAACGTGGGTCTTATACTTGTGGTTAGGGCTGTCGACAATTGTGTAATCATATTTCCATTTAGCCAGGAGCTGCCAGATAGTCTATTGGCATAGGTCGCGTGTTTTTTCTAGAGCTGTCACGCGCATCTGTTCATAGCCTACTGTATGTATTAGCTAATTGCTAATTAATTGACAGTGTATGTTCACACTATGTAAATTTGCCCTGGCTATCCTCTCAGAAGAAATGACGCCTTGTTGATGATGTAGTTATAAATGCCGGATTACCTTCATGTCCGGTTCGGGTTGAGTTTCCCAGCTATTTCATACCCTGATGTGGAAGTATGTCAAAGGAATGACAGGCTTAATTGGCTGGTTTACAGATTGTAGGCACGGCTTGCATAAATGAAAATTGTATGTATTATCGATTGTTAGAGACAATAATCCTCGTGCGAGGGGCTTGCAGTCTACTAAATGAGTTGTGACAGGTTGTGCGTCTGCAAGTTGCCCGATATAGTGTTGTTGTAATGTTTTAGGAAGCGTAACTAAGGAGACACTATATTTCAGAATGCACACACTTTGTTTATTGCAGGCTGTCAGTGCAATTCTGCTTAGCCAACAGGTTTGCTTCACTCGATGGTCATGCTGTAATGGTTTTCCAATGTTGACATACAACTCAATTAAAGTGAATATGTTGAAATGATCCGTTGGTGTACCACGTTATGAAAAATGCAACACAGGAAGCCCATCCAGGTTTAAGCTGTAAAAACGAATATGCATTTCACCAGCAGTAACTGCAAAAAAGGGCAAACCGAAGCCACCTTCATTTGAAAAAAATATTTTAAAAAAATCAATGACTCAATGTGTACAGTAGCTGTCATATTCCTTTCATACAGAGTCTCTGAAGGGTCTTTTGTTGGTGACTGAAATGACAAACAGACCCATCACTGAAAGCCTGTCATCAATTTGTCATGACCCATCTGGTTACAAGATTACACTGTCAGACCATCAGTAATTATCTGGATATTCTATTAACTTAAGGCTTTCACACTAGATAATAGAATTTGTATTAAAGCAGTGAGATGGGCAGGACAGGGCAGTACTATGATGCCACATTTATTATTTTGAGCTTTATGAGAGTTTGTGTATCCATTTTGTTCTGAATGTTGGCCCTGAAAATTGTCAGGGAAGTGGTTTTACAGCATTCTCTCTGCACTTAATTGGGTGGTGCTGTCAAAGTGTTTTCCCTTTTTGTAGACCTGTAACTGAGAGGTTTAGTGTATACTGTTAGACAAAGGCACATCAAGCTAGACACATTTATTCTTTTGGTTAATGTCATCCCCTGTCATTACTAAAATTCGAGCCTCACTGTGTGAAACAGTCTGGTCTTCACCAAAAACAATTATGTTCTAATCTGGATAGCGGTAAAATACGGCCACTGACTTAAATCTAAGCAAACACTTGAGTGTTTACAAGTGTTTTTTGGAAAATGTGACACAATTACACTGAGATTCATTAGATCTGAATGTTTTTTACCTTGTAGCGGCTGTGCAATCAACAAAATTAACTGTATGCTTGACAGGTGGTACCAGCAACGCGAAGGATTTAGTGAATAATGGATATTAATTTTTTCTTCTCCTCTCTGAGTATGTGTTTGTCTCACTGAGACTTTTAAAAGCCACCTACAGCTGTTCACAGAAAAAAAGTACTTTATCCTACCTGGTGGCGTAAGTATCCATTAAAATTCATATGAAGTTGGAGTTTGAGCATAATCATGAGCTTTGTGGGGGTTGGGGGGGGACCAGTGATCATTTTGAGAATGAACCATGGGGAAGCAGTTGCATGAGATGTAGAAATCCTACACAAACCAGGAGGCCCACACAAGGTTCCATCCTATAAAAATGCCTTATGGCCTTTCTCCCAAAGTCTCCCTTTTTCTTTTACCAACACAGTAAGACCAGCTATTTCAGTGGAAAATTAATTCACAATACATCTTTGGGATCTGCTTTTTTTTAACAGAAAAGAAGAAAAAAAACCACACACCGATAGATGCGAAATTCTCCAAATCACTGTGGAGAATAAGCAGCAGCACCAGCTACATGACACACAACACCACAAAATGACACAGATCACGATTAAACAAAGATTTCTTAGTAATGACAATAACCGAAAATGCGCCAACCGCAGTGTCCCCTCTGAAGGAGTGACGCAGGGGTGCTGTTTTGTTTGTGGGGGTGAAAACGGCACCCCCTGAGTCACAGTTTCCCAGAGAGGAAGAAGGAGGGAGTGAGAGAGAGAGAGAGAGGGAGAGAGAGAGAGAGAGAAACACACACAGTGTGAGTATAATATGCAGCAGTAGTGCAGTGTGTTGGTTAAGGGAGTTGTGGCCTTGGGCAGTGTGCTTAACCTTAACTGCCTGAATAACTATCCAGCTGTAGCACACCACAGGCCTATATGTCTTTCCCGATAATGGTGTCTGCTGAGTTGTTTTGTAGCCGTAATACAGCTAATTGAAAGTCTTACCCTCTGCCGCGTGCTTCCCTGTCCGTCGTCCTTTGTTCTGTGTGCATTGCAGACGGAATTAAGGAATCCGGGGTCACGCCGCGTAACCTACAGAGCGGTAAGAGGTCACAGCCGGAGCACCATTGCTGTTGCCGTTGCTAGCCTTATTCAGTTGGTGTTTTGTATTGTGTGGATTGCGGTAAACACCAGTCGAGAATCTTGTTTGCTGGCTTTCTGTGAATGGCCCTTTTTGTCAGATTGCCGTAGCAGAAGTTGCTCATTGCTGTGGTATTTATTTCAGAACAGCGGAGTGTTATCACCTCGCAGGGCCAGAGAGCTAATTGGATATCAATCATGCAAATGTCACCAGCACCACAAGCTATTATGAAATGACCGTCCCCCCCCCCATCCCCTTATGATCCATTTGACATCATCTGGGTGTCCTCGCCTCGCTAACGTTTAGTGCTAATCAATTAGCCCTTCCAGTGTGCTTTCACAAGCTGAAGCACCGTTTTGCTTATTCATGACTACCGTTCACAGGGCCGACTTCAAACTATCTTCTTGAACGTTTTTCCTGAGCTAACCTCTGTGTTGCACAAGCAGGCAGCACTGACAGTGCCTATATGTAAATGAGTGTTCATTTTGGACATCTGTTTTCATTTATCAATCAAACGTACACTAGAATGGAAAAATAAGTGTTAAGAAAACTCTGGTCAGTATTTGGCAATGCCTTGTTGATGTAGCACCATTGTCTGTTTTGATTTCTTTCCTCTATTTGCATAATGTCTGGTCACCACCTTTATATATTCAATTTTTGGACTACGGTATGCCAGAAATGTAATTCATTACATCACAGGGCATTGGATTTTTGTTTGATCCACTGTGTTGCTTTTGATATACACAAGAAAGTGGCTGACATGCATAGCTGTGATGGGGAAAACCAGGTAGCCTCATTACTTAGGCTGTGATTATGATGGTGTTATTGTAGCTCTGGTATTGGTTTTTTGCAGAACCCATAAAAGTCTATTTAGAAAATCATATACTGCCTCTAAGCCTTCCAATAGGGCCTGGGGGGAAGATAAACTATTGAACATTGATAAGAAAATGTTGGAATTATCCACCTTCCATAATAGAAACAAGATTTCTGATTTCTTCGTCTTTGTGCTACACTGGAGTAGCAAATCCTTTCGCTAATCCAGAAAAGCTGATCCTTATTTTCATTTCTGCTTAGGCTTGAGTTGTCAGATTTCTGTGGCTTCGCATTAACAAAAACCACATTATTTTCTCAACTCCAGTTCCTTCATCTCGGGCAAAATTTGGCCTCATTTTGATCAAAGTCAATTCCTCATTTGGTTTATGTTCTGCCACGCTCAAACTCCTAAAGTTTGTATATATTGTGGGGTGTCTACTTATTTGTCAGTGTGGGGGAAACTACACTGTTTGCTCACCTCAAATAAACAGTACTCTGGCCTATTTAACATCAGTCTTGTCAATGTATACTGAACATACCTTTACATTTCTCTGATTCTAGCCCATAAAGCAATAAAGGGCACCTGCCTTCTCCCAGCTCTTAACGCCTATACTTAAAGTATACGAGAAAAAGAATAAAAAACTGAAATGTCATAGTGTCTTAATGCCTTTGGCAAGTGGTCTCATGTGAAAATAAACACTGGTTACTGACTTAACACTGCAGCCCCATAAGGAGAATGGATGTAGTGTCTCGTATGTTGGGTGGAAAAAGAGCGGTAGCCTCAGAAGGCCTTGTCCTTCTCTATGGATTCGTGCTGTGTGACAGACCAGCCTTTCAGACAAGAACTTGGCTCGGCCCCTCTGCCACGCTGAAACGGGCCAACCTACCAACCTATCGACAAACCATCTAAATATAACCTCCCAAGGAACAGCCTGTCCCACCACCTGGGGGGGTTCAGGTGGTCATGTGATCTCAGGACGCAATAAGTACCCTATCAGATGGGCTCCTAAACTTTTCAGCCCACGACCCCCAAAATAATGACGCCAGAGACTCGCAACCCCCCACATATCCCCGGAGGTGGTTGAAGCATACAAACATTCGCGCACACACGCACTAATACAGGGCACAGTGCTTTGATAACACAAAGGAACACAATAGCCTAACAACAATAAATAGATTCTTTTTTATAGTAATAAAGTAGCATTAAACTTACCTAATGAAATGGGGGGGGGGCGCTATGCATCGATCATATTTTTGATTCTGGAAATCTTGTGACCCCCTCCCACCCGTGTCTTGCGACCCCCACTTTGGGAACCCCTACCTTATCAAACTCAGGTCAGCACCACCGAAGAGGTGCCGTCCAGCTGACATGATGTCCAAACCGTCACTAGCACCATTGCAGTGGTGCTGTGCAGCATGGCCTCAAAACGCACAAGTGTTATGGTGAACCTGTTGCTGTTATGGTGTTCTTACTGAGTCTGTGTATCATAGACTTGTTCAGCATGTATCAGTGGGTGCCAACTCCACCATGTTTTACCAGTTAAACTTGGCTGCATTTTATCACCGGTTAAGTAGTATGACAAGTTAAATTTAGTTGCAACTAGTTTCGAATGAAGCAGTGTGATACAGCGGTAAGTGGTCATGGCTAGTTTCTAACAGTGCGGTGTGAGGCAGTGGCAACCGGTCATAACCAGTTTCTAATGAAGCAGTGTGATACAGTGGTAAGTGGTCATGACCGGTTTCTAACAGTGCAGTGTGAAGCAGTGGCAACCGGTCATAACCAGTTTCTAATGAAGCAGCGTGATACAGTGGTAACTGGTCATTGGAATGTAGCATGAACAAATGGCTCGCATCCAGAATGATTTGCATTAAAAATAATGAAACATAAGAGGCTTGGAGCATTAAGAGCCTCACTAAGTGGTAAGGATGTCAACGCTTTCCACTTAAACGTTTTTCCTTTTTTTTTTTTTTCCTGTGTCAGAACCTCTCCTCGACTAAGCAGGCAGGAGATGCTGAGAGGCAAACTTGTTCCTTCATACTGACGTCAACATTTCTGAGGTTGCAAAGATTTTGTTTTTTTTTTTTTTTTTTTTTCTGGATACACGATGCAGTTGTATATTTTTTTTTGCCTCCTGGCAGTTTGACACAGTGTACACACAAGCTAAAGAGAGGTTAGAAGAATCCCCCCCCCACTCCCCACAGTTATGGAGGCCGCTGACAAATCCAACCCTACAGCATCGCCCTCGGCCAGACTAACTGTCCAACAAATCTTGCAGCTTTGTTGTGTCTGGCTGCGCGGCGCGGTGATGCCCGCGGTGTTTACGTCAATGCCAGGATGTTCCAGTGAAGCAGCACCTGAGCAGGCTGCCCATTATGGTAGCCAATGAAACGAAGGAAACAGAGATGGAGGTGCCCTCCAAACCCCTCCCACCCTGCCCCTTGGCCAATATCTTTGCCACACACACGCATGCACGTACACCCTGGTGTCACTAACAAAGTACAGAAAAATATTTTTCCTTACCTCACACAAGCATGCACGTACACCCTGGTGTCACTAACAAAGTACAGAAAACTATTTTTATCTTTTCATAATGGCTCACAGGGGTCAGAGATAACAGTATACTGTATTGTAATCCTTATTGTGTCATGTATAATGTTACATGTTAACTCTTGATGGATCATAAACAGATTTTTGTATGAGATTATGCAAATTTCATCCATGTTATGCAGGGGAAAACGTTATTCGTATGTAGATCACAGGAGAATGATTTTTCTCCAGTGCAATGAATGCAGTTACTTGTTTCCAAAAGCTGTGTCCAGAGTGTTTGTAAGATTCATCCCAAAATGTTTTCATGATTTAGGACAGCGTGTGTTCTCTGAACGTCTTGTTTGAGTATTACTGTCTTGTCTGACTTCTTGTTTTCAATCTGAAGTCTCAGAACATGTTTTCTTTATAAGGGACTCCAGCTGTGGAAGCAATTAGCGTAACAGTTGTCGACAAGTTTCTCGGTGCAAATGCAAGATATGAGCGTTGAGTTCAGAAGGGAATAGCCTTTATGGTCAAAGCGATACTTACCATAATTGCTAAGAGCTCAACTCCCAGTCTGAAACAGATACCGAAATGGCTACTGCTTTCAGTAGCTGCTTTGCTGCTGCAGCCCAAACCCCCCACTCCCCCCCAACCCCTCCCCCCCTTGTTAAATATGGAGCACCGGGAGCTGGGTTTGATGTCTGGGCTCAGCTGATGGTTCTATCTCAGAAAACCCGCTTAAGTAGAGATAGCGGTTTCTGTCAAATATTAGCTTTTAAGTAAAGAGAAACCATATAAGGACTCGGTACTGCCGTGTCAGTTTCCAGTGTTTTGGCTTTTGGCAGATATCTGTTGGTGGCCTGCCAAGATCATCGCCCTCAGACCGATTTGTTGTTGCTGGGTATGTAGTGGGGAATCCTCACAGACTTTTATTTATTTTTTTTTATGAAATGTTATTTTAAAAATGAAATTGTGTCTTGAAATGACTCTCTTGATGCCCCCTGTGCGTATACTGCCCTACATAACAATGACATAGACAAGTATGTTAAGGAGAATTTCAATAAACAGTCATGTGGCAGAAAGGCGACTAGGGAGACAGCGCTGCCTGGGGAGAGCCGAGGGGAGGGGTCGGGGGGGTTTGTCATGAAAGTGGCACATTTAGTGTTCTGGGACCTGTTGACGGATGACTGTGAAAGCACTTGGGATCCCTCAAATAACTTACGCTTGTAACTGTTCCATGTTCCCCTGGGAGGGGGGGTAATGGGGGGGGGGCTCCTTAGGGATCTGGTAGGCCTCAAAAAAGGGGGCTGGAATGCAGTTTGGGATGTGGCCATTTTTCATGCTTGTCCAAGCTGACTTTCCGTCATCGTTACCTGGCTGTCACTGTCCCAGATTTCCCCCTAAATATTTATTTTTGCTGATGGCGACGGCTGTCCTGAACTGGTTTGTCGGCAGGTTGGCGAGTCGGCCGCTTCGCTTGAGCCCTAAGTCTCCAGCGAGAAAAAGGCTGTCTTTGTGGCGGCATCATTTGTGCATCACACACGTGCTCAGCTAGGTCCTCAGTCACAGAGCCTTTGGCAGCGTTGTCAGTGTGCTCAGTGCAGTGCCCAGGTCAGAGGTCATGGCCTTGGAAGCTGGAATCCTATGACAAGGCAAGCGGCAGCAAAGCCACTCCGTGTCCCAAAAGTGCACTATGTACTCCACGCTATTGTGTACACACTGTACTATTCTAGAAAGTGCATGTTTTCACTAGTTAGTGTGCAAGAGTGAACACACATGATAGTATCTTAATATCCAGAAACGCATCACCAGCGTTGATGTAACAGTGAGGTTGTGGTGATCGTGATGCGCCTGCGTCCGCCATTTTGTTTGAAATTTCCGGTTGCAGCAGGCGCCTCCCTTTCCGTTCCGTGGTGCATTCTGGGCAATAGAGTCCATGCAAACAACACTTTGGATCTCCGCCATTGTTAGTGAGTATACTTGTACTATCTAGCACATAGGGTGTGACAAAAAATTAACCACAATATGTGCTACACACTCAAATAACGGTTAGAAATAGAGCGTAGTGCACTTTTGGGTCACAGCACCAGACTTCCCTAAGCCACAGTCACCCCTCTCTCCATTGCACACACCTGCATGGCCTCTGAGAAAGTCAGTCCCAGGCAGCCAGCCTGCCAGTTAACCCCGATCTGTTAACCGAATCAACACCCTCAGATTTGCATTTCCTCTGCTCTTGTGATCTTTGAGCTCTTATCTGATTTCCTAGAAGCCGTTTTGTTTTTGTTGTGATTGAGGCTGTCTTGAGGGGATGGGCTTTTAAGTATTTTTTTTCCCTACTGTGGGCTGTTCGTTTTCCAGTCCCTGCAGCAGATCGTCAGCTCTCTGCTGATTTGTAGCTACAGAGATATGCTGTAGAAAGCTGTGTAAGAGCTTGTAATGGTGTGCGAGAAAAGCGTGTTGGATGGAATTTCAAACCTGTTCAGCTGGTTCAAAGCACTTTGAAGATGAGTTCCTTAAACATGACTGCTCCACTGCGCTCGAGATTTGCATAGATGCTAGGGCTTCGCCTGTGTTATTTAGGATGCTTACCTGGTTTCACTTTATAATTGAATTGTCATGAAATCCTTGTTAACATTCCACTGTGGAATGATGTGTACACCTGTATTGGATTTAAGCAGGGGAAGCTTTTCCCCGATCCTTAAATAATTTAACTTATTTTATTCATTGCAGTGTCTACTGAATGTGCGCAAGCGTGAGAAATCAACAAACACACTGAAGCTCATTACACAGTTAAGGATGAAGCGTGCTGGAGTCAGTGTTTGTGGCAGCCAAAACTCAGAAATGCGCTGCGTGAATCCAGAAACGCTCAAATTTCCGAGAGCGCTGTTTTCCCTGTAGAAATCTCTTTTAAATTATTTTCATATTCTTAGTCAGTCATTATCAGTCAAATTAAATTATGCATTAATTTGCAACTATTGTGTTTGAGTTCAGCTCAGACATTACTCTAATTTTCTCCACAGCCAAACACTAGGGGAGGGGGCATTCAGCGGACGGTTGTCTTTTGTTGCAGAACAACACGACACATTTGACCCTCCTCAATTTTGTTTTCAGCACCGCGGCAACAAAGACCAGCTTAAGTTCTGTAATGGAATGGAAGCAGTCACACACAGAGTGAAGGAGGCCCTTGGGATGTTGTTTAATTGATTTCGCTTTATTATTTTCTTGTGTAAAAAAAATATATATATAGATGTGGAAAATAACACCCCCACACCCCCATTCCCCAGCTGTGGTGTAAAGTCTAAATAATTTTCTCTTAAGCCAATAAAGATGGTACGAGAAGAGAGTATTAGCGGTTTTTGAAATCCCAGCTGCCGTGGATGCCCCTGGCCTTGATGCCTTATGCCAGACTGGAAGCGGTACAATCTGTGGCACAGAATAGCTCTACTTTTATTCATCTTAATAAGTTCATCATACGCTGCTTTCCGTTGCCTGGGTCTGTGTTCTCTCCTGCTACTATCAGAAATGAATTATTAAATCCATTCAAGTATGGGTCTGTGTCAAAGGTGTGAGGAAATGCACCCCCCACACCATCTAAGGTGCAATGAAATATCAGATAAATATTGAATAAGCCAACATGAAATGCATTTTGAATGCGCCGTCTGTGGACCTTTTACCGGCAGTCGTATTTTATTTTTTTATATCCTCCAGCAATGCGCCGATTCTATCTTTTGAACTGTTAATACCCCAAATGAGTGTGTGAACGGAAAGACTGGGTTTTTTTGGCTCAGCAAAGCAGATCTTTGTGGTAGACCCTGTTCCAGCTTCCTGCCTAATTGCTTCCTGACTGTACAAAACCGTGTTTGCAGTACATAAACCCCCTTATTTTCACTCGCTGCTCCAGGTGTTGGTGAAATAATTCCTCTGCTGGATAATCGTATTTCCGATCCTAGTTGCCAGAGCGGTGAAATGGCGGGGGGCATTGATCTGCATTTTGCGTTGTCAGGATTATTACCTTTTTTTCTGTATGAAATCGGTAGTTTTGTAGCGTTATAGCTTTATAGTTCGCGGATCAGTAAATTTGCAAAGCAGCGAGCTGCAGGGTTTCAACAGAGAGAAGTGAAGGAGTCGGAACGAATGGGAGTCCATCGGACTGGCCCGGGACTGCATGGCGACACATAGATGTGTCGTCTTCACAGCCGAGATGAGGTTATGGACCGAGTAAACAGGAAAACAGAAGAAAGGGGGCCAGAGTCCCTTTTATATTGCAAGGATTTTTACATTAAATGGTAAACTATTTTGAGTTAGCATAACAAGCAGGGTTTACTTGAACTCAGAATGGATCGCATCTACTCCATCGTAATAAAATGTCATTTATCAGAGATTACTCACCAATGAACATTTTTGGGCTGTGATGTACTTTCATTCATTTAACGCGAGCCAAGATTCAGTTAAACCGGACAGGGTTCCCCCGACGGTTGTCCTGATATTGTAATTGCTTGACATTTTAAGCTGTGCATCCTTTTTTTATATTTATTAACTGCTTCACAAGCGAAAGGAACCGCTGAGGTTAAGAGAAGATCAAGCGGTTTGTACCATATCACGTCTAGCTGTGATAAGGTAACAGGTGACCTCAATTAGCTGGAAAGCTATACTGAGAAAGAGCAGCTGAGCCACACAGAAGTGTGAGTAAAGGATATGTAATCTGCTTTTGTCAGTGACAAATTCAGGTTGTACGGGTGTTATCGACCTGATACTCACGGAAGTCTTCTTTTTCTTCCCTCTTGTGTGTACGGTATGCAGTGTTAATTTGCACTGATGAAGAGGAAATCTCAGGTGTTTTACCAAGTGCGACCTGGCTGTTTGCCGCAAATAAATTGGAAGTTCAGGGAGCAAAGCGGCGCAGCTAATTGGAAGGTATTTGTCTACCGCTCTGTGCGATGTGGTATGAAAGTGAAAAGTGAAAAGGGAAGGCGTGTGTGTACCTGTGCGAGTGCGTGGAAATGGATATGAAGAAAAGGAAGCGAGAGTACCTTGCACTAAGACCGCTGTGTCAGTTCCAAACAGGCCGTGCAAGAAACAACCTGACTGTCCGATTGTTTATTGGTTCAGTAACTAGATACACGCCAGGAATCCGTGCCAGACAAAGAGAGAAAGTGAGCTAGTGTTTGCTTGGGGCCCACTGGCAAAACAGAGTCTATTGTTTACAGCAGAATGCACAATGGTTTTTCTGTTAAAATGCTTCAGCCTTAACTGCTCCCTAGGAAAAGTAGGTGGGTTGTGAGGGTGGTGGCGTAGGCCGAACAAGACAGAGGAAAAGGAAATGCATCATCGCAGGGAACAGTAGTTGTTGTTTTGAACCTGAAGCTGCTGGGTTGATCAGGGGTGGGGGTATCCCAACGGTAACCGTTCTTTACCTTTCCACGGCCCTCCCGGGTTCAGTTTGGCTCCGGTTCCCGTGGCTACAATTAAATCACGTGACTGGGCTGGAGGCCGCAGCTCTGGGGTCCATCTTATCTGCTGCGCCACATTCCGCAGAGCGGTGAGTGGAAAAAGGACTCGCGATGCGCCCGCTGCCAAGCCTCAGTCCGCGCAGCGCAAACAAACTTACCTCTCTGGGCCCGTGGGCCCACCGAGAAACAACAGCCCCGCAGCCGAGAGCGAGCGTGTAGCGGCCAACATCTGCCTCCTGAAACGCATGTTGTTGGCTTGGCTCGAACCAAGGACAATGAGGACGGGGTAGCACATACCTAGAGTAGTTATTTATTTATTTATTTATTTCCCCACAAACCTGCGCCTTTCCTGCCTGTGAATATGGATCTGGCCTATTTAGCATGCAAGATAAACATAATTTAAATGGTTGAACCATGGAGTGGAAAAATCGTTGGATTTGACACCAATGGGCCCAGGTGTTGCTGGTAGAGCATTTTTTTTTAAACTTATTAATGCTGGAAATTTCCTCTTGGTCCTTAAAAAGATGTTTCAGTAAACCTCTGAATCCACTGGTTCTTTGATCTCGCTTGTAGGACAAATCCAGAAGTGTGCTTCACTTTGTGAAGGATTATTTTCCCAAAGAATATCTAGGCCCATAATTTATAGTTTATGGATAGAGAATTTTTTTTTTTTTTTTTTTAAATAGGAAAAATTGCTATTGGTGTCCAAATTTCTCTACAGGACTACCTGGCTATCCATCTGAATATTGGTTTGTCCCCATTGTTGTGTCTCTTGCCATAGGCCAGTGTAAGGCCTCTGCTCTGACTGGGTGTTTTGGGAGGACATTTTTTTATGCTCTTCCTTAAACGATAGGTGATGACGTGCGCCATTGTGAATGTTTGAATAACGTATTGATCATTTGCACGGCACTTGAGTGGTGGTCCTGGTTCGTTTTTAAGTCTTTGAGTGATATTCTGAAGCATCTCATAGCATGGTGACTTGTAAAAGCATGCAGTGTTCAAATGATATTGTCTTGCTCCAGGTCGGGGATAAGCCATCATGCATTTTTCAGTGCAGTTTTGTAGTTTTGTCTCTCGCCTTTAAGAATGTTCTTTGAGCATTGTATAAACTGTGAACCACAAAGCAGTGAAAGCTTTGCCTTTTGTCTTCTGTCTGTTAAATCTAAGTTTTAAATTGGAATTTGGAATGGAGTTTTATTTTAGTAGTCTCTTTTTTTTTCCTTGGCTGAATTGTCTTAGAACTATATAATACAGTCATTGAGTCTCTTTGAAGCCTAGCAGATGTAAGTGTGTGTGTGTGTGTGTGTGTGTGTGTGTGTGTGTGTGTGTGTGTGTGTGTGTGTGTGTGTGTGTGTGTGTGTGTGTGTGTGTGTGTGTGTGTGTGTGTGTGTGTGTGTGTCTGTGTCTTGTGGTGTAGAGGAATGGAGAAGTGCCTGGAGGTTGTCAAAGCTAATACCAGCCCATGTGTTGCTAAAAACAGCTTTCTAGACTTCTGCATATAGCGTACTGTACAGTGCATTGGAAGAGAAGGAAAGAGATTGAATATGGTGTAGTTTTCAAAGCCAGGTCTCCACCAATAATAAAGGCAGGGGGAAAAGCAGTCTTCACTTGCTGTTACATTCGTCAGCTGCGACTAAAATAAGCAGCTAGACCATTTTTATTTTTTTATTTTTGTGGTGTCGGTAATGCGCTCTTTCATATGAAATGGTCTGTGTGCAGTTCGTTCACGTGGTTGTTAAATAAACAAGAAATGCCAGGGTAGCCTCAAGGGATTGTGGGAAGGGTTTGTGTCCCTCTCTTGCTGATGTAGTCACTGTGTGGTGACCTCTGCTGTGCAGGAAGCCACGGAGAGACTGCAGGTGACCTTCTCTCCAACGTTTCATCCTCTGTCTCAGCCTGCCTGAACTTTATCTGCATTCTGAGTAAAAAAGAAAAAACAAGTTTTGAGCTTAACCCATACAGCCAAGCGTAAGCACCGTGAAGATAAACAGAGAGAGAGAGAGCAGGAGAGAGAGCAGAAGAACAGGCCAGCCCAGCGTCTAGACTTCCTTTAGTGAAATGCAGGCCAAGTATCAAGGACAAGGTAGAAGTGTGGGCTGAAGAAGCAGAGAGCTGTTGAAGAATAACGCGCACACACACGCACTGAAGTGCAGCTATTAAAAAGTGTCTGGACACAAAAAAAGAACAAAAATAAACAGTGTTTAGCACACATTAGGGCTGTATCCATTGTGCAAACTTAATAGCGTTTGACTAGTTTAATTATCTCCAGCTGAACACTGGATCCCAACCTGGGTGTACACTTTCACATTCTAGGCCGAATATTTGGTGGCAGGGCTTTTAGCCGCATGAGTTGCTGGTGATTTGTCACTGGGAAACCGGTGAGCGGGCGTCGCTGAGATCCAGCTTGTGACCCTCCAGTTCGGATGATTGTAGCGAAGCGAAAGTGAGGGACGGCAAAGTGGGTTAATCACCTGACAGGAGCTGTCCCACCCTGAGCCTGGCGCCGGGGCTGGCAGCGCTGCCCTGCGTGAGTGTGGCATCTGTTTATGCCTGCGTGTCGGCGGCAGTAATGAGGGCCGCTCTGCAGAGCCGTGCCCAGCGAGGCCAGCCTGTCAGATTACTGAGCCCCACGGGACACTCTGCCCACCATGAACACTCAGAAACATGCTCACACTAATGCACACACACACACACACACACACTCAGAAACATGCTCATACTTATGCGCACACACACACACTCAGAAACATGCTCACACTAATGCACACACACACACACACACACACACACACACACACACACACACACACACACTCCTACATACACATAAACATCACTAATGCACACACGAATGCTCTCACTTACACATACACTGATACGCATACTCACACTCCCACACACTCACACATGCATACAGATGCAAACACATACACACATGCTTTCCCATGCACACACACAGATGCTCACACTAACACAAATACACACTTTCATGCAATCTCTCACTAATACACACAGGCATTCTCTCACTGGCTAACATGCTGACATATATACTTGCACACTCACACATGCTTTCCCATGCACACACACAGATGCTCACACTAACACAAATACACACTTTCATGCAATCTCTCACTAATACACACAGGCATTCTCTCACTGGCTAACATGCTGACATATATACTTGCACACTCACACATGCTTTCCCATGCACACACACAGATGCTCACACTAACACAAATACACACTTTCATGCAATCTCTCACTAATACACACAGGCATTCTCTCACTGGCTAACATGCTGACATATATACTCGCACACTCACACATGCTTTCCCATGCACACACACAGATGCTCACACTAACACAAATACACACTTTCATGCAATCTCTCACTAATACACACAGGCATTCTCTCACTGGCTAACATGCTGACATATATACTCGCACACTCACACATGCTTTCCCATGCACACACACAGATGCTCACACTAACACAAATACACACTTTCATGCAATCTCTCACTAATACACACAGGCATTCTCTCACTGGCTAACATGCTGACATATATACTCGCACACTCACACATGCTTTCCCATGCACACACACAGATGCTCACACTAACACAAATACACACTTTCATGCAATCTCTCACTAATACACACAGGCATTCTCTCACTGGCTAACATGCTGACATATATACTCGCACACTCACACATGCTTTCCCATGCACACACACAGATGCTCACACTAACACAAATACACACTTTCATGCAATCTCTCACTAATACACACAGGCATTCTCTCACTGGCTAACATGCTGACATATATACTCGCACACTCACACATGCTTTCCCATGCACACACACAGATGCTCACACTAACACAAATACACACTTTCATGCAATCTCTCACTAATACACACAGGCATTCTCTCACTGGCTAACATGCTGACATATATACTCGCACACTCACACATGCTTTCCCATGCACACACACAGATGCTCACACTAACACAAATACACACTTTCATGCAATCTCTCACTAATACACACAGGCATTCTCTCACTGGCTAACATGCTGACATATATACTCGCACACTCACACATGCTTTCCCATGCACACACACAGATGCTCACACTAACACAAATACACACTTTCATGCAATCTCTCACTAATACACACAGGCATTCTCTCACTGGCTAACATGCTGACATATATACTCGCACACTCACACATGCTTTCCCATGCACACACACAGATGCTCACACTAACACAAATACACACTTTCATGCAATCTCTCACTAATACACACAGGCATTCTCTCACTGGCTAACATGCTGACATATATACTCGCACACTCACACATGCTTTCCCATGCACACACACAGATGCTCACACTAACACAAATACACACTTTCATGCAATCTCTCACTAATACACACAGGCATTCTCTCACTGGCTAACATGCTGACATATATACTCGCACACTCACACATGCTTTCCCATGCACACACACAGATGGAAATAAACATGCAGACCAGACCTTTGTGAAACCCCTGAGACTTCTGACACGTTCTCAACCAAAATGTACAATTATATCAAAAAAGAGGCAAGAAGGCAGGTTCAGAGCCGAATCGAATCGCACAGTTAACCATCCGTGCCGCTGTTGTCCGTCCAGAAGGTCAGGCTCTGTCTAATTCCACGATTGACAGAAAACTCAGAAGCTCTGTTGCTGAAAATTTTTGACTTTTGGACCGTATGCCTCTCTCCCATTCTACTTTTACACTTCTGACATTCTGCGGTCATTTCACGGCGCAGAGGCACCATAGCATTCTGATGTTTCTGTGGCGCGAGTTGAAGGGGACAGAGAGCCATCTTCGCTGTCATGTCCTTGCAGGAGATGGTTCCTCACAGTCTATCCCCCCCACACACCACCCCCACCACCACCACAGACAGCTTTGTCAAGGTCAGCAGCAATAGCCAGTGAGTAACACTTAAAAAAAAAAAAAAAAAGAAGAGGCAAGGTCAATAGTTTAACCTCCCGAGCTTATAAATAATATGAGTCAGCACTCAACAGGAATGTGTCTTCATTCCATCTGTGTCTTTACATCAGCGGGGATAAAACAGCCCAAATATTTTCTTAACCGCAATAAGTCACACAGTAGCTTACTACAGCAACATATTGGGTGGCTTCTCAGGTGGTATGTTCTCCTCTCCCACTGCCTGGCTTGCACACTGACCTTAATTGCTGTTCTGCACCCCCCCCCTTCCCCTCCTCCGTCCTGTTTGCTATGCTTTGTTATGGGAATTATTTGTCTTATAAAACAGTGTTTCTAATCTGATGTAATCCCTTGTTTTGGCTCCAGTGCTTATGACGGTGGCATAACCGTTAAGCCTCACTGATTTGCTGGGGTACAGTAAAAGGCCTTTCCGCCTTATTGCTTTTAAAAACGCATGCTTTTAGATAAATTGGATTACCCTACTGTGGAATCTCTACCAGGGCAGTTTCACAAACTTTTCTTTTTTTTTTTTTTTTTTTTTTTTGAGAATGGAGAATTGTCATTGATCATTGAAGCTGAATAT
Organism: Albula goreensis; assembly: GCA_022829145.1. NCBI lineage: Eukaryota > Metazoa > Chordata > Actinopteri > Albuliformes > Albulidae > Albula > Albula goreensis. The sequence goes on from CM040744.1 coordinate 41,593,806, forward strand.
AAAACAAATATAATGGTTAAACTCAACAACAGTCCTTGCAGCAGGCATTTTATATATCGTATTTCGCAATCTGAAAGGTATGTGAATAGTGACCTGATATGCCCCTGTTACTTGTGTCAGTTTATTGATAAAATATACACCGAGCGGTTGGCATTTTGAGTCATCAAAGCTTGACACAGGAGCTATTCCCCTGGTAGATATCGACCTCGCTTCACAGTGGATTAGAAAGCCGAGCAGCATTGGCATGGTAGAGCTGCGTGCGCATGTGTTTGTTTAGATACACATCAACACGCCCGCTCCGGTAAAACTCGTCAGGCCTTACCCCTTGGGCGTATGGTGCTCTGGAATTCTGTCCTGCCATCACAGAAATCACTGGGGTCATGTGGGTGGAATTCAGAAAGGCCGGATGCTAAGATGTCCTGTGTTTTGCCCATGCCCACAAGTTTAACATTAGCGTTACGGCTCGAACTTTCAGAAACGTTAGCGATGGCGTTCGCTGGTGGTGGCACAGAGCTGATGTCCAACTTGCGGATTACTGCTTACCCGGTTTGAACTGTGAACAAAACACAAAGCCTGCAGCCTTCCCGAAGCCACAGTGACATTGTAGTGTAGTCAATCCAATCTTTAGTTCAACAGTTCAGCCTCCATTCGTGAAAATTATAGTCTTTAGACTCCGAGGTCGTCTTTCAAAATGTGACAGCAGAAATGCCTGTGCAAAATGATTTGCACCCTAGCATAGCTGTCATGAAGATAACAGGAAGGGGAAAACATTTTGGGCTTTCATTTTTGAGCGAATGCAGTGGTGTGATTAAAATTGCTCAAGAACTTCAAATTAAGTTGCTGGTACTTCTCCACGTTTTAGACCTGCCATTCTGCATTAGAGTGAGGAACAAAATGACAGACACAGAGCCAGTAAGCTGTCTGGAGAGCAGTGCTTCAGTTGTGTTCCACTTCTCAAGAGGAGATATGTTTTTGCTCTGTTTTTCAATCTATTTTTGCACTTGGAAATTCTGACCTGCGGTTTTTTTTTGGGAAGATGTCCAGCGCTTGATTAGGAAACACTTTTGCTGCTTCGGAAAATGCTGAACCAGTTTGGACAACTCTGTGTTTGTCGCTATTGTTTCAGTTGTCTCAACAAGTTAAAAATACCCTTTCCTCAGAGGGCCCCTTTGCCCTCTTCTGAGAGGATCAGGGGTAATTAATACTGTAAATAGAAGTCCATACCAAAGACATTCTAGAGTCATTTGGCAGTGTTCAGCACTGGGAATTGAAAGTCACCTTTATACATTAAATAATATATGAGGAAAGGCAACTTGATAAATGTTCTCTACTCTGCAAAAAATATTTTCTTATCAGGAGGTACTGTATTTGCTTTCCTGTGCCCATGCAAAAATGTCTTAGGTACCCATTCAAGATGTCTTATTACATTACATGATCATCACTTAGCTGACGCTTTTTATCCAAAGTGACTTACAGTTGATTAGGCTAACCAAGGGCCAATCCCCCCTGGGAGCAATGTGGGGTTAAGGGCCTTGCTGAAGGGCCCAACAGCAATGGTGTTCTTCCTGTGGCTGGACTGGGGCTTGAACCACCAACCTCTGGGGTCCCAGTCATGTACCTACTTGGTTACAGGCTGCCCTTATACAGCAGCATTACACTTTTGAAATTTCCAAAACTGGAAGCCCATTCCAGCCAAACCCACCCGTGCTGTAGCACTAGTTGTAAAAGTGACATGGACATTGAAGATGGAAAGGTAACACCTACACAGGTGCTCAGTAACTTTCTGAACAGGATAGCTACATCACCTCTGTAACGTATGTGAGATATGCCATATGTCACAGCGTGAGGGAAATGTTTTCAAACGGTCCTGGAGGGAAGTCAAATGGACTTCTATGGCCTTTGTAACTGCATTTTTGCTGACATGTAAATTTTTCTGACCTGGTTTATTTTGTGACACCTTGCAACCTTTTTCAACCAACAGGAAATGATGTGTAGCTTGAAAAATGTCAGAATGAGTCAAGTGCAACTTAAAAAAAAGACATTGTCATCGACCTTCACCTGAGGAGGAAATGAAACACGACTTATGACAGAGCAGCATACTGCCTACAGGCTGCGAAGGTGGGACAGGGAATCCCATTATGAAGAGGTACCAAAACAGTTAATGAATTCTGCATCAGAATGTCCCAGGCTGGCTGAGTCACTATGTGTACAGACAAGCACATTCTGTACCTTCTGTATGCATCAGCTCTCCGACTGCATAGCGAGACAGAGTTACGCTGACTGGAACAGCGTGAACAGTTTGTGGGGTTGATGTAGCGCGGTGCTACTTTGGTAATTAAACATCTGTTTTCTTGACTCCAGACATGTAGGTAATGAGGGAACAAGTGGAGGTAGGGAGTGGGAACCACGGGGTGCTTTAAAGCCTTTTATTGGAAAGACATTTTACTGAAATCCTGTCCCTACCTTTTCTTCCTGTACCGGGATGGACTCGTTTGCATGGCTTGTGCTGTCTGCGGCTCCGCATAATGAAAATGGAAACAAAAGAAGGATCTTGTGTCCTTTTAACTCTGCAGTGTTAAGCTCTGTTAGTTCTCCTCATTGGCGAAATTGTGTTTCTCAAAACATTTGTATAAATACAATAAATGCAATATGGATGACTTTTCTTGAAATTTTTTTATGGCTGGTTGGAGAGCTTAGTGGTTTTTTTTTGTTTTTCTAGTCATGGACTTGTGGTGAAATCTGAAGCCTACAGTGGTGGGGTTAGGTTTGGGTACAACACGTTTTGGGGGGCTGTTGTGGGAGTCTCCAGAACGTTCCCTGGTTACCTCACAGGACGTTCCATTCTTTTCAGGACATGAGTAGTCATGATTTGCTAGACCGTCTGACACTGTAGTTCATTTGTTTTCACACTCATGCACATTGTTAATCTGGCCTAGGCTTCATCAAATCTGATTGGTGCCAGCAGAATTCCGATAGATGATTGGCTGTTTGTAGGTTAGTTGGGAGCAGGTTAGTTTAGACCCAACCAACAGGAGTTTGATTAGCAGAGCTCTTCTCTGTTAGTTGGTTGTACCACAGTTAGTGTGAGTGTGTGTGTGAGAGTGTGTGTGAGTGTGTGTGTGTGTGTGTGTGTGTGTGTAAAAGTGGCTCTTTTTTCACACCTCCACACCTCAGCCTGCCTGAATGTCTTCCCAGCTACTCCCACCGACCTCAACCGCCTAATCGCCAAAACACCTGCACGCTCTGAACTCTCTCCACTTAACAAGTAGTCTCCCGTTCTAACAAGGCTCACGTTTCCAGCCCTGGCGCGAGGCCGCCTCTCCCCGCTCCATCTTTTATGATAATTGAACTCCCAGATTCTGAGGACAGGCTTTCATTAATATTCGATCCCGTCTTAGTCATTTGTTGAATACGCTGTCAAAATGTTATGAGCACGTCTGGATCCTGCCCGGGGAAACCCTGAGCCGTGGAGACGTTTAACTCTGAGCTCCAGACGAGCCCGGTCGTCTGTAACTGGATACGCCGAGGGCCCCCTCGTACATAAACACGAACTGCGAGCTTCTGCCCAGCGCCTTGCCTCAGCTTCCCGATCCGCGGTTTCCTGCCTTCTAAAGGCCAGCTTTATGCGGTCATCCATCAACATGTGTTGCGCTCAGAGGGCACATTTATCCATAGCGAGTGAAATTTGTGCACAGTTATCCATTTATGGTCTGGTCTGTTAATGAAGAATTATTTCAGGTTGAATGTCTCACTCAATAACATTATGGGATGTTATGGGAGTGAATTGGTGCTACATTCTAATTACAGGCCTATATTCCAATTTCACTTACTCCTACACCTAATTTCTGTCAAGCCCAGAAATTGAGAGAAAATCAATGTATTATTTGGTGAAAATCAATTGTGAGCGAGAGGTAAGCTTGTGCTGCTCACCTCCGTGGGGGTGTTTGGGGAAAAATACCTGTTGAACCCTTCCCCTCCTCAGTCCTCAGGCTTTGTCTGGGTCTTCCCGAGGCTGTTTGCTCAAATGTGGGTTAACGGGTCACTGGGCGGGTCGCGTTACCACTGATCTCCCCACGGGCCCGGTTAAAGCAGGTGTGAATTTGTGGAGGCCCAGGTGACCTTACACCTTTTCTCGACTGCCCTTTCTGGCATGTCAGTACAGTGAACCCCCAGTTTTTCATGGGGTTATGTTCCAAAGGCACCCATGAAGTGCTAAAATCTGCATTATATTGACACTACCCATAAGATTCTTATTTATTGTCTCTGTTAATAAGAAAAATATAGAGTGTTTGGATTGGCTACTGGTAAGGCTTCAGCCAATTTTGTGCCACCTATCAACACGTCTGGGTATTTCCTCAACCCACACCACAATTTTGCTTGTATTTTATCAAATATAATAGCCAATTTTTTTCGCGATAAAGTGGGATTTCCCGCATTGTAAAAATAGTTAGGTTCCAATGAAAAAACCGTGTAAAAGTGAACTGGTGATAACTGAACCGTGAAAAATCGGGGGTTCACTGTACATCATATCATTTGGCGGATGCTCTTATCCAGAGCAAACATGAAGGACCAGTATCCGTTATTTGTGAAAGTCGCAAAAAGGGTATCGCCTTATGTCCTTTCTCATCAATATTTGCTTTTTGCTAAAAATATTTTTGCTCTTTGAAACGATAGCTGAATGCAAAGGCAAGGGAGGTGAGATGAATTGAATGCCCATTCTGATTGTCTCTCTGGCTGGTGCTGCTTTTCGATTGGCGGCTTGGAATTTTCCCATCACCCTGTTAAGTGATGCGACACATGGCCCTTTCGTGTTCACAAGTCAGACAGTGATGTAGGAGCCTGGCTCATAACCAGTAAGTTATCGGTTCAAATCCCACCGAAGGCATCGCTGCTTGATACCCATATCCTTGTATACAGTACCTTTTTCTTAACAGTGCATGGTAACACAGTCATAACTGTGCGATTCATTCCTCAATGGCTTTGTGAGCCGTTTGATCTATGGTAAGACCTTCGTTAGAGACAGACATTTATTTGCTAAAATATGAAGTGAGTGGCGACTATTATTTGGGCTTTTTATTTGGAGTCATTTTCTATTGGAAGCGTGATGGCATGTTAAAGTTGTCCCTGGTAAGGCTGTGTACTGTGTAAAACACCTGGAGTGTTCTCACACCACTTCCTATGTGATGGATTTAACCCCAGGTAGGGACTGTGTGTGTGTGTGTGCGTGTGTGCACCATTCACTGAAACATGATAGCTCTTTTGTTTTGTTTTGTTTTGTTTTGTTTTTTTTATTCCTTGGCCCGTTTTGAGACCGGATAGAATGGCAAGAGAGCCTGGATCTCAAAGAAAGAGGAAATGATGTATTCGTTACACGCGATTAGCTGCTCGGGCTGGGTAATTCGTAATGTGAACGTGCGAGCGGAAGATGGAACTGCTTTTATCAGCCTGATGAGCCGCGAGGGTGTAGCGCAGTCCATCATCCTCGTGGGGGGGTGGGCGAGAGGAAGAGCGCTGACAGACAGTGGGTTTGACTGCTGACGGTGACCAGGATCAATCAGGGTCAATTCTTTTCAGGATGGTTTTTGTTTTACTTGGACATAAATCACGAAACATTTCAAGAAAAAAAAATTGCTCCCGTGCTCACATGCCCCCCACCCCCACCCAGCAAGAACACCGCTGGAAATTGTCACCCAACCGTCCACTTGTCTTCTGAGTAATTTGCCTAAGGTTGCCAGGAGACCCTCTCTACTGCAGGGTTGTTTAACCCATGGCCTGGAGAGTCCCACAGTGTCTGCAGGTTTTGAACTTTAATTTCACTCAGCATGGTGTGTGGAATCCTTATCCAGTCAGTCACTTAGATGAATCATGTTTAAATAGTGAAACACACCCAAAAAAACACCTGTCACTGCAGCCCTTCAGAACTGGAGTCTGACATTACTGCCTTAGATATTTTTATGAACTGTGTTGCCCAGGACAGTGAAACCCCCCCTTGTTGTGTGGGGTAGAACATGTAATGACAATACAAACTTTTAAGTCCATACATGATGGAATTGCTTATATCACTTTTAGCATCACATGATTTCTGGGGATCCATTCACACCCAACTGTCAAAACGATTTGTTTTGCCACACTGTGCTCACTGTAACGGCTTGGAAGTTTTTTTTTTTCCCCCTGTAGGTTTCATATTCAGGAAATAGTGAGAGAAGTGATGCAGGTGTGTATTCATGCCAGCATAAACATGTTTTAATTTGATTTTTTACTGTCTTTCATTGTGTAAATCATCGTGCTTAATGCCAGTTAGCTTTTCAATTACAGCTATCAAAGGCACTGCTAGCTAACTAGATTAATGATGCTGATTTTAATTAGCAGAGTAGAGTGTGAGCTCAGTTAATGAGGTAAAAGTAAAGTAAAAGCTGCTGTAAAACATAACTTTTATTTTTTTTTCCTGTCACAGATATCTCACAAATCTTACATTTTCAAATACATGATGCACCAGTTTAAATAAAGACAATGCCGTCTTTAATTAATCTTTTCATCATGACTGGTCTGTCAAAACAAAGCCCACATTGTTTATTAGCCACCTCTATGAGGAAATGAAAGTACTTCAAAGCGTTGCATGTGTTACAAGGCAGTTCACTGCATGCTACTTTGTGGTTATAATTGTTTAACTTGTTTATGAATGTGTGTATGTATATTTAACCAGGATCTCAGTTCCCCTTTGCTCTGACAACCTGGGCAATCAAAATGGGGAAGGAATTGCTGGGCGTTTAAACAGCCAATCAGATACAGACGACCAGTGCTGGTGGATGCAGAGAGCCCATTTTTAACCAGATGTTTCCACGCCTACACTGCAGAAAAACGGCATCGTTAGTTTAGGCTCGTCCTTAATGAAACCCTTGATGAGATGTCGTATGAGCTAATGGGCGTGTCTCCAGGCGGTCGCTGCTATGCACGTAGCCAGGGTGATGACGCTGCTCTTTGATACTGCCCCCCCCCAGCTGGGGATGGGGGTGTGAGGCAAGGGGGGTTGGGGGAGGGGGTGATCAAATTTGTGAGGCATTTAATGGACTCTGATGTCTTATTTCCTCCTGGTTTGGTCAGGCCCCACTTATCTCGACTGAAAGTTGTGGGGGGTGAGGTTAGGTTGAATTGCGTGCGAATAAATACGTTGCCTGAACTGGCGGCAGCAGATGTTACAATTAGCGTTTTGTTCTCTCTCTCCGGAGTTTCCTCTGTCTGTCCTCAGCTGAACTTTCTGCAGAGAATCTAAGGAGCGCAAATTAAATGCCTGGAGATGTGGATGCGACGTGCCCGGAGCCGCAGATGAAACGCGCGACGCAGAGGTGCACTGCAGGGATCCGCAGCCCTCGCTCTGGAGGGCCTGGGGGCCCGCTGGGGTCTGCCGCGGCTCCGTCGCCGTTTGGCGCTTAATTGATCGATTATAGCAGCCGATTATACAGTTAACACAGTCCACCTGCTTGCCAGGCTCTAAACTGGCTGCTGTTTTTTAAGGTAGAATCAAACCCCTGCAGTCCCCGTGGCCCTCCAGGGCCAGAGTTGCAGGCCAGACTGCCTTTAAATCGACATCGTACTCTGAAGATGGTCCCCAATTCAGCGGTGTAACTGCTACGCACACAGATGCTCGCCGTTAGCTCTGCAGCCACATCTCTGAGGGATGGCGACGTGCGGTGGGAATCGAGTGTGGTGTCACTGAGCCATCAGTCTTGTCATATGTGTCCAATCACGTGGTGTTTCTGAGTGCTGGTGGGTGGGCCTTCACTGTGGGCCTTATTAGTATAAATGTCCACTTTTCTCCGCTGTGGCACCTGGCTCCTGTCTGCACACTATCATTACCTGCCTCGGCTTTTCATTCCCTCTGCCTCCCTCTCTGTCTTCCTTTGCCCCCTCTCTCTCCCTCTTATCACTTTCTTTCTGTGTCTCACCTACCTTCCCTTTGCTCTCACGATCTCTCTCTACCCTTTCTCTCACTCTCCCTCCCTCTGCTCCATCTGTCTTTCTCTACCTTCTGTCTTCCTCTCTCCCTCCTCTCTCTTATTCCCTCTTTTCCTGTCTGTCTCTCTCTCTCTCTCTCTCTCTCCCTCCTCTCTCTTATTCCCTCTTTTCCTTTTTCTCTCTCTCTCTCCCTCCTCTCTCTTATTCCCTCTTTCCCTCTCTCTCTCATTCCCTCTTTTCCCTCTCTCTCTCTCTCTGTCTGTCTCTCTCTCCCCCCCCACAGTGAGGTAACATGCAGAGTGCACATTCAGGATGGCGGCAGAAGCGTAGCGCCGCGTCTTTAGCGCCGCATCTTTAGCGCCGCGTCTTTAGCGCCTCGTTCCGCCGCTACGCCGCCTGCCCCGGAGCTCAGCAGCTGCTGATTGGCGGGATGTGAGGCGGCGGTGCACGGGGAAGCGTTGGGAGGATAATTAAAAGGACTGGCTTCCAGCTCATTTCCCACCTCCCATGGCTGAGCAACATGCCACTCCGCGGCACTAAATGAAAGCCACAGTCATTGACGGAGTTCAAAAAAAAAAAAAAAAATGACTAGACGGAATACAAATAATGGATCTGAAAAAAACGAGGCCGTGCTCTGTCGAGAAAAAAAGGGGTGAGATTTCTCTGCTCTCTGTAGGAGAGGAACGGAGAACGGATTTCCTTTTTCTCCCCCCTCCCACTCTCTCTGTATTGGAATTTTCATGAGTGAGGATTAATGGGGAGCCATTCATCAAAACATGCATGATTTATCATGAGTTATAATTAGAGCAAGCTGTTACAGCGCCTTTTTTTTTTTTTTTTTTTTTGCCAGCCGCAGGAGCCCAAGCAACATCAACTGAAGGTCGTCTGATTCGCCGGAGCCTATGAAAAAAAAAAAAAAAAAAAAAAAAAACAAAACAAAAAAAAATACCCGTAAAGATCAATGGAACGACCCTGAGAAATCCAAGCCATTCGGTTCTTTTACACCCGGAAATATGGCGGTTACTCAGAAAGCCCCCCCCACACACCCACCCCCACCCCCACCCTGACCACTTCAGACAACCATAAAAGCATGCGTTCTGTTTGAAATGGGCAGCCCTATTACTGCAGATGTCTTGCATTCACAGGCACAAAACGGCAGTAACTGATGGGCCAAAGCACCAGCGCCACTAAGCATTTCCTCCTGCTCAAAAACATAATGTATTTTTTTTTTTCTCGGGCGCCCAGCGATATTTCCTCTGCCTGGGCGAGATTTGTTCATGCTTCAAAATGCCATGTTTTTTTTTTTTTTTTTTTTTTGTGCTCCCGTATTTTGAAAATTCAATTTCTAACAGCACGCTGGTTTGTGATGGCCATAGAGAGCCGTGAGTCTGCACACAGGGCCAGATCGTGCCATTGTGGGGTGAAAATAGGCCTTAATGGATGCTCTGTTGCTCATAGACAGCTGAAATGCAAATCAGACGGCTCTGCATTGAATACAGTTCGAGATGCGCTCGGCTGGGATGCCGTTATAAAGGTGAAACCGATGGAAATGTCATCGCTTTTCATTCCTTGCGATTACCATATGAATTACCCTCCAGTCTAACCCAATTGCATTGCAGCGGTTTTGTTCAACCATTGGTCCAACGCTGTTAAAAACATTCATCCAGTCTTATTTGCTTTGGTCCGATCTTATTAAAACATTAGCCCAACATTCTTGCCAGACTCTCAGGATTTTCTTAGCGTAGAACCTTCATTGCGGAGTTGGGATTCGTCCAGATCTCTTCCAGATTAATTGGGAAGTATTCATTTTCAGACCACCAAATGGTCATTTTCACAACCGAAGGAAGAGACGTTGGTCATGTCATATCATAACCATACACACCAAGCTCTTCTTCAGTCTTTTGTGCTTAATAGTGTGACAGAACGTTCAGCAGTTGCACCGAGCACTGGCCATCCCAGACATATTTAGGGTCATTAAATCCATATGTCTGAACTGGCGGCCTGATTGAAATGTCATAATGTGACTTACTCTGTCCAAGCCGCATTCACAGATGTACCCGGTGAGTTTTCAGTCTTTCAGTAAGTGTATTTATTCACCTGCGAGGTCGCTCTCCAGCTCTGTTACGACACAGCTGTTTTTGAGCGCATTATTGCATTATTCCAGTTCTGTGGATATCCTGGTTAATCAGGAAGAATGAGAAATCACATGCCCGATTTGGACAAGAGACAGTCACCCGAAGGAACTCAAAAAGACTGAGTGCTTTCATGAGTGAGTGAGCAGTCAGTCAGTCAGTCAGTCAGTCAGTCAGTCAGCCAGCCAGTCAGTCAGTCAGTCAGTCAGTCAGTCAGTCAGTCAGCCAGCCAGCCAGCCAGTCAGTCTCTGCATGTCTGTCTGCATGTTTTTTTCCAGCCTGCCCGGACAGACTGGAAGCTAATCTCACAGCAGAAAGCTCCAGTCAGGCCTATGAAGTCCCCAGGTGGGCCGGGGCAGCTGCGGCCTGCCCACACTCATCCACACATCCTAACTGTCCTGCTTTTCAGCGTCCCTCTGCACCTCTCACTTCCAGCTCTCCGTCCCCCTCCAACTCAGTACCTCAGCAAAGACATCTTTTTCACCAAAGAGAGCTATAGCTTTCATGGTCAATACTTGATACTGTGACCATTGACAATTTAGATAGAGTAGTAATGATAGATATTGTATCTACTCTAATAGGATAACATTGTCATTAAATGCCCTTTCATAACTATTATGGAGCTTCATTAAAAGTCTTCTCCTGCCACACTTGCCTCTTGAGTCACAGGAATACCTCAGAGAGAGGTGATTTAGGTATTCATCGGGCTACTTCAGAAAGTGACACTCCTCATTTTCTCACTGACTTTAGAGGCAGGACAGCTACTTCACAGCTGTGATGTATGAAAGTCACCGCACATGGGAAGTCGATCTAGGGAGAAGTCATACAGAAATGACTCACTGCAGCACTTCCACCGATATGTCAGTTTTTAGACATGGGTCAGTGGGAAATCGCTTTTTCGATATAAAGGATGTAAGATACAGAAAAATGTCAGAACAGGCCAAGGGAGTCTAAGGGAGTATATTAGCCACATTTCTCCCCTCGTCTCACCGCCATGTTGGTGTAACCCCAGCACGCGTTTTCATCGACGTTACCCGTTTGCAGCTTTGCAAACCTGCTCTTACTCTCTCTCTCTCTCTCTCTCTCTCTCTCTTGCTCCTACCTCTCTCCCTCTCTCTCTCTATCCGTGGCGTCTGCCTCGGCCACAGGGCATCCAGCGTGGGCTTTTGTCAGATGGCGGTCATGTGATTTCACCCCCCGGAGGAGAGCCAGCTGGCCTTTTCCTGCCGCATCATGTGCGTGTCACAAAGGCAGCGGAGTGCTGCTTAAAAAGCGAGGGGGCTAATCAATTTCGCAGAGCTGGTCAAAGGCACTCTTTGAAGGCCCTCTTTTGTTGGTTTGGTGCGATTGGCTGGAGGGGAGTGGCTGTTTTTTTTTTTTTTTTTTTTTTTTTTTTTATCCTTTTAAGGCAATACAGTATGGGCCTCGTTGTCTGGGAAAATATGTTTAGTAATGCAAACAGACATGAAAAGGGAGGGGGAAAAAAAAAACTTTGGATCTCATCAGGAGGGGTCCGTCCAAACTGGCTGTGTAATATTACTGCTGTTGAAAACAGCGCCATATTGAGGGCCCCAGTGCCGTATTTCAGTACTATGATGTAAAACATATTTGGTCAACTCTGGCTGAGATGGAGGGCGAGCAAAGGAGGACTCAAGGGAGAGTGAGAGAGAAAGGGAGAGAGCGAGTGATACGGGGGAGTGAGGAAAAGAAAAAGGATGAGAAGGTGGGGAAGATTTGAAATAATGAGGAGAGAAAGACAACGGGACAGGAGATGGGTAGAGTGAGAAAGTGGGGGAAAGAAGAAGAGAGAGAAAGAGAGGAAGATTAAAGGGAGTTATGGAAAGAAAGAGACTTGAGGGAGGGAGAGCGTGAGAGATGGAGGTGGAGAGTGAGAGAGAGAAAGAGTGAGAACGGGTAAAGATGTAGAGGTAGAGAGACAGAATGAGACTGTGGAAGGAGGGAGTGAGGTGGCGGTAGAGGGAATGAGAGAGTTGGAGAGAGGGAGTGAAAGAGCGAAAGAGGGAGAGGGGGTTGTTTCTGGAAACGCCATCAGCCCATACCACATTTACCACAATAGCTGGAAAACAGGCCTAGCTGATGTTAGCACAGATGCTCGCTGGAGTAGAAATGAAACTACCCCAAAAAAACAAAAACCTCACGGCCATCTGTTACCTACGAGCACCCGCGGCTGTTACAATCGGCCATTGTCTGAAATACATGGAGGAGTCACAGTGATTTGCACAGTGTTTTTTAAGGGCTTTTGTTCGGGCCCCAGCGCATGAGTACAGCCGAGAGGGTTTTCCCCCCTGTTCGTAGTGGGGGGTACGGCCATCTTTTATCCCTGGCCCGAATACTGTACGCTCGGTGGGAGAGAGAGCTCATTCATTGGCCGGAGCTTGGATGAGAAACTTAAATGTGTGAGACAGGTGCAACTTAAGGATTCCGAGGCATATGTTTTTTCAGTGCTTCGCATAGAAAGGGCGCATTGTACTTTTCCAGTGCGTACAGAAATACACCGCTAGGTCCGCAGCCACCTACGAGTCCAGCCCGCCATGCTGATTTAGGCCTGGAGGATACGCAGGCGCGGCAAGGGCTTCCTCTCTCAAAACACTGGGTAGCTGTGCGGCTTTGGCATGTCCTCCTCCACCACCACGTGTTTGTCTTCCGAGATTCATTTGCTTCATCCCCCCTCCCTCCCCCACCCGGAGTGGCTGTGTCGCTTTGAAACCCATTCATAGCCACCGCGACCGGGGCCTATGGAGCTAGGCGAGCCCGGTGGCTTTATGCGAATGCGTGCGGCTGCCAAATGCTAATATTTACGTCTCATGTCTGGATCTATAAATACGCGGCTCTCTGAAGACGTAGCTGTTAGAAAGCGTTTTTCTCCCACTCCGGTAAATAAACAGAGACCTCAAAACATAAACTTGTCTACTGCGGGTTGCCATTACAAGCGACATAAGCCCCAAGGTGTATGACCCAATCTCCCTGAACTCCACAGGGACTTGCAGTGCATTGAGAGGCATCAGAGAGGGCTTAGTGAGTGTGCCAGATAGCTGCTACTGTAAGCACGATATAGAGAGAGTTCTGTAATTGGATCATAACAGAATTCATCAGTCGGGCATTCGGTTGAACTCTGAGGAAAAAAATATCACCGCTGCCTGGGTACGATCTTGTTTTAATGGGAAAAAAAAACGCTTTACCAAGGTCATCGAGAATGAATATGGATTCATGCCTCTTCAAATTGTTGGCTGTTAGACCTAGACAGTAGTGCTTGTTGCATTTATTAATTTATTTGCTTATTTTTTGTTTGATCTTTGAATTTCACGGCCTCATTATCCAGAATCCCCACTCTGTAATGCCTCCCCATCAAATAATTTCCTTCACGTTCTCTAATGCATGCTAAATTCATCTTGGCGAGCATTTTGTTTTTTGTTTTTTTTCACTGGTGCTTTGATTAAAAAGATAAATCTGTAAAGGTTTGTGATTATTCATGCAGTTTAGTGAGTGTGTTGTTTAGTGGGGGTTGTGTGTGTGTTTTTTTTTTTTTTTGCTACTCAAACCTTTCCTTGAAAAGTTTGGTTTCCATGAAAACTTTGGTTTCCTTGGAAAGGCACAATGTTGCATCAGTCTGGCTGCAGGCTCTAGTCATACCATTTTGTTTAACTGAAAAGTTCCCCTCATACAGGGGTAGCAATGTACCTTTATACTGGGCTCGTAACTCAGAGGTTGCAGGTTTGCTTCTCCGGTGGGGCTACTGCCTATTTTACCCTTAAGCAAAGTGCTTCAATTGCTTCGGTAAATGGATTGTGCAGAAAAAATACAGACTTGCTCTGGATAAGAGTGTCAGTTGAATGACTAAATTTGATGTTGAGCTGTTGCACAGCAATGTTAGGTGAGAGAAATTTGGATACCATCCATCGTGCAGTGTGGAGGTAGTGCATAAAAACCTATGAGCTGCTGTAGCAATCAGTCACTGTAATCTCATGAAGGACAGGAAACTGGATGACATTCTTCTCAATGAGAGTATGACGGTACATTCTGTGGAGGTTGCTGGAGTGTGCAGTCTGTTTCAAAGTTAGATGGCAACTTGCTGTCTAGAAGTTATTTCTTCTCTACTTTTGCCATCTACAATAATAGTGTAGATAAAATGGACATTGATTTCATGTGAAATCATGGTGGGAAAAGCTATTGCTATACTGTTTTTGGATTCTGTGTTTTTTTTTAACAATATGCCTTTGTTGATTATCACTGTCAATAATCATAACTATTGATTTTAAATAAATTTTATTGTGAACATGACTTGGAGTGCATCACCTAGATCCCTTCCTGCTTTGCTGTCATTCCACCTGCATTTCGTGTGTGGATTAGATCAGCTGTGTGCTGTGATCCTGCCTGATCTGATGTATCCGAATGAACGTAGCATAGGCGATGATGAGGCGGTCGTTGAGTCGCTCATAGTGGAGATCAACACGGCGACAGCGTCACTCCAGCATGCTAGGACACCCCCACGGTGACCCTGCCGCCTCCCCGGGTCGTGACTGGTGACTGCCGAGAGGGAACCGATCCTCCCTCTCCTTAATTGCGCCCCCAGTGCAGGCCTGGGTTTCAGCGCACTCACGCTCCCCCGTGGCTGGGGGTCGTGACCCCACCACCACGAACGGGGAAGGAAAGAGACCTGAGAGGAAATGCTAGCTGCGGGCGACGGAGGAGGAATTTATGAGATTTTATATCAGACTGCTGCTGTGCTCCCTGCACACTCACCTCCCTGCCCCTGCCCCCATACCTGCCCCCCAACCACCAACAACCCCACCCCCTCCAGGGTCTCGTCAGTCAGCATGTGGTTGGGGGTTGTGCATGGCTGAACGAGCAAGCCGGTTCAATCATCATACAACGTGACCCTCTAGCCCTCATGACACCCTCCCCTTGCCTTCACACAGACCAGCTGAGCGGTTTACTAAAGGTCTGGCTCCCCCGTCTTTGCTCTGGCTTAAATAGCGTAATCCCATGTTTCTGCAATACACAGAAATTATTTTCTGGTTGTGTGTGCATGCAGGACGCGTGTCCGCTGACCCCTGCCTCAGCTGAGATCGTTGGAGAAAGCAGCAGACCTCATCTTGGAGTTCAATAATAGAGTGTAGCAGAGGGGTTTGTGGGTTGGAGGAAAAAAAAAGAACCCTGTATCGAAAACACATTGAGAATGTGAGTCATGTTCATTCGGTTTTTCTAAACGCGGCTTCAGAAAATAGACCTGGTTCACCCCGGAGCAGGGGGCACCTTGGGGAGGTAATGTCGTTTTCGGGGGCTCCGTTGTCACAAACGACTGAAAGGAAGGATGCTGCGGATGGTACCTCTGTCCTCTTTCCCTCCCAGACGTCCTCTTCGCCGTCTGTCCTGCTCGGTCTCCTTGACGATAGCCGCACATAATTCTTCAGCGCGGCGGCTTCGCCCTCCGACGCGGACACAGAGGCGGATGTCTTTATATCGAATTACCGAGTGGAGTGCTTCCAGAGCGCCTTCTTCCGGCCCAGATTTATTTAGCCTTGAAGTGCAGATCCAGGCGTGTTTCTTCCCTCTCCTGCTCTCTGGCCGAAAAGTAGATCCTTTCAAAAAAAAAAAAAATGGGAAAAAAATATGGTTTATTGAAAATGATGTCCAGGCTAAACCTTCTGCTTCAAAGTGTTGAAGCAGAGTAGCATGCTACCAGTGTCTGCCTCCATCCCCACACACACCCCCCTTCCCCCAGCCTTTGGATCACCGCCATTTCATATAGATCTTATGACTGTTGACTCGTCTCTTCATGAAGGTAACCCAGCCTATTCTGTCCAGTGCTCATCCACTCAGAAGATGCTTACCGAGAAAGGGGAATTTGTTAGACCATTAAAATCTGTCCTTTTAATGGGAAGGAGATCACGTGGAAGTAACTGGGGGGGAAAAAAAAACCAGGCAGACTTGTCCTTGGTAAGCCTGGGAGTTTGTGTAAAGGCCAAGATCATCAATTCATTTATCCCTCGGTAATTTCCCTTTAAAAGCAGCGTGACTGCAGAGCCATCTGTTGTGTGATTCGCCAGAGATGAGGGATCATTCAGCATTGTAGTGAAAGGGCAGTTTCAGAAACCTCTCAATTCTGCTTGATAAAGATACATTCGGAAAAGTAATTATTGAATCAATGAGATAATTAGCGAATCTCACCTCGGTGCCTTCGTAGGTCTGCTGCACAGATAAACCCTTCTGATGATCTAAGAAGAGGGGAAAAAAAATCCACAGAGGTTTCAGATGCACAACTTAAAAATTAAAAAAATGGAATAAAAAAAATTGATGCTGCGTCTTGAAAATGGAGGTGCTTGATGGCGTGCCAGTTAAAGTAGAAAGGCGACGAGAGTCAGACAGTTAGGCTGTATTTGTCCATTTCCCAGTGGCTCATTAAAACAATTTCTGATGTGTCACGATGTATTTTCTGCACACAACAGAAGTGATGTAGCTACCCTGTTTTTGAAGTTGCCGAGCAAACATCCGCGCGTTACTTTTCCAACTAGTTCTGTGAACTCCTACGCCTCACTTCTCTGCCTTTATTGCTCTTGAGTTAAGTGGGGAAGTAGCTTTGGCCGGAGCGGGCCTTTATAGCACCTGTCCAGAGGTGCTGTTTTTCTCCATCCTCCTCCCCCTGGTCCCCCTCTTTTATGCATGAACATAAAAGCAGTCGTCTGCGTGTGCCAGCTTGTGAACTGAAGCTCGTCCCACAGTGTGGAAATGCGTAAAGTGCTTTCTCTCTTCTCTCTGTCTCTCTCTCTCTCTCTCTCCAGCTCTAAGCACAGGTTGTCACAATGCATTACATAGCCCACTCTAACTGAGAGTTTTGAGGAAACTGTCCGCTCCATCTACCAATTTCACG
The DNA here is from genome assembly GCA_022829145.1 of Albula goreensis. NCBI lineage: Eukaryota > Metazoa > Chordata > Actinopteri > Albuliformes > Albulidae > Albula > Albula goreensis. The sequence goes on from CM040744.1 coordinate 41,610,780, forward strand.
CAAATGCGTAATTCACGTTTCTTTTATTATTATTTTTTTTTCCCCTTCCTTCCCTGGAGGAAAGGCGCAATGCAGGCCCATCAAGCTGAAAGACAGGTCTGGAAATTGCCCTCTGCCCAGTCCAATTCACTTTAGCAAACCTTTGTGTTTATCTTCTGTCATGCTCAAGTATACACTGTCAGAGATGCGGTTTGCCCTGTTATCAATTTGTGTAATGGTGGGTCGAGAGGTAAACCACACATGTGCGAACGCAAGCTGAGATGGCGATAGATTTTTTAAAAAAAGTCTTTCTTGCTAATGGGCCCTTTTTTTCAGACCGGAGCTTTTGGAGAATGTCACTGCAGCGGTAATGAAACCGTGCTGTGTCTGTTTCGCGTTTTTTCAGCCTGCTTTTAATCAGGCCTCACAGGAAGCATGGCTGTTCTCATTGGTGCTTTCCGTAACAGTTTGTGGTAAACCACAGTGTTGCAGCTCTTGAAAGACACTCAGGCACATTATTCTGCCTTCCTTCTTTCTATGACTTCTCAAGCCTCATTATGCGAATGTAGCTGACTCCTTATGTGCAATAAAACTGAACCTCTGGGTTTCATAATTTGTATCTAGATAGGAAACTCAAACTCATGTACTGATTGAACATTGTGGCTAACTGTATCAAAATGAAGTTGTGCTATAGAATACTTCCATTTAGATGAGGTGGTTTTTGTTAAATTTGTGCTAATTTAGGTAGCTGTCCTTTCATCACCTAGCCTTGGTTTTTGGATTAATGACTGCCCACTTCCGTAAGCGGTGTTGAAGTTTGCTTTCTGCAGTCTGAAAGGAAAATATTTCAGCAAGCTCACCGAAAATGGTACTCGGAGCGCGTTTGTTACGACTCTCCTGCACACGGTGGAAATGTAAATTTTGTTCTTTGTACAGTAATGCAAAGCATTGGCCCGCAAACTGAGCACGGTGTGATCAAGTGCCAAACATAAAATATTTCTTTTCGTAAGTGTTGTGCTTTCAGTGTGATACCTTCATGACTAATAAAACCAGTGGGACTATAACTAACTTTCTGTTGTTTTTCTGCTTGGTGTCTGGAGAGCGTGGTGTAGCCTGATTTATGTGTTTGTTTTCTCCACCCGAGTAAAAAAAAAAAAAAAAAAGAAAGTACTTGAGTGGATGGAATGGACCATTATCATTCAAAATTGATCAACTATCACAGAAATGGGAAACAAATGGGAATGTGTTGTTGCAGACTTCTTTCGGGCATAACTATTACATTTTAAAAAAAGTCCTCAATATCCACCTGCGTCTAGTTCTCTCCCAGCATTTACAATGAAGCCAACAAATTGCTTCTATGGCTTGGTTTTGTGCAGCAGAATGGAGTTTTCAGAGCATACAGTTTTTTTTTTCTTTTCAAGATGGTAATACACAGCTCTTGTGCATTCTGCATCATTTGTTTCAACACGGCAATAAAAACATAAGCTGGTAACGTGTTTGTGGCCATAAAGTGTAAATAAGGGAAGGGAGGGAGGAGGTGCTTGATGGGAAGAGACGTGTTTTTAGAACCGAACTTTATCTGCTGCCTTTAGTAGGCTCTTTCCGCATCACATAGTTCAACAGATAAGCTTTGAAGAGATTAAATAATTCAGAGCAGCAAAAAGGGCCCTGGCAAGCAGCGATATAAACATTCCTCTGTTTCCTGCCACTGCTCTGGAGGGAAACTGCCACAGGGGCGCACACAGCGATTCCCACCCACAGGTTCACCGAGCACTAAGCTTTTATGCAGGCTTGAAGTGCCGTACTTCTGCTTTGACTCGCGAAAAAAAAAAAAAGAGAGAGAGATATTGTTTGAATATTGTATGCAATATGTGTAGGAGTAACAAATCCTTAAGCTCTGTTTGAGCCTCTTCACGTTGGTTTTTGGTGGAGGCATAGTCATGTTTCTGTCATCCTTTTGTGCCGTGTATGAAAGATTGTCGCTCAGATGTTAAAGCAATGAAGGCCTCTTTTGTGTGTTTTTTTTCCCTCTTTTTTTCTTCTTTAATGGCAACCTGCTACTCATGCCTCGCAGGGAATATGGGGAGCTATTTCACATGCGGTGTGATTAAATGAAAAGATTAAACGAGTGCACAATAGGAAATATTTCTTAGGTTCTCCTGCTTAATTGCTGGAACATAATACTGTATTGTTCCATGTGCATATGGAGCATGGTAATGAAACTAAAGAACTGTGCCGCAATAGATTAAAGACTGACTCCAGCCAAAGCTAATTCTGTATTCTTGTACAGTATGTGGAATATAGCTGAAAAATGTCTTGTGGGTGTTTAATAGTGTTGTGTTCTCACAGGGGTGTTTGCCATGTAGTAACAGCTCTTTGCTGCACAGGTGTAATGATTCTGAAGGTAACACCACATTTTACACAGGCCTGTTGCATTAACACAAACCTCAGACTTCCAGATACTTTTCGAAAATCAAACCAGGCAGAGATTTTTAGAACCAAAAAAGCAGGTATGTCTGAGATAACCAGCCATTTTGTAGCTCTATTGGAACTGATCTTTTGAATCTTGGCCTTTAGTCTGATTTGTCTGTTGAACAAGTTTGGGAAGTTGTGATACATCTGAGCATGCCCAGTTGCTACCAGCAACCCCACCATGTTAATGATTCTTTGATTGTGGTTTTATTTTTTCAGTGCGATCATAGAAGTTAAATTCCATTGGTGTAGATGGACAGAGAAACTTCTCCCAAAGGCAGGTGCCAAAAAAATGGCGGTATTATATTTGACAGCTGGCACTTGAGCTGTATCAGCTTATCTCTCTAAATATCCTCACAGCGATTGAGTATTCAGTGAAATGGTTAGTATTCGCCCGGCAGATCCATGGTAATTATCAGACATTCAATCCTTGTGATTTATTTTGTTTTAATGAAGTATTCGATGTGCAGGAACGGCAGAGCCTGTGAGGTAGACAGAATTACACCGAGCTGACTGTCAGGAAAAAAAAACGGTGAGCTAGTGAACAAAATACTGTCAAGAAAAGTTGAAAATGTGGCAAAGGCCCAGCGTACGATCTCGTCCGGCTCTATTCCCGCTTCTCTCGCACCGGCTCTGAGAAGACCTTGACATTTCACGCTATGAGGAGGTTTCGTAGGGTTTGTTTTCAAGCAAAGACTAAGGGAGTATAGACCCACAGAGCTGCTCTCTCCTCTCCTGTGAGTTGTTGAATCTGGTCTTTATCTGCTGTCTGCCCTTATCTGAGCCAGGGAAAGAAACGCCGGATCTAATTCTCCCTTATTGATGTGCTCTAGTGAAAGAGAGAAAACTCGAAGATTGCCATCTGCTAAGCTGCAAGTTCTCTTAAAACCCCAGGAACCAAAAACACATCTCTGCGCTCGCACTCATTTTCTTTTCTTTTTTTTTTGTGTGTGTGTGTGTGTAGTGCATTTGGGAGGATGTACTGAAGGTCCCCATGGGAGGAGGAGAGATTTGCTGTTTGTTTCAGTTTGATATTTTCTTCTGGCATTCTGGACGGGCTTATTGATTTTTAATATGGCAGATGTCTGGGAAAATCTCGGCTGGGACTTGTGGGACAGAGTATCAAGCGCGGAGAAAAGACAGCTGTTTTATGAGAAGCGTAGAAATAATTTGTCACTTATTGTGGTCGGTTTTTTCTCTCCCCCCCCCAAACACCCCCCCCTCCCTTTGAAGATTGAGGAGAAGGGGGCTGGGGGGAAGGGTGGTGGGGGGGTGTTTCCCCTCGGTTTCCGCTATTGTGTTAGAGATTTCTGCAGTGATATCACCTACGTGTACTCATGACGCGAATTCTCAAAACACTCATAGACATGACAAATTAGCTCAGAAATGACGGACCTGGGGAAACTACACCGTGGATTCTGGGTGGAATTGGTTCTGGGCCGTGACCAAACTGGTGATATCACCCTCATGTGTCAACCCACCAGTCCCGCACCCCTCCTCCTCCCCCACAACACCACTGGCTGCCCCGAAACCAGGCCACTTACTCTCTTGTATCCGATGGTCCACCATTCGGGGGGCACAAAAAAAAGAAGCAGCAGTTGAAGATGACACCAGCCATGGAGGAGTGGGAGGGGAACCTACCCGCGAAAAGGGCAAGACTTATGAAAACACGAGGGCCTCCCGCTGGGTCATTGATACACCACCGTGCAGCTTGTACGGCACCGATGATAACCCTTGTTAGTCATCTTTCTTTTCAAGTGGCTCTGTGAATAAGCATTAGGCCTCTTGCGTTTTTGCTTTGCTTCAGGCCTGTTTTTTTTTTTTTTTCCCCTCTTCCCTGATTGAGTAAACACTGTTAGGAGCTGACTCAGAGGCTGTAGGTCCCACTGCCTGTCACAGATTGTTCCGGCACTTCAAAGGGATTCTTTAGTGTCAAGCAACCTCTTGCAGACTAATGGCCTTGCATTGCAAATAATGCTCAACAAAAAGGTTTGTCTTTTTCAACTGGAAATAAAAAAAATGAAGTTACTCAGCATATACTGTCTGATTATGCATAATGAATGCACTGCCAAAAATTTATCTTGACAAAATGATAAAATGAGAAATTATCTGCTCCGTTAATTTCAGAAGGACCAGGTTCCTCATGGATAGTTCCATAATCCTCAGGAAACTTGACAACTTTGCATATTTCGGTAATATTTTTTCAATCCATTCATACCTACATTACAGTCATTTTGTTAATGACTCGGTTAATAAACATTTATCAGTGTTAATAAACATTTATCAGTTTATTAACCAAGGGCAATGTAGGGTTAAAGGCCATGCTCAAGGGCCCAACAGCAGTGGTGTTCTTGCTATCGCTAAACTCGGGCTTGAACCATCAACCTCGGCGGTCCCAGTCTTGTACCTTAGCCACGAGACTACAGGCTACCTAACATTGGTCAAACAGGCTGGTGCATGACAATCCCACAATGCTCTTATAATGGGTGTACCGATTTAATAAACGCTGAACATGAAGGCCTACACATTGGTTGACTTTAGAACTGTAGCAGAGGGATTCTCTGTGTGTTTCGTTTTTTTGCTCGCTACATGTGGCGGTGCTGCAACCTCAGACTCAGTACTGTGGAAGTTGAGTAATACTTGGGGTAGAACTAATGCTTGTGTAATTTTTGAGTGTCTGTATTAGTTCTCTTGAGTAGCAAAATAGCATACATTATATGTATATGACCAGAGAGGCACATAAATATACTGTAAAAAAGATTCAATTTTATGTTTGTATTGGCATTCCTGTAATTAATATTGAAACATTGTTATTTTTTTTTCTGATCGTTTCATACTCTGCTGTTTTTACCACAAAGAATTTGTATCATTAAAGCAATGCTTCCGTTGCAGTACTATATCATTAAATATTACAGTGTATCTATATATCTGTCTGTTTTATATGGTCTTGTAGACGGATCGGGCTGTGCTAAAGAAATGCAGCGCTGTAAGCCTGCCCGGGCAGCTGTAACTAAGACCATAAGGCTAAGACGCTTTTCAGCCAGAGACTAATTAGGCCTGTAATTAAGTTAATGCAACAGGTAAGGAAGAAAAAAAAAAAAAAAAAAAGATAAATGGCAACATTTCATTAGCTGCCTGTGTGGCCTTTATTTATTAACCTCTTGTTGAATGTGCAGTTGCATTACGAATTGTGCAGCATATTCGTGGAGCAGAACGCAAAGAGGAAACCCCAGCGGGATCGTTTTGTGTTACTCAAAGTGTGCAGTGCTGCTTGGAGCAGAATGGTTCTCTGTCTTTTTTTTTTTTTTGGTTGCATTTCCCACTTTTTTCTGTCGGGAGAGATTTAGGAAGAGATGAATGTTTGGTCGTATTAGGTGAATGTACTCTGGTTTCCCCATGTTGTAAGCCGCTTTAGAGAAGAGCGTCTGCGAAGCGATCATACTGTAATGTAATGGTTTCACAATTTGAAGACAAACAGGGGACTCGAGTGCATGCACTGAATGGAAGTTGTGGCAGAAAGTGTCGAAATGAGATGATGCAGTAGAATGTTTGTGTTTCAGTATGAGGTGTTCTACCCTTTTGTGCTGAATGAGGTAGCCAGCTTCTCACCAATTAGCCCTGGTCTACAGCTTAATGACTGCATCTCCACAAACTGTGCTGAAGTTGGCATTCTGAACGCTTACGGAAAAACATTTAACAAGCTTAGTGAAAAATTGCTGCACTAATTTAATTCTGCTGGAACACGATACCATGTATTTATTTATTTTTTTTGTTCAGAGCGAAAAATTTCTCTAAGTGGAAGACACCTTTCACTAGCTCTCTAGCTGATCACTATGTCATGTAGTCTCTTAGCATGCAGTAGCTTTGTCTCAGGGGTGTGTGTGAGTATTGGGGGGGGGGGGTGTGCAGGGGTAATGTCGGGTCCCGCTGATGGGAGAGATCAAGGCAGGGGTGCTTTTTTTATTTAAATTTCAGCCAGGGGCTCATTTGATTGAAGTTCCAGAGCCCTCCTGCCTAATCAGTCTCGTATCAGTTCCTGAGTGGAGTGCTGGAATAGCCTGGGTCTCTGCCCCCAGCTCGGCTCGGCTCGGCTCGGCTCGGCTCGGGCTGCTCTCAGCCTCCCTCCCTATATTTAAAGCCTTTGCATTAATATTTAACCAGCAGCCCTGATTGCTTAGATTGCAGGAACTCTCCGAGTGGGGGGGGCGAGGGTGGCGGGGAGGTGGGGGGGGTATGCATCATCTAACAGAGATCGCTTTTCCGGAAATAAATAAGACATGACTCTGCCCTCAGGCCAGCACTGATACGCGAGTACTGTGCTTTAACTTTCCAGAAAGGAAAATTAACCCTAGGAAGCTGGGGGGAAAAAAGAGCGCACTTTAATTAATAGGTGGCAACGTGAACTGGGAAAGAGCAGAATAAGTGAAAAGAGAAGTGGAGGGGGAAGAGAGGAAACCCAATAAGGAAAGTTAGAATAATATGGAGAGTATGGATCAGTGGATAGCAGTGATTATACAGAATAAATGAATAATATAAATATGTGAGTGAAAATTTCAAATATGTGAATGATAAAAAAAAATGTAAGTACATAATATCACAGAACTAAAAGGCCCCTCTTGACTTAAATGGAAGAAATAATAATTAAACACTTTACATAGACATTGCTCAAGTAATTAAGAAATGCGGTTGTAAAATAAACAAACATGAGAAAAGGTATATGAAGACACAAGCAAATTTGATGAAAAATGGAATGACACAGGTAAACAAGTTTGTTCAATAAAAATATACAAAAAAATACATTGCCAAGGATGAAACAAAAAATAATTACCAAGAGTAAATTACCAAGGTTGGTAAGTGCTGATTCCGATGGTGGAGTGATGTCATGTCATGTGACCAAATCTCCATATCTCTGGCACCAATCGCTGAACACCTTTCACCTAGTTCAACCCCCCTTCCCCACCCATTCTATAACAGCAGAGCCCACAGGAAGTTCCAGCCAACCCCCCCACCCCCCCAATGTGAGTAGAGCAGGAAATGTGCTCTCTCGGTTGATGGCAGCCATAAAATATTCTCTTCCCCTCCAGCCCCCCCCCACCCCACCCCCTTCGTTCAGTTGAACAGAATGTCTGCCTGCTATTGCAGCGGCAGGGCACCATCAATAAACACTAATGATAGGAATTAGCCATGAGCCACTGGCCACTGACGTTAAACAGATCAACAAGATATGTGTGGCTGTTGAGCAAAGCCTCGATTTACGGCGTGCGTGCAGAGTAAATATAAGGCATGTTTGCTGAAATATGTGGCTCTACTGCGCACTTCAGCAAGAATCCTTAAGCTGATCTGATCTGTTTAAAAGCAAATCACCGGCAAAGTAATTTAAACTACAGTAATGTAAACTCTGTAGGGTCAATGCTTGTTTGTTTGTTTGTTTGTTTGTTTGTTTTTAATCCCAGGCATGTGAATAAGTAAATTGTGCTGTTAATCAGATTCTCTTTAGAAAGGAGCGATCCCCTAGTCTTCACTCTAAAAAGACTTTCCCTCTTTGAGCCAATAGCAAGAAGGCGTTCTCTCTTTAAACCAATAGTAAAAAGGCTCTCTCTGTCTGAACCAATAGGACTGGCACAGGTTAATGCCAAGCAATTTAATGATCCCGGGCACTGTTTTGCCCCCAGTGGTGAGGGGAGGCATGGTTAATTGGCTGTTTAATCACCCCCAGGCTTGAAGGTATTTCAGGCTAAGCTTCTCCTCAGCCGCAGTCACTGAGCCGATAGAATGATCCGGAACGTCCATGGTTTGTGAGGAGCAGAGGAGCGAGCGAGAGCGGCTGATCGCTTTCAGAGAGGCAGCACTGAGGCGCATGGATTAAGAAGATGGGTGAGCAGCCAGTAAGTTATAAGGTTCATCCACAGGTGTGACGGAGTGATTTTTCCCCCTGCAGCAAGCTGGGCAGTGCAGTGCCGCATCACGGTTAGTGAGCTGGGCTTGTGACTCACACACTGCGGGTTTGATTCCCACGCACGAACCCTGGAGCAAGGTGTCTGACCTGAAACGTTTCAGCAAACATCCACCTGGATAAATGGATAGCGTGTGACAGCTTAAGCCGTGTAAGTCACTCTGGATAAGAGTGCACCCTAAATCCCTGAGTGTAAATGTTATTTAACACTTAGCTGGAGTTGCTTAAGCTAATACCCAGAGTGAGTAGAAACAAATATAGACTTTTCTTTCTCTGGATTGTTGTTTCTGTTCATAATAAATAATGAATTTTCCAGGCCACACAAAGATGGGGTAACATTGTCTGCCTTGTTCTGTGAAACTGAATCATTAACAGTGTTGCCTTGAGTCTCATTATGACTTATTTTTTTGATGTACACTTTTTTTATGTCTTTATCAGAAAGCACCAGATTGCGGTACGGTAGAGAACATCTTTAAAATAATAATAATCATTATCATATGTCATCATTACTATGGTGATGGAAGTAGTAGTAATAAAGTTAATAATGAATGACGCTGCGTTTCATGTGAATTCAAGTTCGGAGAAGGAAGCATATCTGCTTAATGTGCAATTTAGCTATCCCCCTTCCCCTGACCCCCGCCTCTCAATCACTTTCACTTCCTGTCTGCATTGACCAAAAGAAGGAAGGATTCAGCGAAGTACTTTCAGCAGGTCATGGGAAAAAAAAGAGACTTCCTGAAAAATGGGTGGAAATATCAGCCAGGGAATTGGGGAGCGTTTTAATAAAGGGTGGCCATAGAGAGCAAATTCAGACATTAAATGGGTCCTAAGCAGCTTTTTAATATGTAGTCTTTTTCCAAAACTGGCCACGATGAAGTTGAGTACGAACATGTGACCGCGTGACTGTAAGTCACTCTATGACCGCATGACCGAGGCCTCAAAACCCAGAATTTTTTTGTAATTAGTGTTTTTTTTTTTTTTTTAATTAAACATCAACCTGGACAGTTTCTTCAACACCATGAGAGAGATCTCACAAATATGAAAGTGAAGAAGAATACAAATGCAGCACTCAAAGAATGTACCACAAAGAGCAGCACTTTCAGAGGAATCAAATCTGTGGTTCAACCCAATGATTGTATTTTGCTGAGGAAGGCAAAATCTTTTGGTTTGGGTTCAGACCAGGAGCTCCCGTGCTTGCATCGGATCTTTGAACAGGAATCGTGTTAACGGCTGATCATGGTGGCACTTTCCCACAGAAACCTCAGGCAGACCTTTCGCAAATATTAAAACGCTGAGTACAAAAAAACTGCAAAAGCAAAAGTGAAAGTGTTCTCTGCTACAGTTGGCGAGTTTAACCGTTTACCATTTCAGTAAAATCTTACCATTTCAACTCGAAAAGGTATCATAAAACACTTAATCATTTGGTGTTTAATAATTAAACAGCATGTTTTACCATGACTCTGACATTTGGTTTAACCGACATTCAAGATATCAAGTACTGCTACTTCTCACATAGCAGTGTACACAGCGTTTGGAAGCACTGCTGGGCTTTGATTTGATTTTGTGCAGGGCTCTGCAATTAGCTGGTGACCTTCATGATTTCTTGCAACAGCCATGTGCAACAGTATTGTCCAAACGACAGGATTTGCATACAGGACATTTGTTTAAAGAAAAACTTGAACCCCTTAATTTCATACAACAAATGTTTCATATTTAACAATGGCGTTTTAAAACAAACAGTTTAAACAAAAGGTTGGCATAATAATGTATCCATACCGTACAGTCTTGTAAGTGTCGTACAATGTCGGATAGCAGGAAACCAATTTCACAGTGAAGGAATCCCCACCCCTGCAAGAATGTCACGCTCCGATGTTGTCATAATGGAATTTATATGCGCTATTTCAGCCGGCTAGCTGTTTGCTTACCTAAACAATGGGAAACTTACAATGGAAAAAAAAACATAGGTGCAAGGCGCAGAGCAGCAACTTTTTATAACTTATTTCTGCAAAACTGTCATAAGCTGTCCATATCATCCTAAACAGACCATTGAACTAGTTCGATTTAGCAGTGCAGGTAGGCACAATTCAGATCCGTTAGAGAAAAATGGCTTGAATACAAAATAAATTCTGCTTGTATTTAATCTGTTTGCTGAGACACCCACTCCTCTGTGTTCGCATTCGCTTGTGTTGTACTAAATTTTATCTCTTTTTAATCAGTGGTTGTTTCTGGGATAGTAAATATCAGGTATCCATTTGCCAAAACTATGAAGTAAAATCATAAAATTCTGGAATACGCGCTCCTTCGGTGATGTTTAAAATCATTACGGTGGGGGAAACCGTGAGAATATCCAGTGGGAGGGCACACACTGGCATGGTGTGACTCAAACTTTGCCACTTGTTTACACTTTGAAGTGCGAAGTGAGCTGGTCTCGCCCTCCCTTATGGAAGGAGAGTGTGCAGTACTGAGCTTCCTTCACCTTTCCATGACCCACAGTCACTCTGCTGGTTTGTGACTCACCCTGAAGAGGCAGCAGCGACTGTGAGTAACCTCAGGTGTGGAGCTGTTGTGTTGTGTTTTTTTTTTTTTTTTTTTTTTTTTGTGTGCCCATTTGTTTCAGAGCTGGGCAAGAGTGGTCAGTGGAGGATATCTTGCTTGGCCAAGTTAGCATCGCCCGCAGTGATACGAGAGCTTTTGTGAAGGCCTTTGGGGGGAAAAAAAGCTGTCTGGAACCCCCCTGATGGATGGAGGATGTCCTGGGTTTGGGCTGTCTTTGTGGGCAGCTTGCAGACCCCCTCCCCGGGCATAGCGGTGACAGAGCCGAGCTCCATACCCTCTGGTTTCTAATCCGGGCCGGCAGAGGATATGTCCGTACTCCCCGCCTGAAATCTTTAGGATTCATGGTAAAGCAGAGGTCCAGGGTCCAGGGGCCTCATTAACGGGCTGCCCTGTATTTCCAGAGTCCCAGCCCAGCTTCCACACGAGGTGCCCCCCCCACCATTCCCCTCCATTCCCCCAACAGCATTGTCATATTTTTGAAGTTATTGCCACTTCGGCTTTTTGGCAGCCAACGACTTTCTCTCACATCATAAATATTGCAGGCTTTTTTTTTTTTTTTTTTTTTTTTGGTCTTCATCAGCGGAGGGCAGACGTTTGTCAGGATATTACTCTGCTTTTAGCACCAGAAAGACTTCCGCCACGTCTGTCTGTCTTTTTTTAAAAAGGAGAACAGGAGACAAGAGAGACTCGGGGGGGGCCTGCAATTACGAGGAAGGAATTCGCCCTCCCCCTCAAACGTGGCTAACAGCAGCCACCCCTGAAAGGGCATATTGTCAAGGCAGCGGTATGGCTTTCTGTCCTCATTGTGAGAGCCCGAGCGAGCTTCCTTTCATCGTAGGAGGGCCAATCGCCCTCCGAGGTCCAGAGCAGCTGAATTTCCTCGTTTACTGAAGGAGCCGTAAAAGTTGATAGCCCTGAGAGAGACACCCTGCTAATCCATCTTCATGGGCCTACAGATAGCGCACACTCACGGCTCTCCAATCCAGTTAAAATACCAGCCTGCAGAAGGAGAGCAGGGTGTCGTATTTAATAAATAAATAAATCATTTTGCCCGACGCTACTAACGAGTTGTACAGAAATAAAGCAATTTTATTCCTGAATTTCGTATTCTGGTCTCTTCTTCGCTGTTTCAAGATAAAAGGAGAGAAATAAAAGGAGAGAATGGGACCCTGAGTGTAGCTTGAGGGCTCAGTGTGCATTTGATTCACCTCTTGCTCTCGTATTTCACGCAAAATTACGTTTCAGGAATGGCTGACGTGCTCTAAATGATGTTTATTATTCACGGGGTCAGAGCTGAAGGCTCACTAGAAAGGCCGTCTAAATATCGATCAAATTCCATTCCCAGATCGACAGTGTTCTCTGGGAAGATCCTAAACTGAGGCCCGCGGCTGGAACGCAGCAGGGATGCCCTTGAAAGAGTGAAAAAAACTCACTGTAATCTCCAGGGGTGCACCGGATCACAAAACTCACGGTTCGGGTCGAGTCACGGTTTTTTAGTCATGGATCAGACAATTTTTCCGATCAGCAAAAAAAAAAAAAAAAAAAAGGGAGGCAAATATAACTTTTAGTTACTGGCACTATTTTGTTGGAGCGCAGAGCGCATTGATGTGCCGTGTGAAGTTATTCATGTCAGAAATGAGGTCCTGTGCGTTGTGGGACTAACATGCCATGTTCAGGTGAGGATGCGGGCACTGGGGGCCTGTGCCCAAGCTGTGCTAAAAGTCTAACAGCATCCCTGGTCGTCATTAACTATACTTGGAGAGGGACTGGGGGAAAATATTTGTCAGATCACAATCCCATAACTTGTGTGATATGCTGCAGACAGACAGGTTTTGTACTGTTTCAAAGCGCAGACAGTGGATGCCCATTCCCGTCAGAGCAGACATGAGACTGCTCAGCTCCTGCAAAAGTGCGTTTTTCTCATGCTCGTACGCTGTGCGCGCACACGTTCTGGGCTTCTGTGTACGCCGAGCTGCGTAAGTCCTGTTTCCTCTGCGATCTTTGTTTATGTAACTGATAAGGCTGTGTTGTCTTTCGGAAATGTCAGTTTATGCTGTAACGCCGAGTGAAGGGGGGGGAGAAACACAGAGAGAGAGAAATAACACTGCATGTTGCTGTATTTCACTGAAGACATGAAGGCTGGCGTGAGCAAGCAGGCCTTTGCTTTTGCTCTGTGTTTTTTAGTTTTTATTTTTGTATTTCCAGTTCCCAGATGTGTACCATGTAGAATGTGGGATGGGGGGAAGTCCCTCACACCGGCGATGAATGAACCAGTCATGGAGTGACAGGGGAGCCAATTTACTAGTAGCCTTTGGCGACGGCGCGGCGGTTCTTGCACTGCGATGCGCCGCATGTCACTGCGGCATTCGGTCTGTTTCCCGACATGTCACTTCTGCCACAGAGGGTGGTCTGCAGACGCCATCGAGCATGTGTCTGGTTATTAATGTAGCAGAATGAAAACCCCTGGGAGATGGAGGCTGTGTGTGTGTGTGTGTGTGTGTGTGTGTGTGTGTGTGTGTGTGTGTGTGTGTGTGTGTGCACGCAAGTGCATGCGTGCATGGGTGTGTGTGTGTTTGTGTGACTTTTTGTGTGCATGTCCAGGGAGGGAGAGTTTGTCAAGGTTCTTTGAAACAGGCAAAAAGTAAGTCGGGTGTGCGTTTGAGCGCGTGCATTAGCGTGTGCGTGCGTACGAGGAGGGGGAGCTTGTTGGGTTTTAGAAGAGAACAGTTCTCCCATTAGGGTGAGCGACCTGGGAGGAACAGTCAAAGAGCATTTCAAAGAACAGTCTCCACTTACAGACAACACTGTGACATCCCTCCACAGAGCCGCACACAGCGCGTGGGGCAGGGTCACACAAGTGACTACAGACCCCTCTCACAGCAGACACCGGGCTGTGCACCAGCTTCATTCCCTTCAATCGCTCAACCTCCCCTCACAAGCGCTGTTTCAGTCAGAATGGTCAGAGATAAATCAGCAATTCAAAACAGATTGTGTTTTTTTTTTTTTTTTTGCCCGTAGGTTAGCGTGACCAGTAGCGTTTTTCAGAGAGCGACACAAGGTCGGCTGAAAGTACGAGCGCCCAGCGATCCCCCCCCTGACCTCCAGCGGGTTTGTTTATTTGTTAAGCCTCTTTGTTGCCGCTGCTTTGTCAGGGGGTTTCGTTGTTATTGACCTATTTTACAGGCAGGCGTGAACGTATCGTGCTGCGGCTTAGCGGATGCTTTTGTTTATGTATCTCTTTTTGTTTATTGCTATCCTTTTTCCAGAAATCCGTTGTGCTGAAAAGTGAGGGCTGGAAGGAGTGAGAGGGCAGGAGGGCGACTTTCCCCTGAGTTATATCAGATGTACTGAAACCGGTGACACATGTAACGCTGAAAGATTTATTAGCGAGTTCTCCCTCTTTCCAATGAGGTGGAAGATATGTGGCAAGCCCTACTGTTCAGAGTTGCCCCCAGAGCATGAAAAAAAACCTGGCACATAGCTGTATGTGTGTGTGTGTGTGTCCTGCTGATGCATGTGGTGTGTGTGTGTGGGCGTGTAAACGGAGCATCTGAACCACAGACCTCTACTCAGGCAGACATTTCATTACCCAGAATGCTCAGTAAAAAGAGGAACCATGAAAACAATGGACACCACGTCTGGTTTTTTTTTTTTTTTTTTTTTAAAAACACTTTAGTGAGAACAAAATTCTGTCAATGTCCCCTCCTTCTGATACACATGATTGGGAGGCTTGCCGTTTTTTTTTTTTTTTTTTTTGGGGGGCATTTGGTTCTGAAAATCTTTCTGAAACGTCTGTGAAGGAAATTCAGTGAGGTGTATGTCTCTCAGGTTGGCCCTCACTTGTGTGCAGATTTAAGAGTAATTGGTAAAGATGGAATTCATTGGCAAACAGGAGGTTTAAAAATCACCCAGTTGCGTGTGTGAGAGGTTGACTTTTTGTAACCGCTCATTCAGATCCTGGAGCTCTTTGCCCATACCCATGGCTATAGAAAAGGGTTATGTGATATGGTACGCAGATGGGTACATGATAAACACACAGGAAGTCTTCTGAAGCTCTAAATTCAATTCTCTTTTGTTTTCCCACTGTGTGTCGCATTTCAGAATAAGCTCTGAGTCCTGGTTTTCATCTATTCTGCTACGTTTCTTGCCCCAGATATTTTTCCATAACGGTGATAACAGTGACAAGTCAGGCAGTTGTTTGAAGCTTGGCTGCCCCGAGGGGAAGAAGGTAATGTTTACCGTTTCCTTCTCACATACGTGTTAATAGGAGTCTGCTCCCTGTTAATGTGTGGCAAAAAAGAAAAGTGAGGCGAGGAAGTGGAGTGGAGGAATCTGGCCAATGTGCACAGAGACACAGTTTGATTGACCTCTAAGTGTGTCGTCATTAGCAGCGGTACCCCTGGGAGGTCTCCGTTTAAAACGTTGTCTTTATGTATCATTCACATGTAACCACATGTAATCAGCACCCAGGAGCCAGATTTCAGGCCGGAGCTGGTTGGTGTTTTGAAAACGTGCCTTCTTAAGTGCTCTGGGTGAACACCCTGTTCTGAAGTGCTTGTAAAGAACAGTTTAGCTCAGTGCACGAAACCTTAGCCTGCTAAACCAGACTGTCCAAAACAGAACCAGAACAGACTTGGATACTTCAAATATATATTTGAAAAACTGTAATGATATAAATGCTGATAAAATAATAAAAAAAAACTTTCCTGCAGATCAGTGGGAAATTATGATGAAACCAAAACATACAATTACATGTAAGGGTGACAGAGTAGTGCAACGTTTGGTCCCGGATCAGGCCTTCACACCCAGATCCAATAATTCAATATATTCGAAAGCGGATCGCTCTCCCTTCATAATGTGTGATCGTGTGCATCGCGCAAAAGTGTCATTAGAGAGCTACGAAGCTGATGTCTGCGTTTTATTTTCATCCTATCACTCAGCGCGACCCAAACACGGCCCAGTCGATAGAATCTCAAACGTTCGGTGACTGGCAGACTGTCCGTAGCATAACAAACGTTGAGTCTCCAGTATTGTGTGGCTATGCTAACGTCAGAGTTATAGTTATATGCGAGGATGTATTATGTTGCGTACAGGACTGAGTCTTAGTATTTAATGTGTGTTTCTGTGGAGCTGGTGTGTAAATGTGGATTGCATTGAACCCCTGTCTGCAGCAGTTCTGACATGCTCAAGTGTCAGGCGTTTAAGGCCCTCTCTACTGATCCTGACTGTTCAGCTGATATATCACACCCTGTAGATTGGAAATGGTTTTGCACAGTGATCCAAGTCGGTGAGAGTATAAGTGTTTTGGCCATAAAAGCACATTTTCTGAGCTCCTCTGTCACTGCTCTCTGATTCAGTTTTATGAGTATTTCTCTGAGTAAAACCAGGAAGTAAGTTTGGCTTACTTATGACTGGGTCATTAAGAGAATCTGAGACAATCAAACACAGAAACCACTTTAAATGCTTTTTACCAGGCAGCTCTTGTTTAACGATTTTCTATGGTTTTTTGGGGGAATCAAAGCCAAGGAAGTGATGGCTTTGATTCCGCTGCTGTTCATTTTGTATGTTATATTTTGTGATATATCAGTAGCAGTGTGTGTGTGTGTGTGTGTGTGTGTGTGTGTGTGTGCGCGCACGTGTTTGTGTGTTTGTTTGTGTGTGTGTGTGTAGGTGTACGTGTGTTGCGTCTGGGGGACTTCCATTTTAAATCAGTCAGTTGAGGAAATGAAGTAAGGGACATTCAGCTGGGTCTAACTGAAGCACATTTTGAATATGACTGTGTATAAGTGGCTGACTTGGCTCCGGAACTTTCCACGAAGCGGATCTCTGTCGGGGGAAGCCGAAGCGAACATCATGCCAGCTACTCAGTCCTGAGTCACGGCCGCCGGATGACAGGTGGAGTTCCCGTCTTGGAAATTGGAAGCGAAGTCTTTCGATTAATCAAATTAAAAAGCTGACTGAATAGCCCCAGACAAGGAGATCTAATGCCAGCTTTATTCTGCCTTCAGCGTAATCAAATCATATTGACCCAAATATGGCCGTTAAATGTGTGATTATAAACATTTAATGCCTCTGTGGGATTCTGGTTTCAGTAAGACGGTGGAAGCACTCGGGCTCTGCTCAGTTTCATGTTTTAGTCGCTGTTTCTCTTAATCAGTGAGCGTATGACGGACCTTGACCTTTGCTCTTTTTTTGAACAGTTTTTCAATTAAAAACACTCTTTCAAGAGAAGTGCTTTGTGTTGGTTAGCAAGTGTCTCATAATATCAATTTCATATTACACAGTCCACTACCACAAAACCAGGCGGTATCCTTCCCCATTTCATCAGTCATAATCGTTTATTAATTCACGTGTTCAGTCATTGACTTCCCCTTCTCAGATCACAGTGCAAAAAAAGCTCAAACTTAAGACATCTTTCAGCATGGGATTTGGCATCTGAGATAAACTGTTTGTGAAGCGGCGTCTGTCACCTCAAAGGACTCTCTCTCTCTCTCTCTCTCTCTCTTTAGTGTTTCTGCTTCTCTCTTGCTTGAGTTGTTTGTCTTTCCTCTTGTGTAAGTGTACCGTATGCTCCTCTCTTGAGACTGAATACAGCTAGCTGTTGAAACATGTTAAGTGCCATGTTGATAGATAAGATCAGTGTTTTAACCCAACTGTGTAAGAGCAGAGACAGCTGGGGGTGGGGGCTGGGGGGGTGGAGGTTCTCTGCTTCGTGTTTATGGAACATGATGTAATGGAGGGG
Organism: Albula goreensis; assembly: GCA_022829145.1. Classification (NCBI taxonomy): domain Eukaryota; kingdom Metazoa; phylum Chordata; class Actinopteri; order Albuliformes; family Albulidae; genus Albula; species Albula goreensis. Next base: position 41,628,482 of record CM040744.1, read on the forward strand.
GGGGTGGGGGTAGGGGGTAGGGTGGAGGCTACAGGAACATTTCTGAGGGACACGGGCATAATTGTTCAAATCAGTTTTCTGTTCCCTGGCTATGGAACAGACACTGATTGGTTCAACGTGTTTGAACGGAATAGATTCATGCGCTGATCCAGCGCAGCGCACACAATATTCCCCCAGCATGACGAGGTTATTTTGTTTAGGCATTGAGATTTGGATAATGATTTTTTTTGGCCTATAGAAAAAAAAAAAAAAGAAGACTGCTTCCACATGAAGTCACATGCCTGTAAATACGACATTAAACTGTAATGATCAGACTTAAAAGACACCAAGCAGCCATGTGCGTCCGTCTTACCCAGTCCGAATGTTTACATGCAGAAGGAAGATTGTTAATATGTTAATGTAGCAACGGAACCTCTCTCAGCTATGCGGCAAACCGTACGCTCGGGGGGTGGGTTAGCTTCAGACACGGCTCCCCTTCCTGGAAACGGATAAATTGACTTAGGCTGACCATGCCTGTATCTCTCTGTAATGTCAGATAATGAGCTCGATGTATTAAACTCGGCTGACATCCAGAACGGCCCCCGCGAAATATTGTGAGATGCTGAAAATAAAATTGTAGTAGAATCACATGGCGAAGCCCGAGGTCAGCGGGGGGTTTAATGCTATTTTCTGCCATTGATATAGTGGCCTGCGCTCATGGACATCCACATAATGAGTTATATGTTCTGCCAGTTCAAATCCTCTTGGCTTGTCCTTTTAGATCTGCATCTTGGCTCCTCTTGTCTGGCTTCTCCCTTCATTAATCTCCATATGCGAAAAAAAAAAAAAGAGAGAGAGAAGTGGTACCAGCTTGACTACATGGAATAAGAAAACACGGTTCTGCTCAGTGTACACACACATGGTATTGGGTATGCAGGGTGAACACATACACAGTATAGAGCAATGCTTTTCAATGATAGGAAATAGAACGAAAATCACCCACAAATCCCCCTCTGGGCATCATTGAAGCCAATAATATCTCAGTCATCGCGTGTGTGTGCGTGCGTGTGCGTGCGTGAGTGCGTGCGTGCGTGCGTGCGTGCGTGCGTGCGTGCGTGCGTGTGTGTGTGCGCGTGTGCGTGCACGTGTGTGCGCGTGTGCGTGCGTGTCTCTCAGTCAGGTACCTTTAATCTATTTTGGCTAGGGGTACCTCTTCTCCCTTTGCTAATGCAAAGCTTCCATCCTCTAGAAACTCTGGTGCGCATATCCAGCGGTTGTTGCTATGGTCGCTATTCTTGTTTATATTGTTGTGGTGGTTGTTGTTGTTGTTGATGTTGTTGTGGTCGCTGTAGCTGTTGTTGTACTTGCTCGTATTATGGCTATTGCTGTTGTCGTTGTAGTTGTTGTGGTCCTTGTTGTTGTTGTCGGTTGGCAGGCATGTTACCCAGGGAATCTTCAGCACACCGCGTTTTCGTAATGCATCTCCTCTCACGGCTGAATATTATTGACTTTATCATACAAAGGTAGAGAGGGATGAACAGTGAGAGAGATGAGAAAGGACGCCTTAAAAGCAGTATTGTAAAAACATTTCATTTTCCTGCATTGTGTCGATCCATTTCAGCTCCTGAGTGTATGTGGGGGATTGATTTTGGTTTCATAAGTTAGATAAACAGAATGCCTGACGGCAGGATATACCTTTACATTTGCTAACTACGACAGTTAAGCATCTGGTTCTTTAAGGTGAGGTTATCATGCACATTTAAATAAACTAAATAAAGGCACCATCAGCACTGCTGTTGTAACAGATGTATTTCTTAATGTTTAATTTTGCTGTGGTTAAATGCCAGATATTACCTGTGGAGCAATATTGATGTTGATTTAATACAGAAAATATCTGTATTAAAAATTTAAGTGAAACATTTTGAAAATCGAATTAATTTACCTTTAAACAAATCTGTTTCATATGGCGAAAACGTGACTTTAGTTTAAAATTTAAATTAAAAAGTTTTTCAGATGTAATTAGCATTTGACATTTGATGTTATTAAAAGCTGTATTTTAATTTGTAAGCATATAACTGCATATATAAGTAAGAATTCACCACCAGAGTTCTCTAGAATTTTGCAGGGGGAGAGACTTCTCCACACTTTCAATCAGGGAAAGTTTCCGGCTTTATGTTTGTATGTTACTTTGAACCTACAGCGCTTTAGCTAAACTTTGTCAGGTGTGCACTGGATTATCTCCATCTACACTCTGCACTTTGCCTCTTTGCCAAATTGTATCATATTGGAGCCCTACTTTTTCCACAGTCATTGAATCATGGACAGAATTGCAGACTCGACCTCTGTAAATCAAATTTCTGCTTTAGCACAGAATTTGGGTGTTGCAAAACGGAATTCAGTAGTTTGCATGGCTGTGGAATTTATTGCAGGTTGTCATGGCGTCCAGTGAGCAAGAATGTGGTGCAGTCAATGCTGCAATTCTTTCCAAAATTCTAGCTGTTATACCCAATCTAATAAGGGTGGTTTATGTATTGATTGACCTCTGCAGTAAGCACAGATTACTCTGATAAAACTCTTGTGGTCCGGCCTGTTCTTGGAGCGTGCAGCCAGTACTCGGTTCAGTGGGTGCCAGTGATATTACAGTATGTTTGTGAAAATGTGCATGCAAAAGTGCACTGAACTTTCATTTTCTGAATGGCTGAAAGCTTGACTGTAGGCATAATTTCGAGCATAGACAGGTGGGATTGTGTGTCTGCCTCTAAAAAAGCCTGTTGTGGCTAATTAATGTAATTAACTGGTTAATTAACTTCAGTATAATTTAATTAACAACTTTTCAATGGTGCCCTGGCAAATATTGAAGTAAGGATGATTGTTTCACTTTCCTTGTTTACTTTTGCATTCAGTGCAGAATGCATGGAATTTAAACAGTTTTTACAATATTCGTTGTGATATAAATAGTGATTAAGAGAGAGTGTTTTAAACAATATGGGGGAAATAAATGCAGGAACAATAAAAAAAAACATACACAAAAATAACAACTTTGTAGATTATACAATTAGATTAACATTTGAAAAAGGGGAAATAGTGGTTGTCATTACATTAAATATGAATATGTCTAACTAATTGAAAATGTTGGGTGGAAAAAAGTCCCAAATTGAACCCTTTGAAATCAACACTTTCCTTTGTCTCTGAACCTGATAGGATGATGAAAACCCTGTTAACGGAAGGCGATCGGTGACATCACAGATCCCTGTGAATCTTGGCTGTGGGAAGTAATCGCTGCACTGTAATTACGAGTTTGATTTCCGCTATACAAAGTACCGTTCTCACGCTTAGTGCCCCGTAGGTAATGGGGTGACAAACGACACGGGTCACCGCTTGCGGTACCCACAGATTTATTTAAGCGGTTCTTGATATAGTCTGGGTCAGGGTGACCTCTGACCTCTCTAGCTGCTTCACCATTAATTCAGCAAATGAACTGGCCCTGGCTGTGCTTCGAAAACAGCAGGGGAATGTCCTCTGTGGCCTTTTGGCCATGTCTTTCCCCACAAGCAGAATGTTCCAGAAGCCACAAACCTGTGTGCAGTCCAAATTTACTGCATTAAGTATTAACTACAAGGGAATAAAAAAAAACTGAAAAACACCAGGCGTCTTGTCTTTTTCAGTTTTTTCCTCTTGTAAGAGTACCTTGACTGACTCATTTGAAGCGATGTCTTTTCTTGCATGTATTGAGCTGTGTAGGCGCTCGTCCTTTTGAAAGAAGTCTCAGAGCGACCAGGCAGTTTACTTTCAGGACAGCGGGGAGGTCAGCCCTTCGGTTTTCAGTAAATGTCACCGTAATGTCAGCCGTTGGGAGCCGAGGGAACTGTCAAAGGAGAGAGAGAGGGCTTTCAGCTCTTTAAAGAGCAGAAACGGGAGAGATGGACTGGCATTTGGTTTTGGCTGCCTTTGATTTTTCTATGAATTTCTCTCACCTCAAGTGTACATCGCTCAGACACAAAAATCGGACAAACACCTTAAAAGGCACCGAGTTGGGATCCCATGACGAGACAGAGCAGTAAAAATATTTGGTAGAGCAACAACTATGTGCTTTTAAATGAACTGGTCTTTGAATGCTTGCAAAGTTTGGTACATAATTCAGCATTTACCCCTGGGACTAATTTAAAAATATTTGACTTTCTCCTGACTTAGCCATGCATTCAAAGCCATAATTGCATGTGGGCCTGTTTGTAAAGAGTAAATACCTTTTCAGGTCTGAAAGAGCGGGATTTGAAATGGGTTGTGGTTTTGTGATCAGATGAAGGCCATGTCCCCTCTTGCTCACTTGCATGTTGTTCTGTTCAACCGCATCTCAGACCACTGATATCCCATACTCAAATGCCATACAGCAAATTTTTACCCTGTTTTAAAACAAGTATTTTTTTTACATCTGAAGTTTAAAGCAACTCCTTTCGACCCGGTATGCACACTAATGTATGCAGCAATGATAAAGTGTTACTCTGAAATGAACATTATTAAATTCAGCTACAAGCTGCACAGGGGTATGTCATGCCCTAGGTGTGTAGGCAGACAGTGGAAGTGTGTGTGTGTGCGTGCTTGTGTGTGCGTGTGCACGTGTGTGTGTGTGTGCGTGTGTGTGTGTGTGTGTGTGTGTGTGCATGTGTGTGTGCGCGTGTGTGTGTGTGTGTGTGTGTGTGTGTATATGTGTGTGTGTGTGTGTGTGTGTGTGTGTGCATGCATGTGTGTGTGTATGTGTGTGTGTGTGTGTGGTCCAAAGTCTAAGCCATCCCTGAAATCAAAAATTTGTATCCTTTATCTTTGTTGTACAGCTTTTTGTTTGGTAGAGAGCCAACCATCTGTCACCACTGTTTACATTGTATTTGCAACAAGGCAGTTTACATGAATACACATTTTCTCTAAGGCTAGGGACAGCTCCGTCAATACGCAACTTAATACACACAGGCAAAGCTGCAGGCAACTGTATTACCCAGTCAAATCTGTTTTCGACAAGTGTGTGATTTCACAATTGTGTGGTTTACATTCCAGAGCACTACGCGTTGATGGGCAGTTTTGATACTGTACTTTACAGTAGTTAGAATGCCTTCATACAATGTGCTGAAAGATTTATCTAGAGACAAGATGCTCAAACTGGCTCTGTCAGGTTTTCTGTATCTATGCAAATATGAAAAAATCTGAGCCTTCATATAGATAATGGCAAAAAAACAAACTGTAAAGCAAGGAAGTTTCTCATGTTGTTTGACAACATTTGAGGTTTTAAGTTTTTTTTTTTTTTGTTTATCTTTCCACAAGAGCAGTCTGGGTGGCAGCGACGCTCTCTGCCCACTGTTTCAAGTGCAGCGTTGTTTGCACTTGTGTGGGCCCTTGGGAGGAGAAAGAAACTTCTTGACAGGATCGCTGTTTTCTTTCATGATAAATGTAGAACTTGTGCTCCCCATGCATGCTGCTTTTGTTGTGGCTTCTAAGCGGCTCAGTCAGTGAAGTCGCTCACACGCCAAGTGCGGGCTGGCCCATGTGTTGTCAAGATCAGGAGGGGGGAGGGGCGGGGCAAATTATTTAAAAGAAAAGCAACATCACAAATAATGCAGTGTCAATGTTAACAGTGGCTAATAAAAGTATATAGAATGCATATTTTTGCATTTATTGTTGGTTTTGCTTTTTCTTTTGTTTTTGTTGTTGTTGTTTGGTCTTTTGCTGCCTGGTGTACTACTGTACAAACTACTAGTCTTTCAGGGCAGATCCAAGTTTGAGAGACGGGTTTGTAGCCTGTGGAGAAGATGAAGGTGTAGGCTACAGTGTGACAGTGGGAGGACAAAGAAGGAACAGGCTGTCTTTGTGGACAGGGCAGAGGGAGCAATCTGAAAACAATAGCCATAATTTAGGGGTGTGTTCACGTACGCCCCACAATTTGGCATGGAATCATCATGACTCTTTGCTCTTGGAATTCTGCACCTTTTGTGAAGGCCCCACCTCACTATGAGTGGGACTGATTACTGGCCCACACATCCCAGGTGTGTTAAAAGTAGCAATTAATGAATCCAAATGACTAATTAATGATTTGTAATTCTTTGTAATTAATGATTAATGATAGTGAAATTGATCGCTTCAGCACCCAAAGTTTAAACGCATTTGGTGGTGCAGCTGTGAGCCTGCAAGTTGGGTGTCTGAGTCTCAGTGACTCAGTATAATTTTTACACTGACACATTAATTATGCATAGTAAGAATTTGGTGCATTGGTAGCTTGCATATTAAGATCCTATTGGTAGAGTGGTGCAAACCCCACAGCTCTGTCTCAGATGTTAACTACACCAGCTCCACCGACAGCAGCCCTACAGGTTAGCCCATAATTGACTGTACTTGGGGTAGGAGGGTTGTGGTCAGCAGGGTTATACCTACCTCATAGCAAAAAAACGACCCCTTTGGCCAATCAGGACACTGCAGTCAGCCTGCCTCAGCTGTGCTGGAAGTTGATCTTGCAGCAATGAGGTGGGTCAAGAATACGACTTGGTATTCCAAATAAGGAGACAAGGAAAAGTTAAGGTACAAATTAGTGTGAGAAATGGGTGGTAGAAGAGTTATCATCATAGTAATGTGATCTTTCCATTATTTAAGCGTTCTTTAAATAGGGGCAGGTCCTCTTAAATGATCCTCTTCCGTGTCCTATTAACCGCGCACAGGAAACCGTTCCGAGAGGTTATTAAGGAACAGTTTGGATCGTAGTTAAGCATCTCGTCTCCTTCGCTGCTTTGTACATTAGAGGGAGGTGAGGATTTTACTTGCGATGTTCCTAATGACTGCTTGACATTTGGCAGCCCGCGTGCATGCTCAAATTACCGCTAAAGATGGCGCTGATGGTGACAGGCTGAAGATTTACCGAGCACCATAATCGCAGTGGTTAACTTCGCATTTGCTTGTAAGTAACAGAGGTCAAGTCAATTCAGTTTTGTCTTTATGAGATTAAATTGCACACTAAAAATAATGGATTTTTGTTAGGTCTACATAAAAAGCTGTGAAACAACATCGATGTCGCGAGTTTTCCCATTAATGGGATTGTCAGTTTAAAGCGGTGAATCTTGTGCCAGCGCATTTGTACTTTATCCTGTGGACTGCCAACCTCAGTGGCAGATTTCCACTGTTTGCTCCTCTCCAGTGGCTCAGCTTGCATACATTTGTCCGCAGGTATGACTGCAGTGAGAATAATCAGATGTTTTGGCACACCCAGATTTAGGGTGTTTGGGCAGCTGTGAACACAGCCATTGCACTCGGGTGCAGACCAGAACAACCTCACTGGGACCCTGTTGAAGAGCTGCTGTCGGTCCAGTTACAAGCAAACTCTGGAGTGGTTTGTTTGTGGTGAGAATGTGATCTGATGTAGATCCGACCAACTGCAGGAAGCGAACCAAACACGCTATCTATTATGGGCTGCTAGCGGGCATTCGGTCATTACGTTACATTACATTACATTATAGGCATTTGTTAAACGCTCTTATCCAGAGCGACTTACAAGGCAAAGTGCATAAGAAACATTTATACACAGTGTTTTGGGATGCCACAATTAAAAACACGCTCATGCAGGTATTTCATATTTGTATATATAATATATATTTATATTTTTCCATACCACAGTAGGATTCCGTTTAAATCGAATGTATGTGTGTATAATGTCTGGGCACAACAGTTTTCTTTTTGATTGGCAAAAAAAAACTTCAATTCAGTAAACCTTTCATTTTCAGTTTACAGGCTGTTTTCGTCCATTTTCAAATTATACATCAAGTAACATAAAATTGTCATCCTAACTGGCCTGATAATCAGCCTGCTTATCCATTCGTTGTCAGAGCAGGCAGGCTATAATTTTATTTAATTCAACTTTACTAATTCAACTTTTGGTTGAATAAACAGTGTTTCCGCCCTGTTATAAATACCTTGCACACAGGTGTTGAAATATTCATGTTGTGAATTTAGGCTACAACATCGTAATTTTATGATACTCTTATTGTGCAGATGATCAGAGCCCGACACCCACGCTGTTCCCAGCCCAGTCACAGCCTGTTCCTATCCCCTCTGAAAAGTTAGGTTTGGTTACTCTTGTTTTGTTCAGCAAACTAACAGGCCAAATATGTTTTAGTCCCCCTCAATATAGTTAAAAAAAGTATAGATTTGATAAAGACTATAGTGAATTTAATGATTGTTACAAATACTTCTTAATGCTGAACTACAAAAAATTATAAAGCAATGGGATTATGCCTTTTATTTCTTTCAGTGAGCCAGAATAACAGACACTTCCTTCTCTCCCAAACTCTCATGTCTGTCACATCTTCCTTCAAAAATAATGTATGAAAAGACTTGTAAAAGGCCAATGTATGAAAGACTTTTGCGATTACGTTTCTAGCCCAGCTTTATACCACACATGACTTAGTAAATGTTTTCCTTTTCTGGTCCGCTTAAATTTAAGAAAAATTTAAAACCTAAATCAGACCAAACAGAAAATGAGCTAAATGTATCAATTTCACGATTATTCGGACTAGGCAAACGGTCCAATAGGTGTGTAAACGCCCTTAGACTGTCCATAAGCAGTGTCCTTTGCCATGATGTTTAATGTTGAAGTCAATTACTTTTTATTGAGTGCTTTTGACCTGGTCTCATTGTCATTTTTTTTTTTTAAGTATGGTTTGAAGAGTACAGCATGTGTTATTATTCTTATGTCTTAGCTGGTTTTATAGGGGAAGCATTTTTCAGAAGTCATATAAATTAATTTCCCAAGAAGGCTACATCTTATTTTAGATCACGGCAGATGAATTTGCCAGATGGGTCTCAGACTGTTATAGTCTGGATCATCGCGGCCCATGGTTCACACTCTTAAAGAATATTGACTTTTATTTTGTTTTTACAAATTCTTTATGTATATTCATGTTCATTATGAAGTGAAAAGTTAAGACACTGTTCCAGTGTGTGGATGGGCCCTGCGGTCTGCATCCTGTTAAGACACTGTTCCAGTGTGTGGATGGGCCCCACAGTCTGCATCCTGTTAAGGCAGTGTTCCAGTGTGTGGATGGGCCCCACAGTCTGCATCCTGTTAAGGCACTGTTCCAGTGTGTGGATGGGCCCCACAGTCTGCATCCTGTTAAGGCAGTGTTCCGGTGTGTGGATGGGCCCCACAGTCTGCATCCTGTTAAGGCACTGTTCCAGTGTGTGGATGGGCCCCACAGTCTGCATCCTGTTAAGGCACTGTTCCAGTGTGTGGATGGGCCCCACAGTCTGCATCCTGTTAAGACACTGTTCCAGTGTGTGGATGGGCCCCACAGTCTGCATCCTGTTAAGGCAGTGTTCCAGTGTGTGGATGGGCCCCACAGTCTGCATCCTGTTAAGGCACTGTTCCAGTGTGTGGATGGGCCCTGTGGACGGCATGCTGTTAAGATACTTTTCCCATGTTTGTGGATGGGCCCCATGGTCTGCTTCTTAATATTGGCCACATTCTGACCACTGACCATTCCCATCTGTGTTCAGTCTCAAGCATTTCCTCACATTTTAATGTACACCAGAAAGGGAAGTCTTGCATCAAACTGAACAATCATCACTGCTCTTCATTGTGCAAACCTCATGTGCCTGTGACCCATTGGCCGTTTAGAAGCAGGTCCGCATTGCTTCCAGAAGCTGCCTTCTCTCGGCCCCTCCTCTCTGCTTGGAGTGGAACAGAAGTGGTGTCTATAGACTGGCACCGTTATTCATGGTGGGAGAGGCCAGTGAAAGGAAGAGTGGAGTATTAACCACACAGCTGCTGCTGCTGCTGCTGCTGCTGCTGCTGCATGGGACGAGTGTGAACCAGAGCCAGCCAGTCCACCCCGGCTGGGGTCTGGGGGCTGGGGGAGGAAGAGAGGCAGGGAGGGAGGGAGGAAGGGAGGGACGGACGGAGTGGGTGGTATCTCAACGCACATTTACAATTCACTCTGCAGGCCGTGAATGAATTATGGTGGTTTGAGTAACCATGAACTTTGATTTCACCTTGATTTATGATTGTGTTCAAACATGTGTGGGCATGCCTATATGCGTAGCCTTAATGTGTAACGTGTCTTCTTATTTACTGGTGTTGTAATGTTTTTCTATGATAGTTCTGTTTAGCCAAATTCCAGCTAGTGTTGAAAGTATTGTTTTTGTCTTTTTTTGTGTTTTAATTTCGTCCTTCCCCGAAGCTTTTGTCTGCTGTTTATCTGTAATTTTGAGCTGTTCCTGGTATTAACCAATATTTACACAGTGTTGAATAAGAGAAAGAAGTTTGTTTGTCAGAGGACCGCTGGGGAAATTCCATGTGGAATAAGACCTCAAAAGTCCCTGACAGCTCAGATTTTTCCTGAATTCAAACTGAAACCTCTGTTGAAGGAAGGTTTTTTTCTTTTGTGTATTTTACTTTTAGTGTAGTGATTTTGATACCTTTCTGTGGCTTGTATATAGGTTTGGTCTATACATAAAATATTCATGAGTTTCAGTGTGTTTCACCTTCCTTTTCCACAGGGAATGTCCCCATTCCCACTCAGTAAGCAAGAATCCAGCAAGGACTCCATGCAAATACCAGCACGTTGTTTTTTACGGTGTTAAAAAAAAAAAAAAAAACCCTGCAGTTGCCTGACAGTTCTAAGACAGCTGGGTGATCCTGGTGCCCACTGGCAACACGGTGACAAGATCCCTGCCAACTCCTGGGAACATCAAAGGATAAGACCCACAGGCATGTTCATAGACGCCTTTCAAAGCGTAGCATAGCAGGGCGAGAAACACTGAACTGAGATGTTGGCGTCATTCATAATTAGAGTAACGAGCAGGACGCGTGTCCTTGTTTCTGAGGTTATTGTTTCGCGGCTTGCTTTCCGCGAGGTGTCGATTCCGCCCGCCCCCATCATGGTTTCCCACGTTGCCAGAAAAGTCTGGGGTCTGATGTATTGGCTGGGTGACAGGACCCCTCAGGCACGTGCCGTCTTGTTCAGTGCCCGCTCGGTCAGGAACGCTGGCAGTCCTCAGGCACATGCCTGTCGCTGGACACGTCCGAACTGGACGGTGTCCACTGCACCAAAAATGGCAGGGGGATTTGGGGGTGGAGGTGGGAGGGTGAAGGAGATTCAGGTTCCCTTCCCCTTTTTGTAAAAGGAGGGCAGCCAAATGTCTGCTAAATGTCAGACTCTGGCTCTGCTTCGGCTTCTGAGAGTGTCACACTGTTAAAAACCTGTCCCATGCAGCAGTGCGGCACGGCAGAGTCATCCGGAAAATACAATTTTAAAAAAACTGCTTGCTGCTAAGTGTGTTTGTTCAGACGCGCTGAACGTGCCCTTTGAAGATCAAGGTCTTTGAACATGGCGGTCTTACACTTCCCTGCCTCCCTGAGTCACTCACATCAGCATCTTTCTCAATCTTCCCCCCTTCTACTTGAGAAGAATAATTACAGAAAATCGGTCTTATCGCTGGGTTTGAAGTACTGACGCACTGCTGACGAACGAGCGAGTCGGTCTGCTCATTACACCTTCGGATGGCGACGCGCTCTAAAAACCGTCAGAGGGTTAGCCAAACAAATTATGCAGTTTGGGCTCAGTGTTTGTTTCTCTGAGGAATGGGAATTACCCCTCAGTAATCCCTGTTGAAGATGTATGTCAGGGTTTCTCCTGGTAAATAAACAACGCTGTGAGAACTCTGGGTTCTTGTTGCAAAAATACATCTTTGACATTTGAGGGGAATTATCTTCAGTGATAATTGTTGCCTACTTCTGTTCAGGAGCCAGTGCAGCGGGATTCAGCAGCGTAGAGACGTTCCAGGGTGTCCAGTTTCAAATATGTGCTTTATTTGTAAAATGAAACTTCACTTCAGGTCATGTGGACAGACCTCTGTGGCTTAGCTTTACTTACCGTACTGTTCTCCGTTAATTTGTATCCCACATTATTGCCATTACATATCATGCTGTTTTTCTCACAATAAATAATCATGGCATATTTATTGTGTCTGCGGCTTGGAATACCAACTACTTTCTGTCTGTGTGTGTCCACCATATGTGTTATTGTTTGTGTGTCATTCAACCATTTTGCACTGATACACTATAGCCCTACATAACTCTAATTCTTCTATATTGATAAATAACATTGTATTATTTTTTTAAAATCATTTATATGTGTGTGTGTGTGTGCGTGTGTGTGCGTATGTGTGCGTGCGCGAGTGTGTGTATCTGTATGTTTTGGAAGAGTGTTTGCCATCTGATGAAATGGCAAGAGTGGACAACAGGCTGTTTTGGCCTCTGCCCTGCCAGACTGACAGCTGTTTTGTAGAAACAGGAGAATGGCTTTGTCAGGGTGCCCAGTTAGTCAGCAGCATGTTTTCTGTTCTGGCCCCTTGTCTTTTCACTTTCTCTTCAGTCCTTCTCAGTCTCTTCATATCCCCCAAAAACAAACAAAAGAATCATTACCTGCAGTGATATTCAGCCACTCACCTGGCCCAGTGCAAATCAGACACTTACATAACAATATTAAACAGTGTTTTCATAGTATCTTTTATACAGAACTGCAGTTTAGAGCGCTTTGCAGAGGGCAGCTAAAAATGTAATTAAATACACAGGAAAATAAGACTAATAGTGGGGGGCTACAGAAGGTAGCACTGCAACAATACATTGTATAATGTTTATGTGTTGGTAAGTTAGAGGCTGCAGGTTTGATTCTGAGGTGAGGCAATTCCATTGTACTCCAGTCTGTAAAACAGTACTGTAACGATAATCAGACCAGCACAAAAAAAAAAAAAAAAAAATCCTAAAAGTTAAATACAGAAGCTGAAAGCATGGCAACCTCAGGTGAAAGGATAAATAACACATCATTTCATGACTAATAATTATTGTAATAATTCTGTTATATGTATTACTAATAATTAAAAGATAAGCCTGGCATTCTGTAATTTGTACCATTAAAAAAACAGACCCATATTTAAGTTTGATTATTGCTTCTGAGCCTCTTTAGCATTCATGCACACACCTGGGTAGGCCTATTATATCGCTATTCCCCAGCCCTGGGTCTCCAGCAGGTGACTTAAATCGGTTAATATGGATGCCTGCGTGTGTTGCCCATTTCATGCATCGGGCCTGGAGCGCTGCGGCTCCCTGGCGCCTCCGCGCGCTCCAGAGTCCATTCGCCGCAATTATTTTCCTGTTCTAGCGTGTAAGCGGCGCCGCGGAGATTGATTTGGGAAGGAGCTCCTGAGCGAGTGGCTCTCTGGGAAAAAAAGAAGAAGAAGAAGAAGGGAAAAAAAATATGTGCTCGGATTGTTTGCGCCAGGGGTCTCCTAATGAATTGCAACCTAGCGTGCTCTTGCTCAGTCGACTCAAACCTCCACCCCCGCCCCCCCCTCCACCCCTCGTCGCAGAGCACGGGGGCGGCGTAAACAGATGCTCGATTTCTGCCCAATTTGCGGTCCCTTCCCGTTCTGCCTGGCTGAAAGGCCTACTCCTCAGCAGGAGGTCTGTCCTACCATACGGCAACACCGTTACACTAATGCAAAACCAGGTGTTTTCTCTCTTTTTTTGGTGGGGGAGGGGGTGGTGGAGGTCGTGGAAATTTTGCCTACTTTTGTCTCTTTCACAACTTCAGAGTCAACATCAGCAAATATTGAAGTATTGTCTATTTATTTGGAATTTGGCCTAATTCTTTACCAACCAAATGGAAAATATTCTGGCATGTGGCGCTTACATAGTGTAAATTTTGGTCTCTGCTCACAACGTTTAGGAACTTCTACCCTGACTATCACAGGCAGTGTGATACTAGATAATCCAGTCAGCCACACTTGTGCAAATAAAGCAGTGGTTAACTACGGCTTCTGACGAGGCTTGATCTCGCAAAGGTGGGCCTTCAGTTGGGCGGAGATTCAGGCTAACTTAACCAATTAACCCATAACATGACCCCAACAACAAAGCAGCAGGAAATTAATCTCACAAACTGTGACTTCCTTCTCCTGGCGCTTGAGAGTGAAGTGTCTGGGGTGGAGTGGAGTGGAAAGGAAGCTGAGCACACCAGAGCTCTCAAATTGCTTGTTTCGCTGGTAAATTAATGCCCTCTGAAAGTCTGCTCGCAGTTGTAAAAACCTTAACTTGGTTTGTTTGGAACTCGTCCCAGACGTCAACGTTTTTTTTTTCTCTTCGGTGGCCAATCGCTCTTCCTCTGTGACTTTGTTGACGTTTGGGGCCCCCGAAACAGTTCCGTAATTTGTTTTCTCTGGTAGTCAACGCGTAGCGGTGGCTGTGCAAACACGTCTTTTTCCGCTATAAGGAAGCGAATGAATCACTCTTCATTACTCTCACGATGACGGCGCCTGGGCCAGACGCATCCGTTTGTTCCCGAGCGAAGCTAGACCCGAAAAAAGGCCCGAAAACGCATCTGACAGTCTGCAAAGCAGGTGGCCCTCCTCGAAATTTGCTCAAAATACATTTATTTCCTGTAACTGCCTCTGTAAAAAAAAACCCTTTTTAACACACAAAGACAGCCTCCCTGGACCTGCCACAGGCCCCGCAGCCAGGCCTCAGACTCAGGTTCTGGGCCCTGAAGAGGTCTTCTCATCTGGGCCGCTCAACCAGCTGAAACCTCTGCTTTGTGCTGCAGCCCAGGTTAAATTACTGCGCCCCTTTTGCGCGCGCACTGCTTTTCAGCTCATCGCCAGCAGCTACGGCACACCAGGGAGCTGTAAAACACATCTGCTCTGGGCCGTTTCCACGCTCCAGTCTCATAGCTCACCCCAGCTCTGTTTTTTTTTTTATTTTTTTTTTTTTTTTTTTGGCACTCCCAGATTTGTTTTGCATGTACCTTTATTGTAATTGGCCACAGCCGCCTTGCATGGATTCCATGGAACTCACCGGATCCATTCTCATAATGATTACCATATGGCCAAAGCGAATTTAGCTAGGAAAGGGTGCAAAACGAACTTGAATCACATCATAAGAAGTTTCATTAAAAAGTTAACTAAACAGACCAAAACAATAAGAGTTCTAGATATGCCAGATGCCTTCATGTAAATGTTTCTGTGTCATCAAAATGAGTCATCCAAACCGAAAAAGCGAGCTCCAGACACGCAGTTTGGTTGCATGCAGTGACACTTCAGACAGCTGGCCACCCTACAGCTCCTGTGGGTAGTGTGGTTCAGTGGGCAGACCACACGGTGCTGGCGATAATTATTTTATGATTTGAATGTTGTGTGCATACACTCATCATGGAGACAGTAATCAAATGCAGTCCTGGCATTGTTCAGCAGTAAGAGCATTATTCTCTGAGTCTTTACATTTTATACACATTAATATTTTGTCACCATCTGAAGTGGATTTTATCACGAGTATCTCATTAGAAGTTGTTAAAATATGACTGAAACTCATAAAATGCTCATGAGATTTGTTAAAACACTCATGGCCCTCTTTATGAAAACATAAACAAACATAAGTGCTGTGTACATCTTGTGTGTGTCTGTGCATTTTTTGTCAGAACAGTGAATATGCACTGCTGTGCAGAGTTTTATGATCTTTATTATTTTTCTTCCTTTGTAATGGAAATAAAGATTATGTATTACAGTGGCTGTAAGAGAATTTTGGGGCATTAAAAAGGGGAAGTAAACAGTATATAATTTGTAATTTCCCCTCGCGATCACTTATGGGAAAAACTACGTCTCAACAACAGAATTTGAGTTCATCAGTGGGTGCACTTTACGTGCACGGCTTCATGATGGATAGAGGCTCGTGGAGGAAGCGCAGTTTGACTGCACCACTTTTAAAGTGCTTGCAGACTGTTGCAGGCAGGAGTCCAGCAGAACGGTAAAGTGTCTGTAACTGTATGACTTCTGCAGAGGTGCGTTCAGCTAAAAGCATTTCATCGTTGAGACATTAATACGTTTTCTGCATTCACGCCTCTCTGTGTTCTGAAATGAAGAGTGCATTGCATGCTAACAAGACAAGCTTTGAATAAGAATTCTAACAATAACAATCGTAGCAGTAATAATTGTAATAACAAAAACCGTCATCATCATGTTCATCAAAATAGTTGTATTTTTGCAAGACAAACTATTAGTAGAAGAAAGCACAGGGATATATTATATATAATTATATATGTGGTTATATATTATATATGTGGGTGTGGTGGGTGTTGTTGTTGTTTATGACGATAGTCATCATCATTACAAAATGCTATAATGAGATATAACTTCATTATTATTAATCATCATTGTTGTTGTTGTTGTTGTTATAAATGGCGGGCTGTGTGAACGGCAGCCCTCGGTTGCAGAGCTGCTCTGTTGTGTTCCCAGGCTGAGGAGCCGGCTCCCCCCTGCTCTAAGGCCCCGTTCTCAGTCTGATCTTAGGCCCTGTTCTCAGGCTCCGCTCTCTCGGTGAAGTGGCCCAGTGCCAGGACCTTTGTTAACCATAATAAATAGCTCTCCTGCAAGAGGCATCCATAGACCTGTTTAAGAGGCGGATTAAGCCGCACTCACTTGTGTGCAATTACATATGCGGCGCCGCTAAGCGCTCCAGTCCCCAGGTAACCGATAGCCCTCTTTATTCTCCTTCTCGCTGGCCGCCGGGTGGCTGGTAATTGTGTTGCGGGGGGTTGATTACTCAGGTTGGAGTGATTGCTCTGTGGAGTGACCTCTGTAGAGATACGGGGGTCGGGGTCACCGTGAGTAGCGCGGGATCTTAAGTGCTGTCGTTGTCCGACGTGAGCACGGGCACTTCCTGCTGTTGAGTCTCACTCGCTGTGAGTGTCGTTCAGGCGTCTGATTCCCCTCCGTGTCTGAGAGTCGTTTAATTGACTGCCAGCTGTCAGTCAGGGTGACAGCTTCGCTCTGCCTGAGAGATGGCTGATGGCTTGTCTTTGTCTGCCTCCATCTGCCTGTGTGTGTGTGTGTGTGTGTGTATATATTAGAGGGAGAGATTATATCAAGGTGTGTAAGAGTGTTTGTGCGTGCGTGCGTGTGTGAGAGAGAGAGTTCTATCTATGTGTGTTAGAGTGTACATGGGTGGGTAAGTGCGTGCGTGCGTGTGTGTGTGTGTGTGAGAGGGAGAGATTAGATCTATGTCTGTAAGAGTGTATATGTGTGTGTGTGTGAGAGAGAGAGAGAAATGTTTATTTGTGTTAAAGTGTACATGGGTGTGTGTATGAGCGTGTGTGCATGCATACATGCCTGCACGTGTGTGTATATGTGTGCATGCATGTGTGTGTGTGTGTGTGTGTGTGTGTGTGTGCAAGAGTCAGAGCAGAGCGAGATATGTGCTTGACACATTATCTCTGCCTCCCAGATTCTGTGATTGACAGTGCAAACCCCCCATTCCAGATCAGTGAGGCAGCTGTGCTGAGGGTGCCCCACCGACTGTGCCCTGCGAGCGTCGCCACGCCGACACCGCCGTGCTCTGCATGCCGGCTCACAGAACAGCACTCACTCCTGCTTTTGTTTCGCCTTTTTCCACCGTGCGTAATCCGTACTTTTCCCACGTTCAGTTATAACAGGCAAAGAATGGGTACGTGAAGATCTCGGCTCAGCTCGGCTCAGGAATGCATTGTATCAGGAGAGACTGGGAGTCCGCGCATCCCCGCCGTATTCACTCCTGACCTTGCACAGCCACAGGGTGTCTGCCTTTTTTGTTCTCGTCTTAAAATAAGCAGCCAATTCACAGACAGGAAACCAGAGGAGGTGTGTTAAATGCTCAGGCTAATCGATGGCTTTAATTGATTGAGGAAGTGCATTGAAAAAACAAGCAGACTCTGGTAAGAAGGTGGGAGTGAATCTATCCATTCCTGTATACATATACATAAGTACACTAGGCTGAGAGTACTGAGCTGGAAAGCTGCCTGTTTTGGCCTGTTTTGACCGGTTTTTTTTTTTCCCCGTTTTCTGTTGCTGCCAATCAATGCAGAAGCCCCACCTCCCACTTTCTCAGCCTGTTCATTTTTTTTTTTTTTCTTGTGATGTGTACTGGTGCTGTCAATCATTGCAGTAGCCCCGCCTCGGTGGTCTCCCCCTCATTGTTACAGACAAACACATTTCATGGCCCCCTGGGGAGAGGCGCTGTGTTTCTGTTTAATTAGTCCACTGCCCCTCCGATCCCTGTGTCTGTAATTACACAACACAGCGAGAATAGTGTAGGGTTGTGTCCGTGTGTGTGTGTGTGTGTGTGTGTGTGTGTGTGTGTGTGTGTTAATGATTGAGATGCTCTACATGCGTGTGTATGTGTGAGGACATGTGCATGCCTATCTATAGGGTGGTATGTGATGAAACTGAGAAACGGCAGTATTTCAGAAGAATATGGAGGTAGAGGTGAGGGTGGTGGTGGAGGGTGGAGGGTGGGGGGGGGCGTTCCTCTGTGAATTCGGGAACTCTGTTTCCCCCAGAGGATCCACGCACCTGGATGAATAAATAACGGAACGGCGGGGGGGGCGGAGCGGTGCAGACTCTCTGGGGGATCAGAGCTTCGCAGCGGAGAGGCTGCTGGGACACTGCCGGGCTGCCTCTTAAGTGCCTCCTCTCCCAGGGACACCAGCGTCGGCCTCCTGGTAGACCAGCCGCAAACCTGCCTCAATAAAACACAACGGCGGCGTCTGATTAAGCCAGCTCACAGCTCCCAGCTCCCAAATCACTGGGCGGCACTGCAGTGTGATGGCTAGCAAGCTGTGCTGTGTAACTAAGAGGTTGCAGGGTCAGTTCCCAGGTAGGAATCTGTACTCTTGAGCATGGTGTTTCACCTCAATTGCTTTAGTAAATATCTATAAAACATGTGAAGTGCAAAAACATTTAGGCATTTCACCGATGCTCGCATCTAGAGCGGCTTACAAAAATGCATATGATGTGCTGGAGGTGATAAACAAAAAAACATCTCCCTGTCGAGGAGAGCCAGCTAAATGCTTGCAGGATATGTAAATGCAAACTTGAAATTCCGGCATCTTCTCCCAGAATGGTTATAAGAACAATTAGAAAAAAGTGAGATGTAATGATGAGAACAGGCTGGTTTCATCAACTAAATTAGTCTTTTTTGCAGATTTTTGATCAGGAAGTACAGTTTTTGAAACCCAAAACGTTTTAGTCTCAGTGGATGCCTTACAGTTCCCTTATTGCTACATCTTATCTCCTGTCCCATGCTGTCAAACATAGTAAGAGTTGTTAATGTGTGTGTTTATGACATATCCAAGCCCTGTGCCTCTTGCTGAAACGTAGAATCGTGAGTAATCAGGCAAAATGTATTCCTGTAAAATACAGATTTAAGTACTAGAGGGCCAGGACTGACTTCACGACTTCATAAGATTAAAATCAAGTTCAGTGTCAGCATAATAAATGCAGCTGGGATTGGGAAGCACATTAAGAAGTGATTTAGGAGGTGTTTTGATTTTTGTGTTGCTGACAGAACGGCTGCCGCTGATCTGCCTCTCAGATCTGTGTGTGGCTCAGGTGACGACCCAGAATGCAGTTCACCAGGGAGCAATGGTGTCCTTTACCTAGCAGTGAGCCACCTGTAGGTGCTAGCGATTAGCGGGAATTAGGCCACGATGTACCACGTAAACGCATCCGTGAAAGGGCCCTCCCCATGCCGCCCCCCCCCCCCACCTTTTTTTTTTTTTTTTACCCCGGAGAAAGGGCCTCTGGGAAGCAGCAGTGAGGAGAGGGGCAAGTGCGAGGGGGTGAGGGACACCCCCCGAATATCGACCTTGTCGCCCCCACCTCCTCCCCCGTGTCACTGCTCTCTTCAGGTGTGAATAAAGCTCGCGTTTCACACTTGTTCCCTTCACAGCCGGAGAGACACACGGTCTGCCAAAGGACACAACGCTATCAAAGCGAGTGGGGTGGGGGTGTGTGGGGTGGGGGTGTCACTTTCTCTTCTTTCTGTTTCACAGGCTGGGGGGCAGCGGTTTTATATGTCACTTCACTTAACCCCATTCTTCCTGAAACCCATGTAGCTAAGGGAAGCAGCATCTCTGCACTGACACGTACAATGCACACGGCCCACGTCTGCACCAAACGCACCTGAATAGACAAAAAAAAAAAGCTCGTTTTTGAAGAAGAGTCAAGTGGTCCTTTAAAAGAATAGCTTTTGCTCTGCTCCCAGTGCACTAAGCCTAGCATATGGCTACTGCTAGGGCACACCTCCCAAACACAGTGTCCATGTCCTTAATGTGGGCTGTGTACAGCGCAGGGGACAGGAACCTCCCATGTCTCATGATCCCAGGTTTGTGACACTGCCTGCACTTATACACATAAGGCTGAATTGATTTTAAATTCACGTGTTGATTGGACTGTCAGCTGGGTTTTGGGGGTGATGAATTCCATTTCAATTCATTCCATCAGTCCAAGAAAAATGAATTGCCATTCAATTCATGGACTGGAAAAAGGCCCACAGTGTTTGAGGATATTGTTTTCCAATTAGTGAACAGAGTCTCAATTAATTGCCTGAATTGGCAGAATTATAATAGGATTGATCCCAACTCTGGTAAAAAAATACATAAATAAATAAAAATTATAATGATAATTTCACCCCTCCTCTCTGTAAAAATTAGGCATTTTGACTCCCTATCCAGTGCTCTCCTCTGTTCCCCCTACTCCCACTCTGCCTGCAACAGGGGTGTAAAACTCCAGTCGTGGAGGACGGCGGGGTTAATTGCAGTTTCTTTTCAGTCAGCAGCCCATTTCAACACTGGGAACAAGGTGTGCACAGCGCTTCAGCCAGCCATCGACATGAATGAATCATTTCAGGGCTAAAACACACCACCGCAACAAAAAAAAAAAAAAAGGCATTAAAACACTGCGGCGCTCCTGGACTGGAGTCTGAGACTGCTGGCCTGTGAAATGGACCTCACCTCACCCACACGTTAGCCTTCTCTGCTCGCTTTGTTCCCCGAGCCAAATGTCTGTACCTCTCCCTCTCCCCCCGTCTCTCTCTCTCTCTCTCTCTCTCTTTCTCTCACTCTATCCAGATCAGTGACAGTGGTGGGGGGGTAGGCTGGGCCCACAGGCCCACGGGCCCTGCTCTCTCTCCGGTTTCCTGGGCACTTGTCAAAGCCGTTAAAGAGATTCAGAGTGCGGTTTATTGTTGGTCCGCGCTGCTCCATTGTCAGAGCATTCTCTGGGCTTCTCCCCAAGGCTTCGCCCCGGCCAGATGGTGTCAAGCCCGGGACCCCTTCCAACACTCACATAGGGGGCTAAAAAAAGAAGGGGGGGGGGGGTGGAGAGAGAGAGACCAAAAAAAGACCAAAAATAATGGATGTACCCGTTAATTCGCTGAGGGGTTTAAAATATTAGCTGACATAGGCCATGGTAGGCCGTGGTAAAAATCTGGCCCTGCTGGAACTCTTAGTTCACTGGGGCCTAGCTGCTGTTTTTCTGAGAGAAGCACTTCGGCCTTTGCCCGAAACCTCTTTGAGAGCGTTTTTTTTTTTGTTTTAAATGGGTTGGTGTGCCGGTGTGTTTAAATGATTCGTAGTGCTCTTTTCACCTCCTCCACCCCCCACTCCGGCAGTCCATGTGCTAAAAATAAAATGGCAGTGAAAAGAGGACGTTCTTCAGTACAACATGGTCTTGCTGAGTTACATTTCCAGTATGTAACTCCCATTGCTCTGAAAGGATCGGTTCGATAAAAGCCTAAATAAAAAGCATGGTAACAAGATCTTTTACTTTGGCCTTTTTAAAATGTAGTTCCTAAATTAAATTACTTTTTTTTTTTTTTCTTTTTGGTTGCTGTGAAAGCCTCTTTCTGTGGTTCGGCGTATCTCAGAAGATGCCTTACAAACTCAGAACAGACTTGGATTCACCAGATATGTGGCGAAATTAAAATATTCATTGTGACTCACTTAACGGAGTATCTGTGGGTTGGGGGGTGAGGGGTGACAGCATGACATAGGGGCACCGCTTTGGAGCGCCGCAATCGGCCGCGCCACTCAGCAAGGCTTGCATTAAATCAATAAGGCCTAAATCACCTCATGCCTCAAGTGATTTACCCAGTGGCTAATGTGCTCTAAAGCAGTTCACCATTTACACATAAATAAACCCCCTCGGCCCCCATCCACCACCTCCGCCCCTGTGCGTTTGGGAGGCAAGGCTGAATATTTTTATTTATTTAATTTTTTTTTTTTTTTGAAAAGTGTTACAAGTCTCCTGCTCCGTCCGCCTGTTGCCGCCGGCAATAACTCTGGCGGTAAAGAGGGGGCTGACTTGAGGCCTGTGGGTGGGTGAAAAACGCGGGCCTCCCTGCCGGTGGGTGAAATGTATAGAAATCAAAAATTCTGTTTTTTATTTTCTTTCTGTTTTTTAAGTTTGCATTGAAACATTTTCTGTTGTGTACTGTTAGGGTATTGTCGCTTGGAAAACAAGTAGTGAAAAACATCAAATGATTTAAACTTTTTTTTTTAATGTGAAATGTAGTCCAATAACAAATGTAATAAAAATGTTCTTGTACTATCTCTGTGAGTTTTTCGTGATGTTCAAGAAATACTTGTTGACAAAGCGTTCGTTTACCTTTTAAGCAACTGGAACAGAGATTAAATGAGCAACAGTCAAAGTGCGAACTTCAGCTATATCATACATCTACACCGATCAATCAGTGTGTGAGAATACATAGAAGGGCTGAGTGACGACATGTTAATGGGGGGGTGGAGGGGGGGTTGATGGCTGATGTTTTTACAGCCCATCCATGGTTGCCATGACAGACAGGAACGGGAAGGAACAATAGAGCCGTAATAGACTCTGAGGGGCTGTTGTGCTTCGGCATATTCGGCGGGGAGGAGCTAAGGGACGCTTTTATCACCCATCGAAGAAAAAGCCCTCGCAAACATCCTGCGTAAGTCCAGCCCGGAGAGTGGCTCTTCAAGAAAATTAAAACACTTTAAGAACATGACGCATACCAAGGGTGGGAGAAAAATCGATACAGCCGAGTGTTTCAGTATTATTCAGCGTGATGCATGGCCATATGCTTAGTGATATTTTTGCTTGCATTTCACTTAACTTTGTGAAACTTTGAATCCAGTGAAGTCATGATTTAAAACATGCATGTCTATTTAAATTCAGTTGACACCTGTTCTGTAATGAATCTGACTGGTTAATGATTAATGAGGGGATTGACTAAAGTTTTATTGTGGTGAGTGACATCAGGCTTTCAGTGATCAAATGAAAACAAAACCCAATTTTCACAACACTGAACAGCAATAAGTCTTAGTATTGGCATTGATACTGTCACATCATTCCCGTTGTATTTCAATAATAATATTTTGTGAGATCTCTGGCAATTCCATCCTACAGCACACACCAGTTGCAACAACTTATTGAAACAAACCCAGCCTAAGTCCCCCTCTGAAGAGCGGTAAGAGCCCGAAGCTCATTGTTTAAAGATGACCTCCCAACCTTTCGCTCGCCACGCGGTAATGTAGAAGCTGCGACCCCCCTGCCGTCTTCTGTGAGTCTCCTGAATAATTACTGCGGACAGGGAAACAAGAGCGCCGCGCACGCACAAGATACTTAGCCGAGGCATGGCAGCTCCTCAGTGTGACCCCCCCACACACACACACACACACCTGTGGTAGCTCATAAACACCCCCCCGTCATGATTTAAACAGCTTCGATGAAGAAGGGCCCTGCTAATTGTGGAGAGGATGAATGAAGGTTGTGTGAGGAGTTTGTGTCATCTTTTATTTTTATACGTGGGGGGAAGGGGCTCTTTATTACAAAATCACACGATGGCATCCCTTCTTTTTACCAGCCGTCACTCTCGCTTTCGCTTCCCGTCTTTCTCTCTCTCTCTCTCTCTTTCTCTCTCTCTCTTTTCCTGGGCATCGTAATGTGGAAAGCTAAACTGAGCTCATCCCCTGCTGTTGCCATAGCAACACACATCGGTTCGACCGGGTGGAGGGAGACGAAGAGAGAGAGAGAGAAAGAGAGAGAGAGATCTCCTGTTTCACTCAGCACCTATGGCACAGTCATCAAATTCCCTCCTCTCCTCTCCTGTCCTCCTCTATCTCCTCCTCTCCTCCTCTCTCCTCTCCTCCTCAGCTCTGTGTGGATGTTGCCTTAGTAAAACTCTTCTATTTTCACATTTGTCCTCTGTGCTGATCCTGAGTGCGCTCAAGTGATTCAGAATAATTTCCCCCACATGTCCTGCATTTTCAGGCATTAACAAAAGCAAAGCTCACCCAGATGGTGCCATGATTTCTATCACTGCTATTATTACAGGTTTCTTTCAGGTCACAAAGCTACGAGTTTCTGTTTCTTCTACCCCGAGATGGCTGCCATGAGAAACACAAAAAAAAAAGAAACTTGACAAAAATGACTGATTAGTTTTGGCTTCTTATTTTAGGAGCGCAATCCACACGCCAACTGTGTAGAACTGTTTTTGGAACGGACAGATTGGTGAAAAATTGCGGAGAGTTCCCAACCTGTAGGAAGATGTCTGTGGCGTTGCTGTCAGTCTCATTCTAATTGATCCCTGTGGTAATAAGAAGTGTGTTGATCATTGGCGCTCCGAGAGGCTCCAGGGAGGCGGGAGGTGGTATGTAAATTGAATCACTAGACTCAGGCAGCCTTTCATCAGAGCTATGAATATTGATAGTGTCGTGTTTCACGGTGTCGAGTGCGAAATTCAAAGAGGGAGATACCTGGAGGTACTTCTCCTCCTCCTCCTCCTCCTCCTCCTCCTCTCCCCCACCACCCCCAACCCCACAACAACACAACTCCTGCAAACCCCCCCCATCCTTTTGTTGTCATTTTGTCTCATTTCCATCCGGCAAAGCACTTCAAAGATATTTCCAGGTTAATTAATTGAATGACAAATAGCAGTTCATTCTGGTCTCCAGAGAAACGAGCAAACGAACGAACAAGCGTTCCACGGAGAGCGAAGTGCGTAGTTTGGTGTCAATGTCAGACCGTCGGTTCGATGACTCCCTCTAAAGTCAGGGACAGCCGATGACAAGCTGTGAGCTGAACTCTCTCCTGTCATTCTAACAGCAAATATTTAGCCACGAGAAAAGGATGCGTGTGACATTCTTAATTGAACAGACGCGTAAACATCGTTTATGTGCGTTCCTATCTCACGTCGTGTCTACGGCAGAGATGAAAGCTCACAGTCAGACACCTTTGTGTATTGGTGTTGTTCGGTTAACTCTACTGTAAATAGCCATCTGCTGCCACACCAGCCAATTATTTGATTATTCAGATTGATCTCTCCATGCGGAGGGATGACTGAAGCTGACTGAGGCAATTTAGCTTCGTAACCGGGGAACAGATGTTGAAATTTGAACTGTGTAATCCCTGTGCCGAAGCTCGCATATGGCCCGGGGGCTCAGTTGCGTCACCAGGCCAGACGAAGCCTCTCCTCTTGCGATTTCGAGCTTTGTTTACCGTCATGGTGTTATTTGCCGGAGTCAAAATGAGATTGTTTACCGGGGCCTTGCGAGTGACTCTCGGAGTCGAGTGTATGAATCGGGTTCTGACAGCTTGTGCAAACCTGCCCTGACGGCTAACTGCCACTGCGAAATCCGCCATGTTTTTAAACAGCAATTTGTAAGCATAAGTACGCGCGCTGAGGTTCCACTCAAGTTGGTGCCCTGGGGCATTATGTGTTTTGTACGGGGTGTTGACGGAATTAAAGATGGGGCTTTTGTTTAGCTCCAGGAGTAATTACTCTCCCCACATGAAGAAGCACAGAAGTTCAGAAGCTGCTTGCCCAACTGCTATGCCAGCAAGCACGGAGAAACATTTTTGCATCATCTGTCTCATCAACAGCACGACACGACGTGGCGTAGAACATTAACTTTCTAAACTTTGAAGTTTATAGTTTAAACTTCACAAGTTTTGCACGTATTGAAACTTTAAATTTTTTGGTTTATTTGTTGATTTTATCATCCCTTCAGGTGGATGCTTCCCTGTCGGTCTGCTCTGTGTGTCGGTGACTGCATGGTAGTTGCCCAGGTGTAATGAAGTGGAAGTCTAAAGTAATTGTCCTCCTCTAAGGCTATTCATCTGAAGGCCCTGAGGGCTGCTGTGTGTAGAGGTATTTGCTCAACCACACACTGCACCACCTGATTTCACTAATTACCTCCACCAATACCCAAGAGGTTAACTAATGAGGTGAAATCAGGTGTTGCAGTGCATGGTTAGAGCAAGTACCTGTAGGCCCTTCAAACCTAGAGGTAAATAATCCCACCGGGAGGAAATAAAGAAAATTATATGATATTTCTTGTCATCAGGAAAGTTTGTCTTTGAAAAATCTGGTTTCGACCTTGCAGTAGCTAACCTTGTTCCTTTTCTGTCTCATTCTACCCTTCCCCCCCCTCCCTTTTGGGTGCAAAGAAGAAGAACGGGACCCTGAAGCCGCAGGAGAGGAAGGAGAAGTGGGAGAAGCAGGTGGTGAAGAGGCGGAGAGAGGTAGAGAGCTGCATGACCATGGAACCCCCGCAGAACGGCTTCAACGGCGGCGGTGCCAACATGGAGCGGGAGCAGGACAGAGAGGATCGAGTGAAGAAGAAAACGTACTCAAAGAAAAACAAGCAGGTCTGTGTCCACGAGCATTCTTTTCATCCTCTCATCGTCCTTGCTGTTTCCATGGCGTTATTTCACTTGGTTCACATCTTTCCAGAAAGCAGAAGTTCCCACAAGCTTCACCACATGAGAACAGGTTAGAATAGTAAAGGCAGAGCATTATTGGATGCGGCGTCAAGGCATACACGGTATTAGCTGTTAAGTGGTCTCAAGTCTGACCAAAGTCAATGTAGCTGAAAGTCAAGGCAATCTTGTTGTGTAAAGTTATAATTGCTTTGCATTATTCATTACCTTGTCTGATTCCCCTCTCTTTGGTGACATACATAAATTACATTTAAAGTGCGCCGCATCAAAAAGATGGAATCTGGCTGCAGCAGATTAAGATGGAGCTTGAGTGTAAGAGATATGTTCTGCCTCAGAATTCATCAGAACGGAAATGTCTGGATTAATTAGAAAAAGTAAAACTGAAAACACAGATGTAGAGAATATGGCAGATTTAGGTTGGTGAAGATTGGAAGCCCATCACAGATTCAGCATGATATAGAGCAGACATCGCTGTATGATCAGTTGAGGTGCGTGAAATGTGCAGAAATGTTTAAATAAGGTTTTTTTTCCAAACACCAGGACATCCCATTAATACTTTGAAAAATAGAGACATTGAGTTTAAAAATAAATAAAAATGGCTTTTGTATATTTATGGTATTTTGTGATTTGAGCGAGCGGTTGAGTGGCCAGCGTCAGAGCTAATCTACTACAGATGCACTCTCCAGCACATTTTTTACATTTATTTTCATTGGCTTCTTATTGATACTAATTGCAAACGGCAGGAAAACATTTTGATTGTGCGCCTAACGCAGAGTCCCATTGCGCTTTCCCTTGATGAGTTTTAATTAGTCTCATCTGGTCTGGGTTGCGCTCTTTGAAAATATCTCAAAACGTCACGTGCTGTGCTCGGGCTAACAAAGGAGGGATTTCTGTATCCGCTTTCCCTGCCAAAGTAATGCCAGAGCAGGTTTCTGTGGAAATGAGGGAGATGGAATGACTGTGCAGTATCGTTTGGCTTCAAGATGGCTTCCACTGGAGAGGTTTTTGCTTGGGAATTTCGCCATAGCCCAGAAAACAATGCAGGCTTGAGTGCTGTGGAGGGAAGGCTCTGTGTGTCACACATGTGATAGAGAACATGACCAGTCTGTGGGCTGGAAACAGAAACGGTACAGACAGGAAATGGCTGTGTTTTATGAACCTTCTTGAGGAGGTTGAGTGGTTTGCCCCCCAGCGGAAATGTAGCGGCCTCCAGCAGACAGACCCCAGTGACCCAGTCACACGCTCCCACCAGCAGAGTGGAGCAAATGGATGCGGAGTGTAATGGCTGCAGTGGCACTTCTGTTTGAACTGTTGTAAAGCTATCCTGCATGATGGCAAATCTTGAATGGGGTTATGCACATGAAATGGCTGCCTTATGTTTTAAAATATGTATGTATATGTAGTTATATTAATATTAGCCGCGTTATACATCTATGCATATTTGTGTGAGTGTGTCTGTATGTGTGACTATGTGCATATGTTTTGTGTTTGTGTGTTTGTGTGTCTGTGTGTGTGTGTGTGTGTGTGTGTGTGTGTGTGTGTGTGTGTGTGTGTGTGCGTGTGTGTGTGTGTGGGGGGGAATGTAAATGTATGCTGTGCAGTAGGAAACCTTAGGTAGTTATGTTTTTTGTACACGGATGCAACTGTGTATAAAATAAATGTCTGTATCATTTTTTCCTTACCTTTATTTTACTAGGCTTTCTCACTGAGATTTACAATCTCTTAAACAAGAGAGACATGGTGAAAATAGCAGCAGGAACAATAACAGACAATAACCAGCATAAAGCTTGCAGGGAAGAGTTTGTGGTGTGCAGCTCTGCAACTCAGTCCTGTCAGGTCCCCGTTCAGCCTCAATCTTTGCAGTGCGCTCACCACCGAGAGCGCACACACACATTCGGGAGAGACTGTGTCACATCAAACAGAGAGGCTAACCCGTGAGCTGACTGCCCCCCCACCCCGCACCTCCAGGCTTGGCCCACTCTACCCCTCTTAACCAGGGGGAATTAACACCGTACGAAAGGGGCCCTCAGATAGAGAAGCTGGCGTCAAAGTATCTATCTCTCCCCACCCCCCTTCCCTTCGCAAAGGGGCCCCGACTGCTTCGGATTCACCACCGAGTCATCTTATCAGCTCCTCTCAAAACCCGGGCTCGCCGTTGACGTCCCAGAATCCAATGCATATAAAACACCGTCACCCTGACGGAGCAGGGTCTGATGAGTGGCTTTGTGTTTTATCTCCGTCTGAAACGTCCTTGGCAGCAATGTAAACAGTGGGTATTATGGCCTCGGAGGGAGTTTATCATTTTCCATTTTTTTTCATGTTTTTTTTTTTTTTTTTTTTTACCTCCCCACCAACAGCAAGTTATTTTCTCCCTGATAAAATAACACTACCCCCGCGCTATTGTAATTGCATGGAGGAAAGGCTTGACAAAGCACTTATCTGGATATAAAATATGTTTTTTGTATACATGTATGTATGTATATTTCCTGGGCCGTTGTGATGATATCTCCCGCGGCGACTGAAAGACCTGACATGAAAACGGCCCTGAGCTGGCATTATGGTAATCACGCCGCGCTATGATGGTACCCCAACTGCATCCGCACAGTTTGAAGGTCAGCTGGTGGAGCAGACGTTTTTTTCCCCACCCCGAGGTAAACCTGGACAGCCAATCAGAGCTGACCTACAGCAGGACTTTGCAGTGCCTTCTGCACAGGTCTCTGGAGGTGATCCAGAGACATCTGGAGTTCACTGCAAATGAGCTGATACTGCACTGAATGTGTTAATATGTATTATAATTATATATTCAGGTTAGTTATGTATTTTATATATAAGCTCCTGGTTAAAAAGCATCCCTGAATCCTTCATGAGTGTGGATCTCCAGGACTGGGAGACATGCTGTAACTTTACCAAAATCACTCAAAGTCCACCTCCACCTCCTTCACCTCTCCTCATCCTCCTCCTCATACCTCGTCGTCTTCTTTTCTCTTCTCTTCCTGGTCCTCCTCCTTCCCACTCCTCCTCTGTGTCATTATGCATTGTAGTAAACATTTCATTTAGTGTTTTATTAATATGCATTTTAGTATTTAAATGATATGCCTTTCAAAAATACCCAAGGGTCAGAGACTGTACATTGCACATGACTAACATGTACCTGCTGCTCCGCCACTTAGATGTCATCTTTGCTCTGGTGCGTTGTGTATTGTGGGCGAGTGCTGACATGGGTACAGCTCAGGCCGTAAGAGGCCGATGGACCTCCTCCAGCCCACCCCCATGGCGGTAGCGCTGCAGGGGTCAGGGCTGGGGTTACGGCATGCGTGTCAGAACAGAGCAGCTCTCAGTACGAGCTCACAGACTCGATCCAATTAGAGCCCCTCGGACCCGCTGACAAGACCCCTCGCAAGGCTCAGCGGGCCAGACTCAGCTCTAGAGCTCCTCTCTGGTTTCCAGTCCGCAGCGTATTCCTGTCAAAAAATATTACCTCGCCACATGGCCTCCACCCCCCTTCCCCCACCCCACGCACCCCCTTCCCTCTCCTGACACGCTCCGTCGTGCCTCTGTCATTTCTTCATCGCGCCGGTGTCTTCTCTCTTTAACTTTTTAAGAAATCGGATTTGCGAGATCCAAGAATGCGGGCCCCCGTTATGTTATTATTTCCATCATGAGGTTGTCAGCCTGCTTAGGGTTTAATATCCCTTGAATTTCCGCTAATATCTGTCTCTCTCAAGAATTTCAAGGGAAGGTGGCTCAATTCTGCTGCAGTGCACCACATAAAGCCTCATATATCTTCATTTGCATCTGGATACATAAAATACACTCCATTCCCTTTATTTCCCCCCCACAGCACTGTCATAGACTAGAGGGTCTCTGTGTTTTGCGTTGTCGGATTTGCAAGATTTTCTCAAATTTAATTTGATATTGTAACATCTTTTCTTTGCTCTGATATCCAGTGCACTCCCTCACCGTGGATCAGTGTCACTCTGAATGCACATTCTCTGAGAGCGTTTCTCCCTGATGGCCCCTCTGTCTGTGGTCAGAGATGACTGCTTCTCGGCCCAGGTCCTGGAGTTCTCCCATGTCTTCAAGTTTTCATTATTTTTTAATTAATATTCTGATCTCTTAATGAGGGATGCTTTTTCCCCTCTTAATGCCACATTGTGTCAGAAACTGATATTCATGTTACATAGAATGAGTCTCCCATATTCATTTAAAGATCTTTAATTAGTCAGGCCAGTTGTCAGACAACTAACGCTTTAATTTTTACAATGTGCTGTGAGAAATGATCCATTTTGAAAGACTACGTTTTTCTTTTGAGTAATTGATAGACCCACAGCTTAAGCTCTAAATGTTGAA
The DNA here is from genome assembly GCA_022829145.1 of Albula goreensis. Lineage (NCBI taxonomy): Eukaryota > Metazoa > Chordata > Actinopteri > Albuliformes > Albulidae > Albula > Albula goreensis. Next base: position 41,659,400 of record CM040744.1, read on the forward strand.
TGTTTAGGTATCTGGCAGTTAAAACTAAACCAATTCTCAAAAAAAGGACATTATAAGTCAAAGGTAATTAATAAAGAGATTTGGTTGGTTGGACTGAAAACCACTGAATGCAGACATGATGCAGGGTCTGGGTTTAGAGCAACTGCAATGGACCGTATTAACGTCTGATCTTCAGCAAACTCCGGTCTAATAGGACGTCATTGAGCCGATGCTTTTTCTCGCAGGGCTCCATTCTCATGGTGCTGTTGCCCGCGGTCTCTGTAACGGCACACCGCCGTTATTCGATCCGCCCCGGCGTCCCTTGGGGCCTCATTGGCTGCGGTGGTTTTTATTCACGGCGTGGCCGGGCAGGAAACAGGCAGGAGAGGATTATGCTGAAGTCGCGAATCGCAAATGCATTATAAGCACTGAGCCGGGGTGTTCGAGATCAGGTTAGCTAACCGCTAACTTCATGGTGGAGCGGGTCGTCATTCACAGCAGGGTCCTCTGTGGAAACCCCCCTCCCCACAAACAGAACCGGCATGTTGCCCCCTCCCTCCATATTAGAGCCTCTTGCTGTGTAGCTGAGTCAGCATCTCGTGACTAACGCCGTAGCCATTGACGACGAACTTGCCCCCCCACCCGTGTGGCTTACTCAAGTCTTCTGTTCCCCGACGTCATTGGGCACACACCACGCACATCACGCCACATGATTCAGGTTCTCTTGTGTGATTCAGACCAAGTTAATCTGTTTCTCAGTTCGAAGTTTAAAAAAAAAAAAAAAAAAACTAAGTTGTGGGAGCGAGAAGGATAAGACAAAGACAAAGCTGCCCACTCCTAGAAAAACTCCACATTTATTAAAGACTATGTTTTTTGTTTTTGTTTTTTTTTGACTTTATCCTCATACCCTTGAAGCGTCCAAGTACCGTGACAAAACCACTGGGTTCCAAAACTTTTAAGTGCTGAACAAAAATATAGTTTTTCTAAATAGTGAGTGGGTTTCTCTTTCTTTCATTCTCTCCCTTTCCTCCCTCGTTATTTACAGAGCCGCAAGCCAGTACCTCGACGAAACCAAGCCAGAACCCCTCCCACTTTTGTGCAAGGAGTTGTGGGTGAAAAGCTCATGTCACTATCTACCACCACCATCTGCTGCATTCCCGCTGAATCGTCAGCACTACTGGTCCTGTATGTCATTTCCTGCCCTGTGTCTGACTGCGCCGTCTCCCCACCCGGAGCCAGCCAATCATCACGCAGTCATAATCTCCCCCAGCCAATAAGGGAATCGACAGTGCAGACCATTCTTAATAAAGAGCACAAAGAAACAACTTTGACAAAATCCTGTGGTAAATCTCACCAAATCCTCAAGCACCCCCCTCACCCCCTCACCCCCAGCCTCCACATACACCCACATGTGCCATTTACTGATGTTTACTGGAGTCAGCTTTGTAAGTCTGTCCCCCGCAATAATTCTTTTTTTTTTCCAAAAATATTTTCGAGTAGGTTTCAAAAACCCATGTTACATTGTTCTTTTTATACCCTGCACTCCGTTTGGCTTGAATGAGAACATATTTAGCATCTCCTAGAAAATGAATAGCGGTAACCGGTAGCGGAGGTCTGTTGCAGGACGTCAGGGTCCTGCTGTAGGTTGTTGAAGAGTCACTTCTAGATTGAGCTGCATTGGTCTGTGTCTCTCTAGAGGCGCACAGTGTTATCCCGCGGTGGCAATCTGCCCATGTGCCGCTTCCCATCCTCTGAGATACCATCGCAGGTCAAAGGTCACGCTGAATCCAGGGGAAGTTTCAGGCTGGGGAGGGCAGCACAGGCAGTCTGCACAGCGGAGGGAAGCCATTACAGATGAATGATAAAGTGCACGGAGTCAGCTGGCGAAGTGCTCATAATCTGTGCTGAGTGCCTCAAGCCTGCGGAAGCTAAATTTAAGAAATCACTCCCATTCAAATGAGTGAAAGAGTCTATGCTGCACGCATAACTGCGGAAAAGGAGCAACGGCTATCAATGCTGGTTATCGTTTCGATCGTACACAGAGTGATTTTTTTAGAACACATCAAAATGATGTTTGTGCATGCGTGTGTGCGTGCGTGCGTACATGCGTGTTTAATCACAGTTGTGTCTGATTATGAAGTGTTGGTGTTGATGCCAGTGAATGATTTACAGTCCTGTTGTTGCTAAAGTTATCATTGTAGATTGTGATGGAGATGGTCCTTCAAAGCTGGTTCAGAAATGGTGGTTTTAAAATGTTTTTCGGAAAACATTTTTCTCCGTGTGAACTCTTGAATTTTAGAACGGCTGCCAGCGGCGGCTGTAAGTCTCCCATGATATAACATGTCAAAGCTTGAGTTCAAAGATGAAAACAAGACAGATCTGCTCGAATTCATAACCCCTTGTTATGGGAGCAGACATTTAATTTGTCATTTTGATATGGACTGCGTTAACTTTTACTATTTTTTATTTTTTTATGAAAGCTCGCTATTTCACATCTCATCTGCTGAATTAGTTTTGATCTGAATTTGGTTGTGGACTCGTTCTTCTCTTGATCGTCCAGCTTTGAAAAGGAGGAACAGGCATGTGGAAATTACCGATCTGCCAACGGAGGGACAGCTCACCAAAAAGAAAAACTGCTGAACTCCTAAAGAAGATCTAACAATATGTATAAAAATAGAAATTCAACACTGCATTATTCATAAGACTTAACTCCTTTCACTGTTCATGAGACATAACTCTTTCCAGAGCTACAAAAACTTAGAACAAGATGCTGACATGTTTTGGCTGGGAAATTTTTGTCAGAACCAGGAAGTACAAATCCATCAGCGTAAACCCAGAGAAAAGCCAGAACAAAAATGAAGTGACTGTGAGGTTTTTCTTACCTTACCTTAAACGCCCTCTCCAGCCGAACTTGATTTTCGCTGAATAAACACTCATGAAATGGAAGCAGAGATTTCCGTCGTAGGAGGTCAACAGAACCCTTTCAAAAATAAACATCCCCCTCATCTGGTCAGTGGCTTCACAAACAGGCTAGCTCGATGGCATCTGTAACATATTGATCACTGTGTAGTGTGATAAATGGCTTAAAATGATGTTAGGGTGTGTGAAGTGGACCTTTAAGAAGGCCATAACTTCGCCGCGTATTAAGTTTGCCGCCATAACTGTGCCGTGGAGGGATATCTGATAGATTGAGATTCCACCTGTGTACCCATGACCTGCCCTCTCTGCTTGTTGAGAGCTATAAATGTTACAAACGGTCGCCCCGGAAGGTTAGGTCTCCTTGAAGACACACACATTAGCATGTACGCCATGTAGCAGGGGGGACTCACCCGGATTGGTCCCGAGGGGAGGCTGAAGAAAGTGGAACTGTTAATATTCAGCAAAAGTCAAGCTCTCGGCAATGTGGTCTCGACGCGTAAAAAAGCCACTTTTCTCAAGAATGTTACGAGATAAGATCTGCGCCGCTAACCTCGGTCGCTAAACCGCCCGCTCGGCTGCAGCAACCACCAGGAGTGTCTCGCCGAATTGAAATCAGACAATTTATTTGGTTTCATTTCAGTGCGTAGCCAAGGTTTTAATTAGATATTAATGAGCGGCAGATATAATCCCTGTAGATAAACTGTTATGAGAGAGAAGTCATATGGTGTATATTTAAATGCTCGGAGAGGTTTTAAAAGCTGCAGTAATAAAAACCCTGTCCTCAAGCCGATCACGGCTTTATATCCTGCCTGGCCCTCATAAACAAATGTAGGCTCTTTAATATGGCACTTCAGCTCTCACTCTTCACACTGTTGACAAACGCTGTTTAATTAAAGTGCCCGTTTCTCTGCTATGAACTCTGCTCCCCGTACAATTCTGAATGAGATAACTGCAATCAGGTGAAAATTGTATGCGAAGAAAACCAAGTCCCTTGGTTAATTCATTACCACTCTCAGGTTTATGTAACTGGCTGTGCACTTTTGCTCTCAGATTGGCGGACTTTAGTCCACGGTGCCTGGATATACCACAGCCCCAGTGCCCTTCAGCTGAAATAAGAGGCTAACCCACATAGCCTAGAATGTGAATCAGGTGATGTTAAACCCCTCCCCCTGACCTCATGACCTTTGACTCCTGACCCAGACTGTGTGATGATCCAAGAACACTGATTTCTCCTGTATTGTTGGGGGGAACAACAGACGCTTAGGTCCGTTTTGGGCTCCCAGTATATTGCATCACCTGCTGTCAGAGAGAGCAGACGCTGTTGATGTGTGTGCCTGTGACATGCCCAGGTCTACTGCCCCTGCCTGAGACTTCTCAGCTTTGAGAGTCAGTATTTCCCCCTGATTATTTGAGGATAAATCTCATCCCTGAGGACTTCTGGCTGCCACTGTCCATGGCCTGTGCCTGTTTCCTGTTTGTAGGGCTCAGCAAAAAAAATAAAAAAAAAAAAAAAAAAGAGAGAGAGAGATCAAATCTCAGACACGCGGGAGGAGAGATCAAATCTCAGACACGCGGGAGGCGGTGGGGCGTTGCGCTGGCCACTCTTGGCCCCCGTCAGGCTTGGTCAGGTGACCACAATGGCGGCAGTGGCGCAGTAATTTGCGATTAATTCTGGAGCATGTAGAGCGTTTTCAGGGCCTCGACCTCTAGTCCGCTGCAGCGGCGGATTCCACCTATGATATTCTGACATTATTGAGTTGCGGCTGGGTCTTTTTTTAACCTTGCACTTGGGGACAATTAAGGGACGGGAACATTGAATTAGCGAGGTTACAAGACACACTCTTATGTAATGTCTAATTCATTAATGGGGTCACGGAGAGAGACCTGCTGAAGGGGGGGTGGGTGGGGGCAGGGGAGGCGTAGAGGCTGCAGTCAGACAGAGAGAGAGAGAGATAGAGGCAGGCTGAGGGAAATGCACTCTAATTGAGATTTCACCCTCGACAACTCGTATTGACAGGTTCAGTGCAGGCCTAGTGTGTGTGATGACCTCACAAAAGGGGGTGGCTAGGGTGTGAAGGGTTGGGAGAGGGGAGGGGGAGGGGATAAAGCATGGCTGCAGTCAGTATGCTCAGTTGTTTCATCCTTAAGCCCTGCACCAGAAGAAACATAAAAACAAAAAAAAAAATCCAGGTAAATTGACTGGTCTGCATAATGAACTGCTTTGATTGAATGATCCAATGCTGAATAGCAATGAAAACCAGCACACCCTGTGAGTCTCCAGGACCAGCACTGACGACCACTGATTTAGACTAAGACTAGTCCTCATAAAGCACCTCAGAGACACACTGCTCATTTAGGATCAGTGTCCACTTTTCATATCCTAACCTCATCCATTGTGTGTTAAAAGATAAAAACTGATCCTAGATCAGCTCTCCGGCTCTTTATGATCACATGCCGAGTTCATCCAGAGGTAGCCCCCCCCCCAACATGAGCTGGATCGTCCTCCCCCAGCACACGGGTTCAACAGCCACAAAACAACTATGGTAGCGGCTCATTGACCCAGGGAGGGCCGTGAAGCCACAGTTCGCCGGATCCCGCCTTCGAGGAAGAGATGGAAGTGGCACTTCACCTGACGGCGGCGCAGCCACTCGCGCACCTGTCCCTGTAGGTCAAGGATTATCCACTTGCGACTGAGCTGAAAAGGCTGCGCTCTGTGTGGGCCGGTATCTGATGAGACAGATGCAGGGCCCTTCTGCTGATCCCCTGTCATAGACAGCAAAACACGCACAAACACTTTGCACTTATTCACAGTTCGCTGGCACTCCAAATTGAAAAGATAAACATCGGTAATTAATTATCCCGGGTTAACCGTATAAATTGCTCTCAAAAGTATTCTTACCCTGTTTGAGCTGTTGAGCCGTAATCAGACTCATTGAACTACATTTAACACTGCTTTTGCTGCCACTCATCCACTTCTGCAGGAATATTCAGTAATATCAACAACAGCAACAATAATAACCATTATGAATGTAATTTAGAATGTGCGTTTTAAATGAAATAAAAAAAGTAACAAGAAGGAAACCGGAGGTAACAAATAATAGAAAGGTTTAAAATAACTATGTAGAATAAATAAATACATTAAAAAATATATGCATTATAATAAATAAAATGTTCTGTTGAAAGCAGGCCAGTGTGATACAAATGCAAGACAACAGCAACTGAGTGATGCAGCACATGATTGGGCTTTGAATGCAAAAGCACTTTTGAAGTGCATTCTGTAGTATTATAAGTAGCATAGTAGAAGTAGCAGTAATAGTAATTGCAGCTGTAATTACAGTATCCACATTAGCATTCATAGCAGAAGTAGCAGCAGAAGAGGCAGCAACTATAGTAGCAACATTAGCATTAGTAGCGGAAGCAGTAGCAGTAGAGGCTGCAACTGTAGTAGCAACATTAGCATTAGTAGCGGAAGTATGAGCAGAAGAGGCTGCAGCTGTAGTCGCAACATTAGCATTCGTAGCGGAAGCAGTAGCAGCAGAGGCTGCATCTGTAGTAGCAACATTAGCATTAGTAGCGGAAGTAGTAGCAGAAGAGGCTGCAGCTGTAGTCGCAACATTAGCATTCGTAGCGGAAGCAGTAGCAGCAGAGGCTGCATCTGTAGTAGCAACATTAGCATTAGTAGCAGAAGTAGTAGCAGCAGAGGTAGAAACTGTAGTAGCAACATTAGCATTAGTAGCAGAAGCAGTAGCAGCAGAGGCAGCAACTGTTGTCGCAACATAAGCATTAGTAGCGGAAGTAGTAGCAGCAGAGGTAGAAACTGTAGTAGCAACATTAGCATTACTAGCAGAAGCAGTAGCAGCAGAGGCAGCAACTGTTGTCGCAACATAAGCATTAGTAGCGGAAGTAGTAGCAGCAGAGGTAGAAACTGTAGTAGCATCATTAGCATTAGTAGCAGAAGCAGCAGCGGCTGAAGCAGTTTTAGCAGCAGCACTAACATTTGCAGTGTCACTGGTAGTTGTAATATTAACATGCCTCTGTGGAAATAGCACTCTTTGACCTTTGTGGTTTATAATGGCATTGATTCCGCCATCTTTTTTTTTTTTTTTTTTTTTTTTTTTTTTTTTCTTTTTGAAAGGCCTGGCACACTGCGAGGCTGTGAAGCAGCCATGCAGACACAAGGTCTGAACGTTCAACTGCTCCTAAAACCGAAGGGCTCGTCGAGTGCCTGCACACCACACAATAAAAAAGGAATGCGGAGCGGGAACGTTGCGTAACATTAGCAGAGGCGCATAATTCTGTTATGTTTAACAGGGCTGTATAACAGATGTTTATAAGAGTTTGGATGCCGCACCTGAATGGCAGTTGTGCAGTCTTGGCGCTGTTGGTACCGCAGGTTTTTAAGGCAGGGTTTGGGGAAAGACCCACAGATGGAGAAGGAGCTGAAAAAGCTGTGCTGTGCACTCATTTTGTTCCTGGAGTCTTACTACATGAATCACATTCCTGAACTCCTCCATTACTGTAAAAGAGCTAGAAAGAATGGTTTAAACTGAATGAAATAAGAGTATTGCATATATTTTTACATCATATGTAAATATTATTTAATATAGTTTATGTCATATGGTGTTATTATACATGTGTATATAAATGGTTCATATAGGCGTGCGTGCGTGCGTGCGTGCGTGCGTGCGTGCGTGCGTGTATACATTTGTAGTTATGTATGTTATTGATTACTTCAATATTTCAGGAACTCCTGATTTAAAGGAAAACTTGCACAACCTCCCCATTGGTCCCTTTTTAAAACAAATAAAATATTTTAAAAAAGCACGTCTGTCAACATATCAGTGATCTTTGTCTGGGTGTCAGGAAAAGCCTGGCAGAAAACGTTTATTTTTATTTCATTTATTTTTTTATGTTCCCGAGACGCATTTAGCTGAACTGGTCCTTTGGGCTCTTTAATTATAGATCAGTACCTGCACAAACAAGCTCAACAGCAGAGGCCCAGTTCTCCAGCCGGCCTGGACACAAACGCCAGCGGCTTAGCTCCCATCATGCACCTCGGTACGCAAACGCTGCGAGCAAACAAACATTGCTTGTTGTATTATTTCTGTTGCTTGGCTCGATCCAGCACAGGAAGTGTGGCGTCACCTCCAACACCACCCCCCCCCACTCCTCCGTGACCTCAAGTGACATTGTGCTGCATAAACTCGATGTGGCAAACAACCGCGCGCGCGAGATCACTGCGGGTATGCCAGTAACTCTGTGCAGCCTGGTATGAGAAATAGACCACTTGAACCCAGGTCATTTTTATGCTTGTTTTGTTGACCTGCTTCATATTTAATCCGATCTTATGAAAGCATTAGATATACCAAGCGCCACCTGAAAAAAAATCTACAAAGCACCATTTCGTGCATCCATATGTACAAAAATACAATCATAGAATCGTACAGGCATACATACGCACACGCAAACAGATACATACACATACATACTTACGAACATGCACACACACAGATGAATCAAAAAGCATGCATGGAGCTCAGATACAACCTCCATGTAAAATATAAGTTCTCTGTTTGTACCATATTAATTTTTAGCATTTTTAGAATTGATATTGTCTCTTATTGTGAAACTGTACATGGAATATTTCCAATGCATATTGTTTCAATACTTATGCATTCAGTAAATATATACATAAAATATAGTTACAGACAAGCTACAGACAGGTACTGAGCTCTGGGTGTTAAAAAAAAAAAGTAGGGCTGCTTGTTGTCCCGAGTCACCCCTTGTATTGGCACTCTGCGTTAGCGTTTTTCCCTCCCTCTGTCCTGTCAGTTAATAAATGAGACAGCCACATGACAGCCACATTGTTTGGGTCTTACGACAGCGGCCTGCACTTCTGAGAGATTGGTTGGAAAGTGCCAGTCAGTATTTCAGAGGTCCAAGGGGGTCACCGTCTGTGTGAGCGAAGATGGAAAGTCGAGCTTCCTGCAACCTAGGGAGCCGTTTTTTTTTTTGTGGTGCCCTTGTGTATTCTGATGGAGCCCACTTAGCCGTAGGTCAACAGCCAGGCCAAGGGGCCCACCCAAACACTCTGACATGTTTAGACAAGAGCAAACACACGGTTAAGTGAGTGCAAATTTAGACACGCGCAAGAAGCAAATTTACACACGCGCAAGTAGCAAATTTACACACGCATTGTGTGCACATGCTTTACATACAGACATGCAAATGTATAGTGCGCATCTGTTTGTTTTCAGCACCATTCAGATATCATTTCCTTGTGCATTGTAACACATTGGTTGAAGCTCTCTGAGAATTTTGGTGCTGTGGGGTGAGAATTAATAACGTAGACAGCTGCGCTCATTTGTGTTAAGCAACAAACAGTGAAGGCAGCAGCTAAATGAGTCTGCATCTCCTGTTACAAAGAGTGCAGGTCAATAAACACTAAGGCTATCTTTCAGTGCTGGTGTGGGAATTGTGGAAGATGTTTTGACCGAATGTGTTTGTGAGTTGCTCTCTCATTGTTTATTATTGTTATCATTAAATGAGCTCACTGTCAGTATCCTGGGAACCAAATGCTGGATTTATTTCTGTTTACTAATTTGCTTAGCAGATGTACTTATTCAGAAATAATTACATAGCTTCCATTGTTGCACTTGTAATCCGTGTGTTCGGCTTGATATTTACAGAAGGAATTCAGTAATTCTCAGTTCACTTTTGTTTCTTTTTTTTTTTTAAACCACTTTATTTTTCACTTTTGTGTTGTTGATTGAGTCACATGACTTGAGGTTGAGACACTGGAAGCATTCAGGATGAGCAGATTTCAGGAAGTAAGGGAAGAGAGGAAGTCTATAACAATTACAGAAATTACCTACATTTTTCTGTAAGTGAAAAGAAATACCTCATATGTTATCATTTCATACATAAAACCTGCAAAGACATGAAGTTGGTATCCAGTTTGTTTTGGTGGCTTATATTACCAATGCCTATCCAATTTCACTGTCACTTTCCAAAATGAACCAAAACCAGTTTGTGGCTTATAAAATTGCAAGAGAACATCCAAATCAAGAACTTTGCCCTGTTTAGGATTTGAACTGTTACTGCAGATTTACAAGTCCAGATTTGTAATGCTGGGTCATCCTCCAGAACTCTGTGTGAGGGCTGCATGTGTGCTGGGTTATACTTCTCTTTGAGGGCTTCATGTGTGCTGGGTTATACTCCTGTGTGAGGGTTATGAGTGTGATGGGTTATACTCCTGTGTGAGGGTTATGCGTGTGCTGGGTTATACTCCTGTGTGAGGGCCATGAGTGTGATGGGTTATACTCCTGTGTGAGGGTTATGAGTGTGATGGGTTATACTCCTGTGTGAGGGTTATGAGTGTGATGGGTTATACTCCTGTGTGAGGGTTATGAGTGTGCTGGGTTATACTCCTGTGTGAGGGGGTTATGAGTGTGATGGGTTATACTCCTGTGTGAGGGTTATGAGTGTGATGGGTTATACTCCTGTGTGAGGGTTATGAGTGTGCTGGGTTATACTCCTGTGTGAGGGTTATGAGTGTGATGGGTTATACTCCTGTGTGAGGGTTATGAGTGTGATGGGTTATACTCCTGTGTGAGGGGTTATGTTATGAGTGTGATGGGTTATACTCCTGTGTGAGGGTTATGAGTGTGATGGGTTATACTCCACTCCTGTGTGAGGTGTATGAGTGTGATGGGTTATACTCCTGTGTGAGGGTTATGAGTGTGACTCCTGTGTGTGATGGGTTATACTCCTGTGTGAGGGTTATGAGTGTGATGGGTTATACTCCTGTGTGTTAGGGTTATGAGTGTGCTGGGTTATACTCCTGTGTGATGGGCCATGAGTGTGATGGGTTATACTCCTGTGTGAGGGTTATGAGTGTGGAGGGTTATGAGTGTGATGGGTTATACTCCTGTGTGAGGGTTATGAGTGTGATGGGTTATACTCCTGTGTGAGGGCCATGAGTGTGATGGGTTATACTCCTGTGTGAGGGTTATGAGTGTGATGGGTTATACTCCTGTGTGAGGGTTATGAGTGTGATGGGTTATACTCCTGTGTGACTCCTGTGTGAGGGTTATGAGTGTGATGGGTTATACTCCTGTGTGAGGGTTATGTGTGTGATGGGTTATACTCCTGTGTGAGGGTTATGAGTGTGATGGGTTATACTCCTGTGTGAGGGTTATGAGTGTGATGGGTTATACTCCTGTGTGAGGGTTATGAGTGTGATGGGTTATACTCCTGTGTGAGGGTTATGAGTGTGCTGGGTTATACTCCTGTGTGAGGGTTATGAGTGTGATGGGTTATACTCCTGTGTGAGGGTTATGAGTGTGATGGGTTATACTCCTGTGTGAGGGCCATGAGTGTGATGGGTTATACTCCTGTGTGAGGGTTATGAGTGTACTGGGTTATACTCCTGTGTGAGGGTTATGAGTGTGATGGTTTCTGAGGTTTCACCTTCAAAATTTACAGATGTAAAATGTCTTCAGTTGCACAATTTATTTTTTTTCCATCTTATTTAATGCTGCTGGTAAAATCGTGTTTTGTGTGTTTTTGTGTGTATGTGAGTGTGTGTGTGAGTGTGTGCAAGTGTGTCTGTGTGCTTGCCTTTGCATGTGTTTCTTTGTCGACATTTCAAATGAATGTCAAATTAGGGTCAATAGACTAATGGGATGTATCGCAGCTTTGGACCCCTGTGCTCATCATCCGTGTCGGGATGCTCACAAAGCTGGACACGAACTGAGATGTATCAAATCGGATTAGTGGTGTCACTGAAACAGATGTGATCTTATCACTGGCAGCACGCTCCCCTCATCGCCACTACAGCAGTCAATCTGTGAGGCAACACTGCCCTCTGCTGCATGGGAGAGGTGGTGCAGGTGAGGTGTACGTGTGGAGGGGGATGGTAGAACAAAGCCACCATGTGCAGCCTGGGTTAACTCTTCGCTAACCGCTCCTGCAAGCCCGGCGTCCACTGGGGGTCACTGTTCTTGTGAGAAAAACGAAGGCAGAAATAACTCCAGTCGTCTTTGTCTGCTCAGATGAACCCTCTTAATATATGTCATTTTAAAAAAAGAGACAGCTGAGAAACGCATGTGGGGGGGAAAAAAAGGCAGTATCCGGTAATGCCCTGTAATGAAATCTTAATGGGATTGTTCCAGAAAAAAGCATTGCGTCAAGTCCGAGATAATGAAACGGGTTCTCGCTTACATAGCTCTTATCGTGTTGCTATTGTTTCTGATATCACTGCGGCTATTTTTATTACCTTGTTAGAGAGACCTTGCTCCCCGGCTTTGTTTGGCGGCTTTGCTTTTAGTTGAATAATTCATTTAAGTGGGTGAGATGGGAGCCGCCACTTTGCCGCGTATCTTCGCAAAACAAACAAACACGCTTTGAAGAATAAACAGATGATATCAGCTGGACCAGGACCGACTGCGGTGAGCTTTTTGCCATTTGAAATTAGAATCCAGTGCCAGTTGGAGGAAAGAAATACGAATGTTATATAAAAAAAGCTTTTACAGAAAGAAGGTGGGTCTCACAAGCTGTGGACCTGCAAAGGAATGCCAGTATGTTTTATCAGGCTGGATTTCCAACCGTGCGTAATGAATGATAACAAACAACAACTTTCCAGCTTACCAACAGCAAAATTAGTTGTTGTCATGAGGTAAAACATGTCCGGTCAATCTATATGGCAGAGATAGGGAACCCTGCTCCTAGACAGCAGAAGGATGTGCAGGTTTTTGTCTCAGCGCAGAAAAACAGACCTGATTAAAATAATGGTACTGATGAGGCGTGGATTAGCTGAATCAGGTGCCGGATGGGACATAAACCTAAAAAGCCATATGGCTCTGTATGAGAGGGCAAGATAATCCTGTACTGGGGCATGACAGGAGTTACATGAGGACATGTGAAAGGGACTGCTCCAACAGAGCTGCTCCAACAGTGACAGTTTTTAAATCACGACTTAAAACCCACTTGTTTTCCATGGCATTTGAGAACTGAGGACTGCTGTTTTATATTTTTACTTTATTTCACTCTTTAACTTATTTTAAGCTACCGGGTCTTATTGCTACACTATCATTTTTAATTTCCTTTTGTATCCTTTCTCAGTTTTAAACTGTTCTTAGTCTATTACTGAAATTAATTTTGAGTCTATTTTTAAATGCATTCCTATTCCTTCTGTGCTTTCCCTGTTTTTCCATGTGAAACACTTTGAATTACCTCTGTATGAAATGTGCTATACAAATAAAGTTGCTTGCTTGCTTGCTTGCTGCGTAGTGTTCATGGCGTGAGGTCTCACACAGCCTGCAAGGTACTGTCCCACTCTGCCCGCATATATCAGCCATAGTGGGCCAAGAGACTGTCCTGTAAAACGATGCTGGGTGTTATGTCTGTGGAAACAATAGGGGGTGAGGGCGGGGTGTGTATAGACAAAGGCTGGGCCGACAGGGGAGCTGGTGAGGTGAACCGGAACGGCCACACCCCCATGTCTCCCTGTGGAGTGCCGCCCCCCTGGGAGTGGGTGGGCGTGGTCCCTCTGGGTGATGGACTGCATGGATTTGAGAGACTCTGGGCCATTTCTTTGGCCCAAGTGGAGTGTTGCTCCTGATCTGCCAGACCTGTGTTTCCAACACAAACAGGCAGCCAAAGTAGCAGGCCAAGGCTTGAAAGATTAGATGGAACAAGGAGCATGTGTGGCTGAAAGTGTGTGTGTGTGTGAGGGTGTGTGTTTGCATGTGAGTGTGTGTGTGTGTGTGTGTGTGTGTGTGTGTGTGTGTGTGTGTGTGTGTGTGTGTGTGTGTGTGTGCAGGTATGGGTGTGTGTTTGCACGTGAGTGTGTGTGTGTGCGTGCGGATGTGGGTGTGTGTTTGCATGTGACTGTGTGTGTGTGTGTGTGTGTGTGTGCGTGTGACAGTCAGCTGGCTCTGGGCTAAAATCATCTGTCTACATGTGGCTTCTCAATCATCCCCTGTCCATGACTGGCTATGTAAATCTTTTGCCCCCTTTGCCTTCCCAGGTTGTCAGAGCCACGTATTCCAGTGACTTATCTCGGTTAAGAAACAAAAACGGCACAGGCAGGATCTTACGAGTAAAAGCCAGGCCTGTGGTCATTACTTGATGCTGAGCACTGTACAGCAACACAGGTCAGCAAGTCACAGTTCTGTGGTCTCCAGGGCAGTCATGGTGTGCGATGCACAAATCTTCCCGCTATTCCGCCTGAGAACAGGGTTCGATTCCGCCACGTTAGCTGAATGGGTCCTTTGTCTCGTTCCTGTGCGAACTTCCTTTTCCCCGCTCCGCGTCAAATCATGACCGTCACCGCTAACTTGTGTCGTCGGGCCGCCGGAGCCCCCTCCGGCGTGTATCCGAACCACAATCGCCCTGCATGAGACTGCTAAGCTGCCGCAGGAGACCTGCAGGCCTAATTAATGATCCACCCACTAGCTGGAAAATAAGAGGCCCTCTGAGTCGAATTAAACTCCGGCGTCGGGAGAAATGGCCTATTGTGAAACTTGCTCGAACAGCACCAGCGTCTCGGTAATGTTTTTTTTTTTTTTTGCCCTTTGGACTGGGGGGAAAAAAAACAGCAGGCTGAAAGCCGAACTCTTGTCTGCCGCTCGAGCGCTAAATATGCTTCATTCCAGGGGCATGAAATATTCAGCAGCAATTTCCCCTTTTAAAATAATACCTTGAAATGTTAATGCACTCCCACTGCTTGTTAAAGTGGAAAGCATCCCTTCGGTGATGGTGTTTGCACAGCGTTTGGTGCGGGATGCGGTTTAACCGCCGTCGGAGTGAAAGCAATTGGCCTGCAGTTTGCTGTTCTGTTGGTTCAACCCTTTTCGAGCAGGCAAGGTCACATGGAGGCTGTCTGTGCTATTTCAGGTATCCTATTGCCTGGGGAAAATGGTGACAACTGCATTCTTGATGATCTGCAGACCATAGAACACCCCCCCCCTTACCACTAGATGCTATTTGTGTATTTGAGCCAAGATGGCTGACTGTAATTGATTTCTTTCGAGCGAGGTCTGTATGGAATGGCATAGATGGAAACTGCAAGTCATTCATGTTGCCAGGTAGCATTGGAAGTACTTGAGGCAGAAATCTTTGGCACTTGGTCACATTCAGCTCACAATAAGAGCCTAGAAGTGTGCTTATACATGGCTGCAATGTACTGTAATGTCATGTGTCTAAAAATCAAGGCTAATTAAGAAAGCATATGCGTTCACACAAATGTGCTAGTCCACCAGTGCACAGTCGATTGGGCCAGAGACTGTTGCATTTGGAGGCGATTTGTGAATGGTGTCCTTCCTCCTTTAAGCTGGGAACGGCCCAGATCAGCGGGGGTAAAAAAGGCACAGAGTACGCGAGCCGATTTGGTGAAGCTCAGCATATGCTGTGCGCCAACAAGCTCAGGTCGGATAACGAGGTTTACAAGCAGTCGAGCAGATCGCACAGGATGAAGATTAGTTTTACCGTGGGCTCCCTGGGATTATGGGGGTTAGTCGCACAACGAGCACAAATGCGCACCACATGCACGCATGCTCAAATGTGCATATGTGCGAACAGATGCGCACACATGCTCATATGTACACACATGTTTCTGTGCGCACATATGTGCAAACAGAAACGCATGCACAGGCCTGGACACTGATACGCAAACAGACACGTGCATGCATCCACCTTCTGGATATGCAGAAACGGACAGATGCATATATGAGCATGCAAACACACAAATTCATAAACATGTACTCTCTACGGTCTTAAGACACTTCTTACATTCACACACACACACCACACACATACACACACACACACACACACACATCCATATGCACACCTACATATGCAGTCTCTACAACACAGTCTCAGACACTTCATGCACACCTGCATGCACACCATATGCATACACACACACTTCATGTTATATACATATGCGTACACACACACACACACACACACACACACACACACACTCCACATGTTATGCGAACACACACACACACACATACACACGCACATTACATATACACACACACACACACTCCACATGTTATGCGAACACACACATACACATACACACGCACATTACATATACACACACACACACACACTCCAGTGCACAGCATTGCTCGTGACTGGGCGCTTCCTCCTGACAGTGATGCATTAAATATTAGTGGTGTTTACGGCGGATTTGTAATGCGATTATTCCGGTCAGTGCTCTGGCCTTGTGTTGGCGGCATCATTTGCCCGTGGAGGCTGCTGCAGACCGTGGGGTCCAGCCCAGAGGGACCGAGGTGAGCCAACCTACCAGGAGAGGCCAGAACACACACATATGAACAACACACACGCTCACCACACACAGACAAACGCACACAAACACATACTCACCGTGTACATATAAACACACAGAGACACTTTAAATACACACATACACTCCACCACCTATTATACACACACACTCAGTGCACACATGTAAACACACATACAGAAACAAACACACATATACAGACACACAGAAACACAGACTCACCACATTCAGAAACACACACTCACCACATACATATAAACACACAGAGACGCACTATTACTGCACACATATACACAACCACCTATTATACACACATATAAACAACACACGCTCAGCACACACATGTGAACACATAGACACACAGAAGCAAACGCACACATACGCACACACACACACAGAAACACACACTCAACACATACATATAAACACACAGACACACACCACACATATACACCACCATCTATTATATACACACATTTAAACAACACATGCTCAGTGCACACATGTAAACACATAGACACACAGAAACAAACACACACACACACACACACAAGCACACACTCACCACATACATATAAACACAGAGACACACTCTTACTACACACATACACACCACCACCTATTTTACACACACGAGCACAAACAGACGCCACCAATATAGGCATATAATCAAAACACGCATATAAAAGCAAACGCACAGAAGTACTCAATACCGATATACACACACTCACCTCACACACAGGAACTTACACAGATGCATGTATAAAAAAACATACATACGCACAGACACACCATGCACACACACACACACACACATATACACCATGCACACAATGCATAAATACACACACACAAGCATGCACCAGGGAGGCCAGAGCCGTACCAATAGGAATAGGGCAGAGCCCCCAGGTTTGGACACCCACAGGCTGAGAAAAGGCCTAAGAGCTTTGACATGCAACCTGTGGAAGTGAATGCCTGGGGCTTGGAACCCGTGATGCCTGGATAGCCTGGATACCAGCACAGACAGGACTTCAGAGGAAAGCTGCCGGGGGCTTTTCAAGCAACCTGGGGCTTGGACGCCGAAAGCCGAGAGAGACAAGGGTCTCCTCTTTCATTCCCACACCTTCACTCCTCTGCTTTCGCAGTCTTTCAGAGGCTCGGTTACAGCCATCTTTTTGTTTTGTCAACACTTTGCCTCAGACGTTAGATCGTACGCTTGATGTCTCAAGGTATCGACGGCGTCCTTTGGCTCTGCCCCGATATCGATCAGGTTGTTTGATCCTGTTAAGTTTTCCTGGCTGGTATCGATCTCTCGGAATCGTATCTCCAGATGCCATGGAGCAACAGACGAAAGGGGAGGGAGAAGGGCAGAATTTGGGGAATATAGAAACGGCATGGAGGTCGGCAGAGAGCAGGATTTTGTATTTCCTTTGAAGAGTGAAAGTTAACAGGAGCAGAGCCTGTCCCTCACATCCTTGCAATTGCAAGCTCTTTTTTCTAACACGCACCTAGTTCTGCTGTATGCTGATCAGATCTCAGGAACTGTAGCTCCTCATAACTTTCCGCTGTAATCAGGGAGGAAAACTCAGTAACAGTCACTCTTGCTACTATTGCATGAGATCTAGGGCCATACTGCCTGTGTGCCGGCAATAACCGCTCTCTCCTTCCTTCCCTTATTTAGCCTCCCCTCCATGCCAGATCCACTACACTGGCTCAAATGTTAACTGTATGGCCGGAACCGTATTGATACCTCCAGTCTTTTAGCCTGCGAATTACTGTGAGCCCTTTAAGGCCATAATCCTACCAGACTGAGCGTTTAGCGGTTGTTATTGACGTAGAGATGATGATGGGGCCCCCGCCGATTACAGACAAATGAACGCGAGGGATGCAGCCAAGTCGCTTGGCCGCTAGGTCGCCGATGGTTTCTCAGCCTCACGTATTACCCAGCAATTTCAAGCACGGCCACCGAAGGCTAGCTAAGGGCCAGCCTCTTTGATATTTAAGAGGGGGCATCCTGCAGCAGTCTCCTCTACGCAGCATCCTCTCTACGTCTCTACGGTGATGGCGGCAGTCTTTTTGGAAGACTTTGCGGGGGTTTGTTGGTGCTCTCTGTACAAATTATGGTGACCCCGGCTCTTCTCCTCCTCCTCCTCCTCTCCCCCCATCCCCCACCCCCCACCACCAACAAAACTCTCACAGGAACTGATTAGCCATAATTGGAGGGGAGTCAAAAGCAGAGAAGTGTCACTAAATAAATTTGATTCAGTTAATTGTGGACGTCTCCGGGTGTGGGAGAAACACTTAGCTGCCGGCTGACAATGGTGCTTTAATTGGACCCCTTCAATGAACATAATTAGGCTGATTGCCGGGAGATAAGACAAAGGTTTTTCAAGTGCCGCTTTGCCGTCAGAGCTAAGCGCGCCTTTTTTTTTTCTTGTTCCCCTACCTCCTTTTGATTCATACCAGAGCAGACTTTTCTCCCTTTTTAAATCGAGGATAGGCCACTTGCACACAGTGAGTTCAGTTGTAGAGAATTCCCTAGCTTACAGGCTAGGGGCAGAAAACACACTTGCTCTGTCATAGAATACAGTAAATCTTAGATCAGAAATTCATAAGATCATATGAAAAAAAGTAAAACTTCAAGCCCACCAGTCATTTTTTTTAAATCATACAAGTGCCCTGTGACAGTATATGACACTAGACAAACGATTTCCACATGTACTGTAAGCACTACTGAAAGGCTTTAGGCTTGATAATTTTATCTAAAAAAAAAAAAATGCATTGCTAGTATGAGCTTATATCTGTTAATCTGGTGTTCCATAAGAGAAGTCTGATTGAGTGAAGCAGGGGAAAAAAACAGGCATGTCATAGATCTAGCCATTTGTGAAATGTGTGGTGGGTTTTTGAACGGCCCTTCACTGTGATTGTACGTGATGTACTTCCTGTGAGAACATTGGAACCATGTGGGTCGAGCTTTCATGGGACCAAATGGATGGTAGATTCATTTCACGTGTTAAGCCTCACTCTTTACCGCTAATTCGCAAATGAGAGGTAATTGAGAAGTACGTCGGGAATTTGTTTTTTGCAAGACCCCCCCACCTCCCCCTTCATAATGGACCAGGGCTTGAATTCATGAAGTTTCCCAGAGTCAGATTGGTGATCCTTAACTTTAAAGAGTCAAAATTAATGGTGAATCAAGGGGTTGTATTCTTACGGGCTCCTGAAGGATCTCATGATAAAACCACTGATCTAGAATCAGGTTTTCCTTGTCAATTATCCCATACTCATCAAATGTGAGCCGAAAGGCTGAGCTGATCCTGGATCAGAATTGCTGCTCTGAGATGCTTCATGAATATGGCCCAAGAGGGCTCATTATGTCGACTGACCACCATTTTCAGGCCTTTGCTGTTCTGTGGCGGGGGTGGGGGGGTTTGACGTCATGTTTCCTCATTCTCCAGGGGGGGGTCCCATTCCTGGGGGGGGGGGCATTTTGGGGGCTCTGAAGGTTTGGGGGCATGGGGAGCTACTGTGCAGGGGAGCAGAGCAGGCCGCAAGCCTCTCCAACACGCCTGATTCCAATTTGAGAGGGTTCATTCTTTGTCCAAGTGGAAATGATTTCAGGGCCCTGCGTATTACTCACTCTTGGCCCAGAACCCGGGACTAGTCTGTCAGCCGAGCCACACTCTGCTCCGAGTTTCCAAAAAAAAAAAAAAAAAAAAAAAAAAAAAAAAAGCCTACTGCTGTTTGTAGTTTTTGGTTGCTGGGGCCGACTTCTTGGAAGCCGCCCAGGTCTCAAGTGGAGAGGAGGCCACGTCGGAGGACTTCAAAGGGGAAGCGCATGGAGAACGAGAACAATGTGCTTGATGGATGCATCGATAGAGGTTAAACAATCCCAGCTGTCTGTGGCTACTAACTAACATAAAATAAAATATAGCAGAAAGAAAACAACAAACTGCTAAAACAAAGTATACATCAAAACTTCTCCTCCACCAACCACCCCCTCCCCCACACCCCCCACCCCCACCCCCTGCAAACCAAACAGATGCTCAAGAGAGTCTGAGTCAGTGTTGAATGTGTATTGGTTGGCGAGACAAGGTTTTAAAATGGCCGACCAAATAACCTTGTGTTGGCTTTGGCTCACCACAGCCCTTTAGGTTTTGGATCACAGTCTTGATAACCTCTGGGTATGGTCTTCCTTCATTACGGTCCCTGTCTCAAGTGAGATCCATTGTTTCGCATCAGGAGCACGTTTGACGTCATCGTTCTGGGGAGTTTCAAATGGCCGTGTTGATTTTTAACGGCCCGCCTGCACAAAATTGGACGTTCTTTATTTCGGGCAATGAAAAGCATCGTCAGCACCTCCGCGTGCGAGGAAGAAATATACGACAGAGAATTATTCCCTCGGTTTCGATCATATATGAATCATCTTAATGTTGGTAGTAAAATGTAATGAAGTCCTTACAGCAGACTTTCCAGCGAGTGAGATGACTTCTGCAGAATACAAGTGCTTGTCTGTTTTAACCCTGTCCGCTGCCATAAATCTCTCTTAAGTACACCTCCTTCCCCTCGATGAAGAGAGCAGCCCCCCAGGGAAAAAGCAATGAGGCAAATTTCGCTGGGCACTCAATGGCACCCCCCTACATCCTCACCCCACCCCCGTGTTTTACAAAACGCCCCCCTGGGGTTATCCAGATGTGAGAAGCATCTGTGGAGGGGCTGGGTGTGGTGGCTTCTTTTGTTCTGGGGTTAGTTGTGAATGTTTCCCAACGGGGCATAGATTTGACGAATGATGCTGGGTTGGGCGCTTTGATTCGAGCCTGAGACTCTGAACGTGCGCCGCACTTTCACAGGACCACCGCCCCCACCCACCCACCCCCGCGCCGGCTATGAGCGGGTTCCAGGGTCCCACGGAGGGCTCTATTTCAACATCGGCACGGCCCCACAGTTTGTGGGATTGTGGGAAATCAAACCTCTCAGGTTCAATTAGTACCGGAAAGGAAGGCAGGCCTGACCCCTCGGCCTCGCGTTGCGCACAAATGTTACACTTCTCACGGAACTTGTGGCTGTCAAGCTCCTTCCTGTGGGCCCCGTAAGGGGCATGGGTGTTCCCCCTGCATGGAATTTTCGAGAAAAACGCTACAGATGCAGCAGCTTTGCTACAGCACAGATGTGGGTGGCAGCAGGACTGTAATAATCTCTCTTCAATCATTTCATGATCTGAGCTTTGGATTTCAAGAAAGGAGGTAAGAGAGTGTATGGAGGGTGAAGGAGGAACATAGACACAGAGAGAAGGAGAGAGAGAGAGAGAGATAGGGAGGAGAGAGAGGCTGTATCAATGGGGGTTGCTTTAAATCGGAAATTGAGAAGGGGGCACCATGTGCTGCACACTTCGCAAACTCAGCACTATGGGAGGAAGAGACTCCCGTCGAAGGAGTCAAATGTCTTCGCAGATCTTAATGATGTCACCAGATGTTCTTTTGGCACTTTGACACATCTCAGCTCGGTTGTAATTGAAATTTTGCTCATTTACGCTTCAGCGCCTTTCAGCTGGATTATAATCGAAAATTAAATGTGAAGAGAAGAGGCACACACACTCACATACACACACACACACTAGATATTCATACTATGTATACACATTGATAACACATATGCATAACACATCAAGTAAGCTAAGTGGTGTTGTGGTTATACAAGCCTGTGACAGCACTTGTAGTACACCTCTTAATTGCAAACATCACCCAAGAAAACTGTTGCCCAAACTATCAACAAGAAAAAAAAAGCAGTGCAAAACTTAAAAAATATATTCATCTTTTTTTTTTTTTTTTTTTAATGTTCAATGTCATTAAAGCAAATATTCTAGAAAAATAGATTACATTTTGTGTGGTCAGAGCATCCACCTTCGAGCAGAGAAGTTGTTTGTTAAGAGGAAGGACTGACTCCATGCTTGTGTGGCTTGTGCTGGTCTCACACCACTATAGTGGGGATAAGCTCCAGATAAGCTCCAGAAACGGGCCCAGCCTACATAATGTTCTCCTTACTCTTCCTCTTCTCCCCTCTGTTAACCCCAGTCGCCTCAGCTGAGGGCCTAAGCCTGGCACGTCTAAACTGAGGGCAGCCCCACCACCAGCGGGAAGGCCGCGTAATCTCCCTTTACCTCGGCCGCTCGTCCCTCTCCTGGCCCCCTTTCCCCCGGCCAGCGGGGGGGGGGGGGGGGGGTGTTGTTGGGGGTTGGGGGTGGGGGGAGGTGGGGACAGGGTGTGCTCGGGAGTCACGGCCGCAGATTAAGTTGTGTATTTATGGGCCTGGCTGGCCTAATGGCAGCCGAAGCGATAGGAAATATTGCTCACTTAGCGGGATTACTGGGTGCTGTAATGCCCCAAGGGCTTCTTTATGGCTGCCCATAAATGTTTCCCACCGACGACTTCTGCCGTGGGATTGATTATCGCTCGGAAGAAAGGCGATCTGTTACACGCGTCCTCGAACTCTTATGACGAATGCTCCCCTCGAGCACAACACATCGGGTTTGGGGGAGTGGTGGGGGTGGGTCACTTTTTCTCAGCCGCACCCGCCCCCCCACCCCCCTTCCCCTGGATATGTCTGACAAGATGGAGGGCCCCGTGTTTTTTTGGTGAGGACAGAGAGGAGGCCGAGGCGAGCGAAGAAACCCCCGTGTTGTCTGCGCCAGAGGACTAGAAGCCCGACCTTGGCTGCGCGTTGCCATTTAGCGAAAGCTCCACACACCATCTCACATGTCCGTGGTATCAGCCAGATCTAATGGCACCCGTGGCCTCTGGGTATTCATCAGGGGAGATGATGGATGTAGCCATTTTAGCTGAAAGGCACCTCACAATTCCTGCCCTCTCTGAAACAAACACCCACGTCCCCCTGAAGACCGAGCAGGTGTCCTCTGACAGAGCTCTGCTGTGAGCTTCGCTTCTCTTCCTCTGGTTTTCAATTCAGGATCACTGGAAAACTGCAGAAGGAGGTGTTTTTCCTTGTCCGTCAAAACACAGTCGTTTTTGGGCTTTGAAGGGTTTCCGTCTTATGCCTGTTTGTTGGGTTGTCTCTTGAAGCTGTGTGAAGATCGAAGCGATCGTGGAAGCAGTGAGAGTGCTGTCTTTCAGTGCCCTTCTCACTTAAGTATTCAGGCGGAGAAAGAAAAAAAAAACAGGTAGGCAAGGAATCCACAATGTCGTTGCTGATGCCACCGCGCAGTGAACAGTATTATCGATACCCTCAGGGGTGTTTGGTTAAGATAAGGCCTTGAGAGTGATAAAAGGCCAATGAGGTTCAACCCTCTGTTGCAATTTTCACCCACTGTGCAGATTACCAAATGAAGGGAACGCAAGGAAGATGGCCTCGTGACTCAGTATACGGTGTGTTCCAGTTCTGCATGAGGAAAAGGGGCAGCCTGTAGTCTCGTGGCTAAGGTGCATGACTGGGATCCTTGAGGTTGGTGATTCAAGACCCCAGTCTGGCCACAGCAAGATCACCATTGCTGTAGTGAAAGACCTCATTGCTCCTAGGGGGGTTTGGCCCTTGGTTAGTCTAACCAACTGTAAGTCGCTTTGGATAAAACCATCAGCTGGAATGCCTGTAATGTAATGTAATGCAATGTAATGGAAAGCAGCCGCCATCGCGATGTTGAACCTTTGAGAGCCGTTTCTGCTGAGCCCTCATGGACCCGCCCGTAGGCATTGTAGAACCTTCTCATGAACCGCTATGCGAGGCAAGAACCTGCCGGTGAACCTGTAAGGATGTGTAACCTGCCTGTGAACCTTCTGAAGGCTTCGAGACTCCCTCCAGCCGCTGTAGGAGATCTTGAAAGCCCCCAGACAGCTGTGCAGCTAACCCCTACACGGTAGTTTCAGTCATTTACACTCTTTTCCAGATGCTTGGCCCGGGCCTATCGGCTGGTCGGGGGCCCTGAAAAGAGTTACCTGCGAACGATCATCTCTCCTTTTATTGCCTGTCGCGGAAAGAGTGATGAAAGTGCGGCTTCAAAAAAACCGCCAACCCGCTGACGGATTGTGTTCCCAGGATTTATTTGTGTGTTATCTCGAATTTCAACAAAAGCCCCCCAAAAAAAAAATAAATTTATGTTTTTCTAATGCCGCAGCTGGGAGCGTGCTGGAGAGCAGGTTTCATTTTTGCTGTAGAAAGGTTTTCCCTTTCCTTCCTCCTGGCCTTACATTTGCTATTGGATTACCGTAACCTTTTTCTCTTTTTTTGACGGCGAAGGCTTTTGTTTCAAAACCTTACCTTGCACCGGTATAACCCCATGCTTCAATAAAACAACACACGCTCAAAGGAATAAGAGCACCCTGCATCAATGGAAAGCCACATCTCTGTTTATTTTGGGTGTGACTGACATATTCTTCGTATTGCAAAGCGGCAGAACAGCAAAGGGTGGTTTTACCAGTTTCTTTTGTTTATCAGGACAGAAATGCTGCTGAAAGATAAGACAGATTACAAGCCTTATCTGATGTTTGAAGATAATTATGCCGGTATTGTAAATGGAAGAGAAGCCGACCGAAAATAATGGGTCTCACCAGCCAAACTGAGAGACAGGCAATCTGACAATAGGAACGAAGCAATTGTTTTGTTAAAACCAAGCAGGCGTGTCACTTAGTCATTTGTTAACACTGTGCAAACCGCAGTGACCTTAAACACGTTCTACTTGCCCAGTACAACAACAAAAAAATTACCCACATTCCCTGGTTTGGCACCGGAGATAACTATTGTATCAGTGAAATAATCTGTTGAGAGTAAAACAATAAACCTGTATCGATGCTTAATGACCAACCCATGGCAAGACAAACTCGACCGACAGTGTCATTAAACAATACTGTCATACTTTATCTAATCTCTAAAGTTGACTTACAAGTCTCTGAAATAAAGAACACACCCTTTGAAATACATAATCAGAATCAATATATATATATACTCTATATGATAAGGGTGTAGTGGTGCTCTTACAGTAAGAGCTGCCTGTGGTTTAAGGACTGGTTTACCAGACATGGATTAGGCCACATTCTAGACTTGAAACTTTTTTAAGTGGAGATTTTCATTGCAGTTTTCTCGTAGTCAAATGTTTTTGAGAAGTGTTAATGTGGATTAATGGGCTGTAAATTTGTATGTGTCAGAATTTTACTGCCTTGGCCAGACTCATAAAATCAGCAAGATTAAACATGTAAATAATATTTTCTTGCTGTTGACATCTCGTTAGGATATTCATCTTTCTGTCAGCTTGTCTCAGATTTGGCTAACTGTAGTTCTATGGACAGAATGTGTATGGCTTTGATGCAATATTCCACAAAGCATGTCATGTTAAATAGCTGGCATGCTGCAGAGAGGTGGCTAACGTTAGCCAGTTGGCATCATTAGCAGGACTGAGTCAACCCTTCAGATGCAAATAAAACCCTGTCTCTGTCATTTTGAATTAGGCGCAACAATGCATTTCTATTAAACATAATTACAAGGAGCTTGTGTTAATGTTAGGCTAGAAAACCTGTGGCTCAGTTCGGCCAAATGTATATATCGATATATTGTGCAGGTGGTGTTGGAATGTTTGTAACCAAGCTACAACTAGTACTTTTCAAGGCAAACATATTAACAGGAAGCTTGCCATTTAAGTTCCTCTGTATTGACTGTTTAGCTTTATTTTTTTTTGAACAGCCAAAATAGTTTTTCTAAATTCTTGAAAAATGATCCTGTTGTACGTCGAAGATTAGAGATGTATAGAGGGTATAACAGTCAGCGTATTCCAACTGCATCTTACAGTACCTGGAGTAAAGTTCGGTCCGCACTGTGAGCCCATATATATTCAGTCAGTACTGAGCACGCAGTTGTTTTCCCAAAGGTTGATCGTGCAATGCAATCATATTTAAAAAACACTTGGGTATGTGTTATGATGTATATTTCCTTGAGGAGACGGTATCACTGTTTGAGGCCCGCATATGCCCACACCCCCATTTGTATTTCCCATGGAGATGGGTTGTGTCCCATGGGTCGTCAGTCTGGTTAGGAGCAGCACCTCAGGCAGGCAGCTGTGAGCTGGAGCCCAGGTTTGGGCCTGTGATCACAGGGCACAGCGCCTCCGCTGGCCGTCAGGGGCATGGCGTGGGGGGGGGAGGTTGTCGTCTTCTGCCAGCCAGCCTGCTCTCATTAGAGCCCTTCTGCACCATCATTATACCAGAACCGGCTCTGCCCTCTCTCTCTTTCTATCTCCTCTCCTTCCATCCTACTTCCCCTGTCTCTCCCCCATCTTTCTCTCTCTCCCACTCTCTCTTTTCTCTCTCTCCTTCTCTCTCCCTATCTTTCTCCCTCTCCATATAATCATCTTCGTCACTCTCTGTTTCTGTGTTTCCCTCTCCATCCCCAACTCTTCCTATCTTTTGCTTGCCCTCTTTTGCCTCCCTCATTTCCTTGCTCTGTCCTCCCCATCTTTCATGCCTTCCATCTCTTTCTTTCTCTGTCTCTACCTCTCTCCCCCTTGCTTCTTTTATCGTTCTCTCCCTCCCTTCCTTCGCCCCCCCTCTCGTTCTCTGTCTTCCCTCATCAGTGAGACAGTGTGTCTGTTTCCCGCTGACTTTCCCTCACTTTTCCTGTCAGGCAAGTCGTCCTCTTTCTGTCCTCCTTTAGATTTATCTCCTCCTCTCCTCTCTTTTTCCCTCGAGCCATTCTGGGTCAAAGAGAGGATGGCCCGTTGGACTTAACGTGATTTCCTTGGCTACGATCTCGTAACCACGGGCAAAAAAAAAAAAACGTAGCATCGTACGCAAGCACTCCTCTTTTTCTTTTTTTTTTTTGGCAAACCAGAACATGAAAACCTGTGGCGAGTTAGGAGTCTCGTTAACAACGGTGGTGAAGGCTGAGACGTGTCGGCGGTTTGACAGGAAAGGCAGTGGGATTTGTGGGGGAGGTAGGGTGGGTGTGTGGGGGGGGCATCAGGAGCACATCGTCTTATCAGCTCAGATGCTGTGAAACCGGGTCAGGTTTCCTCCTGTGTGCCGCTCGAAGGGCAATGGAGCGTAATGAGCTCTTCCAGCAAGCTGGTTTCATGAGCCGCCCCGACAGGGCGAAGGCGGGTTCTGACATCCAACGCGGGCCTGAGGCCTTGTTGCCTCAGCGGCACCGGGAAACGAGAGGAACAGCCCCCGTGTACGACCAGTTCATTTTCAGATGTCTTTAAACCTCTCTAAAGCTTGCCCCATTGGCTCTATTCACATTTACATGCCTTTATCAAGAGAGGCTTACGCAGTTTACATTTTGACTCGCCGTCAATTTATACACCTGGATATTTTACTGAAGTAAATCAAGTTATGTGCCTTGCTCAAGGGTACAATAGCAGTGTGCTACCTGCTACTCTAACCCACAACGTCTTTCACAAGTTAAAAATCGAGCATCCTAACTAGCACCCTAAATTACTCTGCTCCTAAAGTGTTGGCACGAGATGACCTTGCACCTGCTCAGAATTCTCACTCCAAAGACCCAGAGAAAGAAAGGCTCATTTGGTGATCTGTGGTATTTGCCTGGTAAATTCTAAACTGGTTCAGCAGCCCCTTCTCTTTCACGACTCTTAATGCCTGGATAGGGCACTCTTGCTATCCTGTTTTTGTCTATCCAGCTGTGTAAATGCATGGCATTTGTATGGCCTGTATATACGTGGCAAGATGTCAGTTTACTTTGGTTTCTCAATAGTCAGAGGGTAAACACGTCAAAGAAAGTCACAGCGAATGCTATCATCATTAATGTTGACACAATCTCCATTTACACAGCTGTGTATTTGCCAAAGCAATTTAGGTGAAGTACCTTGCCTCAAGGGTAGGTTGGGAGTGCCAAACCATTAGACTGAACTGCCGCCCATTAGTCAACCAGAATGGCATCCCGGATGGCAGCCTGGGAGTATTTTTGCAAGTGCGATCACATTCCAGCAGTTACACCACAGTCCACACCA
Organism: Albula goreensis; assembly: GCA_022829145.1. Taxonomy (NCBI): domain Eukaryota; kingdom Metazoa; phylum Chordata; class Actinopteri; order Albuliformes; family Albulidae; genus Albula; species Albula goreensis. The sequence goes on from CM040744.1 coordinate 41,687,587, forward strand.
AATGCACAGAGTGACAGTGGTGCAGGCTTATAATTGGACAAGCCAAAAACCCTGTCGGTTGGTAATTTCATATTGACGCACTTGCCTACGTCTCCCCGAACATTCTTTGTGACGGAGTATGGTCGTGCTAGCCAACCGCACCCACGTCGTGTGTTAGCCGGTTTTTGGCCGAGGCGACTCGACGGATGACAGATTTCGGTTAAACAGGCTCACGGTCCTGGGCATGGCGGCTAAGGTTCTCCCCCTCAAATACTTCATCACTGAAGCAATTCACTTTCAGTCAGGCAGAGCACTCTGGGAAGACAGACTCTTTTAATTATACGTGAACCCAAGCGCTATACTTGAATTACATTTGGCTCCTCTATTCGTTCCCTCGACCGCATTGAAATTACAGCGTTGAGTTTGGCTTTGCGTTTCCCAGAAACCAGGCATGAAGTGCCGCAAAGTGGGTGTTTTAATGCTGTACAAACAAGCAGCTCTGGATCTGGATGAAGACCGTTAAGGCTTGAATGACACATCGACTGATCCACACCAGTGGATCTTTGAACCCCAGGGTCTTGAGTACAGCCATGTGTGCTGGTTTTGGTCCCGCCTTCAGTAGCAAATCCAGACAGATAAGGAGCTGCTAATTGTTTTCAATTAGGTGCTTTATTTATAATGAGGGATGGTTTTGTATTGTTTTAGAAACAGGCAATCAAGTCACAAAGAATGCATACTCTACATTAATTTATGGACTTTTTATAACTTGTCAGATAATTAATGCTTTCATTTTATTATGCTGTGGAAAATGACTCCTTTTGAAAGAGGTTACATTTTTTTGTAGTGATTGATTGATAGACCTTCAGCTGAAAAGTCTAAATTTGGAAAGTGTTGCCATATGGTAATTGACAATAATTGTCGACAAACAAAGCAAATGGTAGTGATGAATTCAATTTACACCGCTGTTAACACTGTTTTAGCTCAAAATTATGGACCTTAACAGTTTTTCAGCAACCTCAATTAACAAGAGATTGGCTCAAGCGAAAACCTGTTTACACAGGAGGGGTTCTCCAGGGCTAGGGTTAAGAAGCACCGGACTACACTGGAAACCCAGATATGTCACAGCAGCCAAACGTGCACATAACTCGTGTTGGCAGTTGACGTTTCAGACGCGTACCTGAGTGCAGCCTCGCTGTGAATGAAGCTGAATACTGAAGGATTCCTTTTGCCTGTGAGCTTGACATCAGATTGAAGTAAAGAAAATGCCGTGTCCCTGAACATCACAAAACGCTGGCATTTTATACCCCCCCCCCCACCCCTTTGGACTCGTCTGGAAAAGAATGGCAAAACACCATTGAAGGCTCTCCCGATGTCTTTGATCGCGGCGGGATGTTTTGTTCAAAGTAGCATCGCTCGCGCACAATGGAGCGCAAGGCTGACATGTTCTATGGCCTTGCAGCCGCGGCACATAAAAGAAGCACTGACAGAAAAGGGAAGAAGAAAGCTTTTTCCATCTCAAGAAGGTCAACCAGGCAGGCATTTTCTCTATCTTCAATCTTCTCTGTCCTGGCCACAATTTGCCAGCCGACAAAAATGTATAGAATTCTGAAGGAAATGATGGCTGACAATAATATCCTGTGGGACCCATCCGCAACCCACCCCCCCCCCCCAACCACCGCTCCCCTGCAAGGCCTACTTATAAAACCCATAGAACTCACTGAGCACAAAATGGCCACCAACCCATTTTACCCACAAAATCCCTTGCCATTAACGATTGCTCTACTTAAGAAATGGGTGCTGAAGGTACGAGTGCCTTGTGGGACATTCCTGAATTGATTGTATTTCTTTTAAAATTGGGAGGGTGGGTGGGGGGAGGGGGTTTGGGGGAGGTAGTATTTATGATTAACATAAGGTTCTTTTGACACATATCTTTGCTTTCATTTTTGTTTGGAAAAAAATAGCTATTGTGAGAGTGGAAAGTAAGGAATTCACACAATGGAGGTAAAGTGTGCCAGCGTGAGCCACCGGTCTTATTTGCATCATCTTGGAATAGGAGGCACTCTTGACGTATGTGTGAATAGGACACATGTATCCAAAACCACTGAGTGCTGCAGTCGCAGGCACCACAGTGGTCCTCAGTTTCAATGAAAACACTGCCAGCTTCATCTGTCAGCCTGACTTAGCTTCTCACTCTGATGTTGTGTAGGTTTTCTCAGTTTCTATGGATGTGCGTTGCCAAGAGACTAATGTTCTTTTACTATTTCTGTCCAATCATGGGTTGCAGGGGGTGGGTGCTGGAGACGACAACCCAATCATATACACCTTCAGAAAATCTGTGCACAAATAAGATCTAAGGACGCTTAGGCCAGATAACAAAGCTATCTAGATGTTTGCTCAGATATTGAGAATCTGGAATCAAAACTGAGAAAGGTGTCACTGGAAATTTGAATGAGCAGTTATGTTAAGATGGACAGTTATGAGATTTTCTTGGTGTGGTAGCCTTTGCAAAAAAAAGTCAGAAGTTTAATGGTTCTGAACACTAAAATATTTTGAAAAACCTCAGTCAGTAAGAAGGAAGCTGCACATGGGACATAATTTAACAGGTTCTGTCAAATAAAACTGGTAAAGATAGGTAAGCACAGTCTCCATTTTGTATAAACTGTAAATAAAAACTGCAGAGCTAACACTCTAAAATGGACACGACAAATGAAAACTCATTTCATTTTTGATAATAAAAAATTAAACACCATCAGAACGCCATGGTGAGATTTTCAAGTGGTTTCAGGACTGTTGGATTTTTCAGACCCAACTGGTTAAACTGTGAAACCAGTTATTGGCCCATGAACTCCTTCCCAACAACTATTGACTGCTCCTAAAACCTGAGATATGAGAGGGCAGAACGGACAGCCGACGCCAAGCCTGAGGCCTGCTTGGGCCAAACACAAACAGTACGTGGCGTGATAACGGCGGCGGCCGACCGCTGCGAGGCTAGACGTGGGCTGGCGCTCGGCTCGCTGTTGACAGAACGAGGCGCAGGTAAATGTCACCTGCGAGACAGAGCGAGGCTCCGGCATTGATTTACAGCGCGTTTGATCCCCGTGGAGAGTCAGAGAGCGACGTGGAGCTGCTCCCCTGTAATTTGAATACAGAGGGGCCCGGCTCAAATGGCAGCAGACGCTGCCCCGGGGGCTGCTCGCGACACGCTGAGATTTTCAAAAAGGGCACCGGGAGGCCTGGCGGCTTCCTGCCAGTCCGCACACGAGACGACGATGCTAACAGCCCAAATTACCCTTCCTCTATTCACCTTGCTTTTCTTGTTGTCATCGCTTTTGGTTTTTTTTTTAATTTTTTTTTTTAAATTTTGTTTTATTTGTTGGTTGTGATAGTTCTGCACATGTGGTGAAGGGATAGGTAAAGAGGCTCATATCTGTCTCTGGGTTTCATGCCAGCTTCTGCTCTTCATTATTTAATTATCTTTAATTGTCTTATTGATTTATTATGGTATTTTACCTGTGTCTCCTGTGCTGTTTTCTAAAGCTCTTATTCTCTTTCAGGGCATGTATGATTCAATAAAAACAGACTTTACATTAAAACAAGATTTTCTTTGAGAATGTTATTTTATTAGAGCTAGACAAAAATGCACTTGGAATGTGTTCTTTAGATGTTAAAATAGAATAGTATGAGCCCTGAAAGAGACTAAGTGCATTTGATTACATCTAACCTCAACAGCCCAAGGACAGCTGTATGAATGTATTTTAGTGTTATCACGGCCTAAACTACGAGTATAACTGAACAGCTAGCCATGGTAGGCGGTACAAACAAAAGTAGAAACAAAACACACTAGACCCTCCAATATTACATAATGGGCACCCCTTTTCGACTTGCTTTTTTGACAATCCTTGCCCTCCAAAGTGAAATTCTTCTCCTTCACGTGCCTCGCTTTCAGTCTTCTCACCTCCTTCCACCATCTGGTTGGGAGCTTTGGTGTCTCTGAGATAGCGCTTCCCACCTCCTCTACACACTCAGGGACTGCAAAGCCTGAGAAGAAGGAAAAACTGTTCTTCTTTTCTTTATCGTTTCCTTTCCTCTGTTGTTCCTTGCTCAGCCCTCCTGTACAGCAAACAACAAAAATATTGTTCGGTGTAAAATACCAGTTGTTTACACCATGGATACCATTGAGTGTGCATGTCTGATTGGCACTTTAATTAATACTAAGTTGAACATTTTACATAAAATAAAGGAATTTGTTTATTTGTTGGTTGGTTTTAAGGACATTTTATTTATAAATATTGCTGGTACACCTGTCTGAAACTTAACCAAAACTACGTTTCACAGAGTAATACCAGGTGGTTTTTGAAGAACTTACAGTCATCAGTTAGCAGTGAGTGGGTCTCTTTGCTATTTATGTGTCGTGTTAACAAACTGATTTAGAACCCAATTTTTTTTGTTGTTGTTGATGAAGCAGTTTTGCAGGGAGTGATATATTGTGCCTTTGAGGCACTAAGTCCACTCTTCCAAATGACCATATCCTAGCACTGCTCACCTCCCATGGCTGTTATAATTGTGGTGCCGGGAGAGGTGGAGGGAGGAGCGAGTGCCTCAGCTCCTCCCACTGTACTGCTGTCAGACTCCTGGTTCCCTCCCTCAGCCTGAAGAGGAACTGGAGCTGAAACAGCAGAGGCCTCACTAACAGGCAGGCTCACCTGAGAGTGATTCCTAATCAACTCAGCTGTGAGCACTTGCCTCCAATTAGGCCTTCTATTTAAGCACAGCCTGAGAGGCTGCATGGACCTTTTGATCATTTTGACTTTTGTGTTTGGGATGGCTGTGCTGATTTTGTGTTTGGACCTTATTTTATGTTAAGATCATTTGTAGAGTTTTCCTTTTCCCCAAAAAGGGGTAAATAAATGGCCTTTGGCCCTTTTTTTTGGTTCAACTTTTGTTGTGTTTTCCTCCACTCACCACTCGGCACAGCGGCCACACCTGCCACTGTGTCACATAATTTACATGCAGATATGTGAGAAGAAACGTTTGCAAACTGATTTAGAAACCTCTTTATATGTTAGTGATGTGACAGTGATAGTGAATTGTTTCAAGGAAGCAAAGTATTTTCACAGCACGACAAGAGGTGCAGTTGTAAGTTCACAGTTCCAAACTACTGTAACGTAGTGCTTTTAGTCTGTCATGGCAGTTATTGTTTACATGTATGTATGTAAAAACCAAACAGATTTCAAAACATTTTTATTTGTTGGGTATGTTGCAGTGTTCAGGGAAGTGAAATATTCACAGAACAACACTGGATGTAACACTAGAGCAAAGTGCAAAAAAATGTGTCCTTATCCGGAATCCTTTATTAACGTTCAAAATTCTGCATGAAATTTGAGGGAGAGATTTTTTCTGTTATCTGCACATGGGGGGTTTAGGAACCCCCCATCCTCACAGATGAGCTGCTGAGATGTTCCAGGCACTTCCCTGGAGAGCAAACATCATTACCCAGGAGTGCTGCGCATGTCCACTCAAGCCTCTGAGACCAGGCCCGGGTGACCAGAGGTCATGATCATGGCCCAGTTACCACTGTGGGAGCCCCAGCCGACTGGGGCAGCCTGCTTCCGCTGTTGCTGCTCGCCCAGGCCCCACCCCCAGCCCCCCGCCCCCGCCGCATCAACCCCCCACCCCCACCCCCCCGCCACCCCTGCCCCCCCGCAACCCCGCAGGCAGTCAGTCCCTGCAAATACACCAGTGTCATTTAGAGAGTTGGGTTTCCACATGTTTTCCCCTTGAACGCAAATGGGTGGAACTAAGTTGGGCTTGTGTGCAGACTCATGTACCAGTGTATGCACGCAGACACACACACACACACACAAAACACACTCATCTGCACACACACGCACGCACGCACACACACTCATGTGGTCCTACACCTGTGTACTCAGTCATACGTAGACGCACTGCACCTATGCGCACACACACTGCATTCCTGCATACACAAGCACTCACACTGCATCAGTAAACACCAGCATATATACACATACACTCTCACGCACAAAAATACATGCACACAAACACACCAACATGCTTACACACTCATAATCACACACACGTGCACACAGACTCATCTGCGTGCGCACACACACACACACACACACAGTATGCAGGCAACTCTCATAGCTGCAGTGTGTTACTGCCACCAAGTGGTGTGCCTGCCAGCTCGGCTCATTTCCCTAACCCTGGCACCAGCCCTTAAACTCAGCCTGAGAGAGGGGGTGACTCTGCTGCATGTGTGAGTGTGTGTGTGTGTGTGTGCAAGCATGTGAGAGAATGTATGTTTGTGTGTACAAACGTGTGTTAGAGTGTTTCTGTGTGGTCGTTTGTGTGTGTGCATGTGCCCTTGCATATGTGTGTGTGCGTGCTTGCGTATGTGTGGGTGTCTCTGTTTGACTGTGTGTCAGACCTCTTAAGCGGTGTAGTGGGTATTTGCTGAGCGGTTGGGGCGGGGGAGGCCGCAGCAGGCAGGGTAAATGCTAAGGGCATCGCAGTCGATTCTGCGGGCTCTGGTGTACAGCACTGTGATATTTACTCTGTCTCACCTGTGTGAGTCAGCCGTTCCTTTGCGTCTGATTCACCCCCGACCCATCACCTTCCTGACTGGGCCATGTTATGAACAATCTGGACTAACTCAATCAAAGCTGGAGGGGTCCACAGCGGCATTTTAGGTTTGTTCCACGGAGGGAACTTGCTTCTGGACTGGCTAAAGCCACCAGTTGGATGGTTGGAGGAACCTTGAAAACATTGGCTCATCAGTAGGCCCATCCATTCCTCCCTACAGTGCCAGACAGCCAGGGAAACGAGGTTCCTCCAGAGGGTGGCTCATTAAGATTCACAGGTAAATCCCAAGTTAAGCCTATTAACTTGCCATTATCCCTATTAACACAAAAGGGTTTATCCGGCGCGAGTAGAAAGTTCACCGCTCTTCATCCCCCAACAAAAAGCAATCCTTTTATGTGCATTAACGTGAGCAAAGCAACACGCCACGCAGAAGGGCGACCGACACGCCAGCGTTTTTAAAGGCCACAGCGCATGCATGGACATGCACCCATACACTTGTACAGAGAGGTTTGAGACCGCCATGTCGTAATTCCTTTCTGTATCTGCTCTTATCTGATTTCCATTGCACAAAAGCTAGAATCTGCACACCATTACCCTCTTCACTTCCCCCTTTATCCTCTCGTAGTCCAACAGGAGCGATATCCTTGACACACACTGCTGACATTGACTGGCAGCAACAACAGCAACATACGTTTTTCTTTCCCTGAGATGTTTTCTAAATCGGACACCTCCTCTACCCCCTCCACACCCCGTTGTCCCTGACAAGTTGCATGTTGTTTCGTGTTAGCGCCGCACCGCGAGACGGGGATCCTTGAATCGTGTGCCACCAGCTTTTCCAACGGCCCTCCACCTGGCGTTTTTCAGTGGAGATTAAAAACAAAGTGCACAGCCGGGTCTGGCGTCGCACGCGGAGACGGCACATCCTGTATCCGTGCCCGCATGGTTTGCATGCCAGGTACTCAGCCACGCCCTTTTTCAGCTGAAACTTTTCACACGCTCGCTGGAAAACAACACTACTCACCGAGGGTCGGTGAAACTCTGAGTCGCTCATTTGCATGGCAGTGTGCGTCTTCTAACCACAGAGCGATGGAGGAAGATTGAGCTTCATGAACTGAAAATCATATCACAATATTTTTGTGCTGTTACGATGACAACAGTGTTGTCCATGGTTGCTGGCATTGTCCATGGTTGCTGGCATTGTTCTTGTGAGCCATTGGAAAAAAAGACTTCACTCATAACCATTTAAAACGGAAGGAATAACTTCATAGCATCTCTTGCATCTCACAATCAAACAATATAAATAAAAATGAGCGAGTGTGTCAATAAGTTCAGCTGCTAGTGAAGACACCTCTCCTTTGCTGGCTCTGAGCTTAGTCCTGTTGCCTGGGAGGGTTTGCCATTGTGTACACTGCAACAAGACAACGTTATGGGATTTTCATGTGAAGGACATCTTAATGTAACAATATATTGAGTTTGAAGTAGTTTAAGTGTTCTTTCTATTGTAAATGAAAAACCTTTGTCCTTTTACGGTATATGACCAACCAAGTTGTTTATTATTAAAATTCCAATTAGTTTTTCATGAGTGGAGCAATTTTTTTATCTAAACACTGGAGACACATTTTCATGAACACATAAAATTGAGAAATGACCATAAAAACATTTCTTTCATGTGGTGTCTGCATTGTATGATGTATTCAAATTTAATATTAATAATTTTTTAAAATATTTTTTTTATTTTGTAAACAATATTTAATATAAACAATGTTTGCTCAGATGTGTGAGGCCTGACAGCAGCCCTCAGTCACGTCATTCACATAAAAAGAGAGAACACGCCTTCAATCTCATTCAGGCTCTTCATTTACCTACTGATGAATTTACCTGGAAAAAATGAAACGTTACCAGGGAAGGGCTTGTTTGCTGGAGAAATGTTGGCAAGGTGAAGTCTGGAGTTCAGTTAGAGTATCAGGAGAACATCGGTGTGGTCGGTTGGGCGTTCCTTCCCACCTCAATTTTGACATAGAAGGAAGACTGACAGACCATCTGCTGTCACCGGTGATCCTGTCATGGGGGCAGAGCGTATGTGGCAGACATAGCGAGCGTGTTCTGTGCTAGAGAGGTGGGACAGACCTGTCACCAAGAATGATTATCCCCCACCCTCCCCTAACCAGGCCCACTCCAACCCCCAAAAAAAAAAAAAAAAAAAAAAGGGGGAAAGTGCTTCTTTACACTAGAGCGGTTGATGAAAAGTATGAGTAGATCTCTCCAGCTCCTGGTGCAGATGTTAGCTGTTAGCCACACAGAACACAACATCCTGCCTGCGATTTCTCGTCAGCCTCTGCCAATCACAAGGAAGCTCGTCTCGCCGCAGCTTGAAGTCCGTGGCTCTTTTCTCACACGGCCTTGCTCTCTCTCTCTCTCACACACACACGTGCGCACACACTTGCGTAGGTCGAAACTTGGTTGTTTGAGGATAGCAGCCAGCCAGCTAGCACGTTACAACATGTCAGTTCAGCTTGGACTGGCTTCCACATCGTTCCAAATGGTCTTTTCGTTTCGTCACATTTGAGCGGTAGAAAAGAAATAAAAATCACACTCATTTTCGGGGCCTTATGCAAGATGGCCTCCCTACAGGAACCTCACACACCCCTACAGAACTCCCATCATGCCCTGATAACCAGGGTAGCTGGTCAGGCCTCAAATACTTTTCGTTTTCCTCTTGAGGACTTGTCACAACCTGTCTGACCATATCCTCCGATGAGGACTTGTAACGTGCGTTGTCTGCCCTTCGAACATGCTGCACTCAGATCTCCCTGATAAACTGACCCTGTGTCGTCTCTGCTTTAGTTTCCAGCCTTTCCAGGGAACCATTTCCAGTATTTTTCATTCTTTTTTCCATTCTATGAGAACTAAATGAATGAATCTCTTAACTCGGCCTGCTGTGAGACGGGCAAATGATTATGAAATTGACTGGCGACTGCCCTTTTTTTTCCATTAGCCGAACGGGAGGTATTGTATGTTAGCTACACTGTTATGAAATTGATTTCTCAGAACCGTCAGCTGGCATTCAAAATGGCGCTCTGGGGCCCCCACCCCAACTCAAAATGTATTATTCACACAGTAGCTGGAATTGCTGGTGAAACGTGAATCAAATCAGGATGGAACTGTGAGGCAGGAACGACATACATTAATGCATTTCTGAGATTCCCCTGAGCGGCGACGTAGCATTTCACTTTCAACCATCTAAAAGCGGGAAAAAAAGCAATTAATCTTGATCTTTTTACCAATACGTCAAGTTGTAAATACTGTATCCACAAAATTACCTCACACCTGGTCTGAAATAGCAGGAAACGCCCGCTCTGTCTAAACCGCAGCCTCGACGGAATTTAAATGAACAGGGGCACGGTTAAACCGCCATGTGCTTTCCTTTTACAGAATTCAAACAAGTGTTTTATAAGCACTTTCCATTAGTTTCAGCAGCTGTGTGTTAAAAGTGTTCTGTGAAAGAGAACCACTTTCTTTGAGTCATCACTCATGTTTTAAGGACAGAACGTGTTAAGGTTAGACTGAGCAGACCCTGTTGCATGGCGAGGCATCCCTCACCCTGAGTTTGGGGGCAGACATTAATTTCCCTCCTTTTACTACCGCAGTTTCCTCTCCGTCTGCGTGTTTAGTCTCCCCCTGTGAAATGGTGGAGGGGATGGGGATGCTAGCGGATGCTCTCTTCCTTTGCTCGTCCTGCCAAGATTCCCAAAAGGTAGCAATTACCCCCCAAACGTAAACCATCTGTAAATATTCCCCCTGATGTACTTCGCCCCTGAAGATGTGTGCTGCACACATATTATTCCTACTTCGTCACATCGTTTGAGGCCATTTTAGGTTGGCCACGTGCCTTTGAAAAGAAAAAAAAAAATGCACAACATTTAGTTTGGAGCGAGGCCTGCTAACGACACGGATAGGATATTTTTCACTCAGTTTGTGTTCCTTCGTGTTTTCTGTTGACCTTTTGATTCGGACTTGATTTTTGTACTTTTATAACCGAACGCTATAACTCCTGTCAGTGGGACGGTACGTTCCAGAACTCCAGAACGGCTGCTGGAGATGTTGGGTTGGGACGTGATGTTTTGATGCAAGCCGTGGGACGGAGCTCAAACGCCGCAGCTGAGCCACTGCAGACGCCCCATCTGTTTCTTTTCTGTGACCAAAGCGCCCTTAATGCTTCAACTCTCGCCGCTTATAGATGTATCCCTAATAAAAACAAGCAGCTGTCAGAACATACGTCCACAGGGGATGTGAGAAGTTGCCAGGGAGCCCACAAATGTCAAACGCAGACGCGGATGCTCACACACACACACACACACACACACACAGAATCCCCAATGCCTCCTTCCTCCCCCCTCTTCTGAAAACTGGCATTTTGTGGAGGAATGAGATAACGTCCAAAAACTTTGCGAGGGCAGGAAGAAAGCTCAGACATCAGAGGGATTCGTCTTAGCCCCGCGTGATTCATTTCGCGTGTGGCATCTGTGTCTTATTAAAACCCCCAAACCCCTGTCCGCCATCAGTCTGACATGCATCGCCGTTTTCAACCCCCTCCCCATCTGATGGTATCCGTTCCTGGTTTCTGAAGGCGAGCCCGGATTATCCCCCCATCGTAGGCCCGAGCTGGCTTTCGCAATCGGCGGCTTGGGTGGAAATCAAACGGTTCTCCTTTAAAAAAAAAAAAAAAAATAACACTACAGTCTGATCACTTTCACAGATGGGCACAAACAACCGTCATTCATTGCACAGCTATCAAATGATGAACACATCGTCTTTACCGTCCATCCGCCATGTTGTTTATCCAGTGTGCGGTGGCAAGGGATGTTATGCTCTAGATTTGCAGCTATCCGATGTATTTCTATTAACAGCAGATTTGGTAATTCTCACATATTGCTCCACTGCTGTAATTTTAGTATGCTCCGGTAATAATTTTATGATTTAATTAATGAAAAGTGTGTTTTCCCAGGTTAAGTGTGAGGCAGTGGCTTCATGATTGGGTGTCATCTTTTCCAGTGTGAATCTAACACTTGTACGAACTTGTCTTTGAAAGTGATAATAAGACTAACATACTTCCAAGTAACATAAATTTAATTGGCCTGCATGCTACCATTTTTGCTTCACCCCCTCCACCCCCATCAAGCTTTTCAAGACTGTTCTTGACACTTTCAGTTATTTCTGCTCAGAAATTAATATATTAGTTTCTTGTACATTGTTTTAATGTGATAAAACTTGCCCTGGTGCCAAAAGTCTAGTAATATGCTAAGGTAACGCCTCTTGTCTGGCTTTGCAGAGTAGTCAATTGCAAGGACTTTTAGCAATTTGCACTGAGACAGGAGATTTTCATATACAGAACGACTTACACATTTTGTTACAATCCATTTTACAACTAGATATTCTCAAAGCAATTTAGCTCTAGCAGGATCTCAAGGGTCCAAAGACATAGTGCCCCATGGCGGAGTCAATCCTGCAACCTCCTGAGTTACAAAGCACATTTCCCTAATCGTTATAACCCTACACTGTCACACACAATAAACAATACAGCTACACAACAGGCCAATGAGCAGGATGCGTTTTTTTAACCTTCCCTGAGGTCTCCCTTGGTGCTGATGTCAGTCTTTGCTCAGCAGGAATGATACAGAAGAGACAGCAGGGAGTTAATTTGTTGTTGAAGTCTTTGGCTGCGATGCCGACCCTCCACATGTGTATGCCATAACAGCGGCCCACCAAGTCCTGGCGGACTCACATATCTTCCTTTTACGACAGATTCGCAGTCGTGTTCCCGTTTTTTTTTTTTTTTTTTTGCAGCTGGGAGAACGCAAATTCCAGAACCCCCCCCCCCACCCCCAGCGTGCCTGCACTTGGACTGTTTTCGTTCAGGGGCTGTTTTGAGGACATCACAGGTCTCCAACCGAGCGTTTTGAGAAATGTTTGAAGGAGGTTACAGAGATTAAGCTGAAGTCCTGGTCAGTGCTGGTTTTTTCCTCTACCGACCAGTTACAGCTTGTTCTTTAGTTCAGCTTTAGGCTAATTGGATCTATCGCTGGCCTCCTAAGTGTAATGGAGTTTACAGATGATAAGCTAGGACCGTCCTGAATGGTTTGATCTCATTGTCCGTGTAACTGATGACTTCTTGTACTCACATAGTGTTTCTGCAGGTTTCTAATGCCAAATCATTATTTCACTTACATTTTCATAGTTGTTTTAAAAAATGAATTGTCAGTGCGCACTAAAACTACCAAACCAATCAAGTGTAAGTGTTTGTTTTGCTAATTTAGTGCCACCTACCAGATATAACATAGTTATTTTTTAATGTAACATAGTTTTTCTTAAATTTGTATCTCTGTCTCTTGGTTTTGGAATTACATTGATAATCTTGAAATAACATTACAAAAATATAATCAAGTTACTCCGTTATTAACACAAATTGAGCTAAATGATTGTAAATTCCTTTGATTTTACTCGCATTTGATGTCGAGAACAAAAACCAAACACTCAAAACTTACAAATCATTTAATAGCAAGCCCATGCAATAAAATTGAGAAATAGAAACAGATTTGCTATCTCAAATGAAGTTGACAGTAACCAAAGATGTGACAATGGTATATTATTGGATGTTAATACTGACTGTACAGCGGTGACTCATTCCAAGTCTAAACAGTCTATCATGCTTTTATTACTGGCTTTAATAGCTTTCAGGAGACGTTTAAAAGCATTGTCAGACCAACGCAAATATGACCACCATTTATAGCTCACTGTGTCAACAGAATAACTATTTTACTTCCAATGATACCAGTATTTAGCGGCAAGGACAGCCCTTAAGACGCTCACAGTTTTACTCATCGTAATTGTATTGTCTCCTAAACCAATTCAATGGCTGTAATGCCTGGTACTTCCTTTATGAAGACCCGAGGGTTTTTTTTTTTTGTTTTTTTCCTTTGGTTCAGTGACTGTAGCGCCACAGCCCGAGGACTTCTGTCAGCAAATGTTCTGGCTTTGCATCCCTTCCAGAATGTGATTTTGAAGTTTATGCAGACTTTGACTTGCAAATACGCAAGCATAACACTCAGTGTTTTAAATAAACCGCATCATAACATGGAAAAAAATGTATATGTATATATCATTTGAATGGGGCCCATTTGAATTCAGAACAATTTGCACAGCATTTCCATGTATTTCGCATTAATATTGTGTGTGTGTGTAGTAGAATCAAAGGCTGTGTATTTTACAAATGAGGAGAAGTGCTGCATAATTTGTGATATTGACTCAAAGGTGCCTGTGGAGGGAGGTAGTGATGGAGCGAGCTCTGCTCTTTTCCCACAAAGCCGCAGCCTGAGCAGGTCTTTGGCAGGTCTTTGGCAGGTCTTTGGTCCTGAGCAGGTCATTGGCACAGAGGTCAACCACTGCAGGTAAGCCTGGACACATGTCTGTGGTGAGATGGCTGCAGTGCAAGGGCTCTGTGATGGCTGACTGTGCCCCTTCTTTATGGCAGATTTTAAGTAGGCACAGACATGACGGTGTGTGTGTCTGTGTGAGTGTGTGTGTGTGTGTGTGTGTGTGTGTGTGTGTGCGTGCGTGCGTGTGTGTGTGTGTGTTGGTGTGTGTGTGTGTGTGTCTGTGTCTGTGTTGTTGTTTGTGTGTCTTCTGTGTGTGTCTGTGTTGTTGTCTGTGTGCGTGCGTGCGTGCGTGCGTGCGTGCGTGTGTGTGAGAGAGAGAGTGTAGAGGTAGTGGGGATAGCCCAGAGGCACTCATTGCCCTTGGGAAACCTGCTTTAGGGGAGTATCCCTGGCCTGGGAGCAGGTGCTGGTCCCTGGAGTAGTGTGGTGCAGTTATCAGAAAGGGGGAAAAGTGCCTGCGTGAAGAGGTTCTGCTGGGGGGTAATCTCTTTTAGGCCAGGCTTTGGCCGGGGGAAAGGACTCCTGGTGTCCCATAAGGATTTTCCAGCTCTGTGCACGACCCCCCCCACCCCCAATGGCACTTCATCTACGCCCCCGTTCTTTTGTGTGTTCCCTCACGCCCGCAATGCAAAACCCCTCGCACTGCCTCCACTATATTAAACAGTCAATTGAGTTTTTTCTCTCTTTTTTTTTTATTTCCTTCTCCCTCCCTCCGTGCATTCAGAACGATCACCATAATAACATCAATGTTTCTTTCATTCCTAGAGCAAAAAAAAAAAAATAAAGAAAAGAAAAATGAAAGAAAAAAAAACCCAGTGTCTTGATTGTCGCAAAGGCACAAGCTGATAATTGCCTTCCTGACCGAGGAGATTCAGTCCCTCCAGCACCAGCAAATAGCAATGGAGGCATTTTAGAACCTTGTATAAAATGTGTACCCATTTTATGTGCACATATATTACAGTGCGTATGAATAATACATAGTTAAGATACTTAATGGATATACTGGGACTAGTCTAAAATAAAACCAAAATCCATTTGGTCCTCCCTGTAGTAAATCTAATGCTTTGTCCTTGGGCTAATTTTCAGCCAGGGACTGTGGATGTGTGGCAAGGAAAGGGGGAAGGGGGGTGTCGGGCTGGAGGGTTGGGGGGTGCGATTGGGGCGCGGGGTTAGATGGGATATGGTAGGCTGAGAAACAAAGCCAGGAACTCCAGCGCCAGTGCTCCGCCCCCCACCCCCCCCCCCCAAACCTCTGAGCAGCTGCCGCCTCTGAGCCCGGAGAAAGTGAAGGCAGATGAATCAATTTGGCCTGTGGCCCTAAAGTGCACTCCTCGGTGCCCCGGCCCGCGCGGGGGGATAATGAGCCGATAGATTGAGCCGGCGCTCCGGCGGCCCAGAGGTGGCGCGCCGCTGGGCCACTGGGCCGAGCCGCTGGGTTAATGGGGGTGAGGGTCCTTCTGCACAGGGCACTTTTCAGAACAAATTAGAGGAAGGATCTGTATCCTTTTCGGGAACCTTCCCCCCCCACCCCGAAACCTCCCCACGACTGTCCCCCACGACAGTGGCAGCCTCGGAAGGGAGCCAAGCAGAGGTGGGGGAGTGGGGAGGGCTGGAGGGGTGCAGACCCGGCACAGCGATTTACCGTAATGCTGGCTGACACAGAGAGTATGGCCCCACCGGTAGAGCACAGATGACAGGTGAAGGGAGGGGGGTTGAGGGAAGGGGGGAAGGGGGCGGTGGTGAGGGTTTCCGATTTGGCTCTTTTTATGGTTTAAGAGACGAAAGCCCGGGAACCCCTCCGAGGTAAACGGGCCCTGAGACGGCTGCCCTACAACTGCAGGGGGATCAAAGGGCCATTAAAACAAGGTATCCCACCGCTGACACCAACGCTCCCAACCGCCAACCCTCCCCCCCCCAACCCTGCAGAGCTGAGATTGATCGACATGGAGGAGGAGTGTGGGGGACAGGGTTAGCCCAGCACGAACACGTGCTCTAAGGAGGGGGCTCCACAGGCTGACAGGGCTAGCCCACTAGCTGCTCGCGAGCGCTAAACCCTCCGCAGTTCTGTGCAAATGAGCAGACCCAACTCAGCACTCAACTTGGGGAAAATTAAGAAGCTAGAGGGCCCTTTGAAGATAATTAAAGAGCACAGAGCGGGGCCCCGGGAGAGAGTCCGTAGAAACGCTCAATACTGAGACTAATGGAGCTAATTTCCAGCGCATTATTCATGTAAAACACAGACGTTTCTTGTGTATTTATGTTTCCACTCCTTTTTTTTTTTTTTTTTTTGTTTAAAAAAAAATAAAATAAAAAAAGCCAGCCACGTTCTTGAACACTCCAGTTTAACCTGTTTAACCTTGCCCTTGCGCTGAGCATTCCAATTCCCCGCCGCAGCAAGGGAAATAATCTGTCTACAAAAAAACGAGGCTGGGAGAACAAAGTCGGTGGCTAAGGCTAACGTCTAACAGTACATTACAAAGACTTGACAGCGAACAATGTAACCGTGGTGGAGTCATGTTGACCTTGATCCTCCTTTTTTTTTCTTCCTTGCTGAAACCACCAAAGAGGAATTAAGGCCTCAGAGGACATCTTCCTCTGAACGGATGAGCGTTATGGACTTACCCGGGGAGTCAATGCGGGAATCAAGGGAGGCACAGAGAGAATCAAAGAGCCAATTTACACATCGGCCCAGGCTTTATCTGCCAGCTTAATCACCACCAGTCAGGGTGCCGGTTCCTGTCAGAGGCGGGTGGAAATTCGGCCTGGCGTTGAGTTCAATTTTGCACGTCCCCCAGAACAATAGCTTAGAAAGTAAACACTTCTAACAGACCGCATTATTGAGCTGGATGGTTAATTAGGCCTTCGCTTTTGATCAATAATCAGTCTGATTGCCGGCTCAGATGCATAATAAGAGGACTCGAGGGTTTGTAAACACTTTGGTTTTTTAATTTGCCGGAGCTGACGCTCCACAAACAAAGCAATCAGCCCCACCGCTTTTTTTTTTTTTGCAGCACTCGACGGCGACGTGAACCTGGCGCCTCTGCCCCCCAAACCCCCCCGCCCCCGCCCTCATCTGGATGTTTCTCCTCGTGTTGCTTTCCACAAAAACATCAAGCTCCGTCACCTGTTTGGAGATTGTGGGACTGATTACAGTTTGTGGCCCAGGAATATAAGGGGAGGACGGAAACACTCTTTGTGTTTGTTTCTTTCCTGTTTGTTGTTGCCCTAGATGGAATGTTGTGTACTGCTCTAATTACCATCAGCTGAGCAACCAGCAAAATGATTTCACCTGTTTATATTTTTGTGTATCAATCTATTTATATGCGGTGAAGTTGAGCTGCAGCAACCATGGCTGGTGTCTGTCTTACAGCCGAAATTTATTTACTCAATCAGACCCAGTCTCTTTGATAGCGCATCCAGTTCAATCAAAACAGCATTTTATATCACAGCATAATTATCTGTCAGCCTGCTATATTTTATTAGAGACAGGCGAAGGTACCCTGTGGAACATGTCCTTTTCATTGTGAAATGGAATAGCGTACGTCCTTGAAGAGACTGCGTTAGTTTTTATTGGATCGTATGTGCAGGTAAAGAAGGCTAAGTGCATTTAATTGAATCTCGCCCTCTTTGTTTATCTGAATTTTGTTTGCATTGTGGTAGCACTTTGGTGCTCTGTCCCTGCCCGTTCTGTTGCAGAGTGGTAATTTATTTACCCAATCAGAAAGACCCTGGCCAGGGTTGGTTAGGGTAATTAAGGGGAATTGTGTCCATTTGGCTTGCTGCTGGTTGGCAGTAGGGCATGCAAACATCCCAGCTTTCCTGGTGGCCAGGTGGCCAGGTACAAGGGCCTGTCAGATCAGCTGATGACCCATTTAATTCTACCCAGCCGGGGGCCATAATTGATATTTACCAGGAAAGGTTAATTGTAGCAGTGATCTGCTTAATTTACAGTGGAGAGCGGGGGAGGTGGGCAGGAGGGGGAGGCCGGGCCAGGGTGGGTGGGGGGTGGGTGGAGGGAGGCAGACCACAATGCTACCATTTAGCACCACAAGGGACTAACGCCTCAGTGCTGTCCTTCAAATGGATTACACGCCCCCCACACACACACACAGACACACACAAAGCACCCCCCACCCCTCAACCCTGAGTCCTTCCCTGCCTTTTATGCTCCTTGAGGATCGTGTGATGTGTTTTTCCTTTTTTTTTTTGGATGCTTGTGCACCTGCAGTAGAGGCTTACTCCCCAGTGCTGTTCCTCTGTGATCTGTGCGGCTGCACCAACCAGCAAGGGGGTGCCAGAACCAAAGCCTTAGACATGGTGATGGGGGGGGGGGGAAAGAAGGCAAAAAATTCCATTTATTATTATTATGTCTTATCGGCAGATTGCTATCGGCCTGGCAGATAAAAACAAAAGCTAATGTGATCGTGAAGGTCATCGTCTCCAGGTGAACAGTTTGGTTAATGTCGTCGTGGCTTTGCATGTATTCAAAACCCAAACAGATACTCTGGACCAGGGCAGTCGGTTTCCAAAGCATTCTCTCGCAACCTCATCTTTTGCATTCAGCCTATACCTTTAATAGGAAAAGTAAACATACTTTTCCTATTAAAACAAGAAAACATACCTACAAAAATAAACAAGCTGTACAGAGCACTATGAAAATCGATTTTAAATGCTGAGAGTTTCTCTGGTCGTATTTAAAAAACAAAAAAAAAGACATTGAGTGTTCTCAATGCTGGTGTCAATACATAACTTGGGTTTCTAGGTCATGCAGCTGAGGCGAAAGCCCTGTAGTTGTGGATATTGCAAGGATTGTGGGTAAATGGAAAGCGTAGCTGGGCCGAACAGCCTGTTCTCGCCGTCGTGCCTTCTCATGTTCTCATGTTCTTTGTTGTTTTCCAGGCGAAGGGGCTGCTGGGAAGGCCCGGGAGGACCAGCGAGGATGAGGCGGTGCAGGAGATGAACAGACCCCAGAGGAGTAGCTCCAAAGACCACTTCAGTGAGGTAAGACCGTCGCTTAGCAACCAGGTACGCATGTCACCTCACCAAAGACTCTGCAGTCTCACCAGGTACTCAGCCCTGTGTTCCTTAGGGCCAACTCCAACCAAACTCGCCTCAAGACCTTCCTCAAGCAAATACTCGAAAAGCAGTAGAACACCCCTTGTTGGCTCAGTAACAAACCGGGTAGTTATGTCATGTCTGTAATTTATGCATCAACCTCATTTTCGGGGGAAGTCAGAAAATTTACTTTGGGCCAAAACTCGACTACGTTCAGAGACGTCAGCTGATGGACTCGAATCGTTTCGCGGCACCATTTTCGAACCACAGAATGTGATACGTAGTGGGGAAAAAAAAACGGGAAAAGTCAAATAGGCCTTTAACAAGAGATCTACACCTCCCCACTATCAACATTTAAGGAAAAAAACAAACCCAACACAGCCAGCTACTCGTAAAGTCGCCGTCCACTGAGTCGTGTTCAGGGCAGAGATGCCACGGTATGAGACTTTGATGGTATGATTATAGCATGGGGAAATATCATGGCGTGATGTTTTTTTAAGCGCAATTAATCATGAAACATCCCAAGTTCAGCACCTGTACCTGAACTTGTGACCTGCTCCGGAATGAGTTCATGACCTGTCCAGGTCCCACCCTGTGTTTTTCCATATGTTAACAATCCTCAAGTTTTGTTTTTTTTTTTTTTTGTTTGCTTGAGAAGGTCTGGGGAAGAAACTGGGTAGGGAAGGAGTGCAGGGGTGTGATGGCTGGCGTAAAGGATAAAGTAATGCAATTGAGATAGAAGCAAGTAATGAGAATTAATGCAAAATCCCATGTGGCTAGTTTTAAATGAATGTAGAATATGCTTCCTAACTAATGCCTGTCAACCAGCGCTCCCAAACCCCAGTAAATTCAATCAGACAGTTCATTTAGCTGCAGAGAGAAGAAAAAAAAGTGAACAAAAAATGAAAAAAGAGCTCAGCTTCTGAGCAAGTGCGATTGAGGGAAAAAAATGACAGGAATAAAAAAAAGAGATTTTTTAATGAACTTATTAAATGCGTTGTGTAAGCTATTCAGAATTCCAAAAAAATCAGAGAGAGCGACAAAAAAAAACCTCCCCCCCTCCTTTATCCGCCTCTCTTTCCTTCTCTTCTCTCACTTTCTTCGCCCTTCTCTTTCTCATGAATTTGTGTAAAAGGCTGTTTTTTTTTTTAATGAAAAAGTCAGGAGGAGAAGGCGTCCTCGGCAGATAAAAGGGAGATGCCAGTTGACAGCTCTGACAGGGAAATGCGACAGTGAAAAAAGAGGAAAAAAAATGTGGAAAATTGCGGGCTGTAATGGCTGACGGTGTTAGATACGGCACGTCTCTCTAATCTCCTGCCAAATAAATGGTGCGAAAAGAGGATCGCTGCAGCCCTGCCATCTCTATCTGACTATCTGTCTGTGCTTGACACTGTCTATGTTTCGCTTTCCTGTGCAAAAAAAAAAAAAAAAAAAAAGGCTTGTCCTTTGCTGGTTATTTTTTAAAAACATGATTACTGACTGCTTGTATAGAGTCGTTGAAATCATTTTTTTTTTTTTTTTTTTTACTGTCAGGAGATGCATGTTAATTAGTGTAAAAGCTAAATGAAAAATCTGAAGGCCTTTTTATGGCTTACACCCACTTCAAACTCACTCCAGCCAACGTATTTTAGCTCTGCGCGAGGCCAGCCTGCATGCAAATAAAAGAGATTTCTGTAGGATCGACAGAGAGGAAATAGAGATTAATGTTGTTTTTTTTTGTTGTTTTTTTTCCTGTGTGAAAACAGCCATGCATTAATTAACGCCACATAAAACCATGCGGATATATGTGCAAGCACACATGCACACACGCACACATGCATACATGCACACAGGTTGTGTGTTTGTCCCTTGTTACTGTATGGTCAGTCCCTGTTCTACCCGTGAGGTCTTTTTTACAGGTTTGGCTGGGTTCTGAAATCAGACGATGGAGGAACGGATGTAAGGGTAGTTTTGCTAGCATCTGTGTACATGTGCAGGAGGAGAGAGGGGTGACCCTGAGGGGTGGGGGGATGGGCAGGTGAAGGGGGAGGGTGGCACCCACCAACTACCGTCATGGGGCCTCCGGGCCCTGTTTTGGCCCCCACACCATTCTGCTCGGCTGGGCCTTGATTGGCCGCTCTACAGCTCCCCGGAACCTCAAAAAAAAACCAACAGTCTGGCCCCCGGGAAGGGGAAGATGGGGGGGGGGGAGGGCTGGGGGAGTCTTTGCAGCTCCGCCCCACTTCTCACCGCGGCTTTGAGGAGCCATGGGACGGGGCGTGGAAACGGGAGAGGATTAGGGGGTGGGTGGACCAACATTTCTATTCTCTGGGGCTGTTTGGTTAACCCTAAAAACGCCTGTGGCATGGTTAAACCCCCCCCCCCCACCACCACCACCACCACCAAACACGCCCAGCTTCAGCTCATCCCCCCATGGGCGGAGCCCTTAAATCCTTTTGAAGTCCTCAGTGCTGCAGAAATCTATAGAGACCCATGTATAATAGCTTTTAAGAGAAAGTGTTTAGCTGCATCCTGACCCTGTGACTCACGGTCCAGTGACGATTTAATGGATTTCTTTTTTTCTCCCCCCTCCACCTCCTTCTCTTCACCCTGCACCAAATCGAATGGATTTTCCTCATTATCTTTAAATAAGCCTCTCCTTGCTGCTTTTTTATTTTTTTTCCCCTTTTTTTTACCCACCCGAGAATACGGCGCTCTGGCTTTGAAAGAGTCTCCGTATAGTTAAGCTAATTCTAAACATTTGTACCCTCGACACCACACCACACACGCCATAACCCCTCTCCCCCACACTCACACTCACACACACACACACACACACACCTTCAGCTATACCCTAAGCCCAGCACCCCCCATCCACCCCTCCCTCCTTCATTACCAGCCAGATGCCCCGTGCCCTGCACTTCCCCTCCCTCAGATTTCAGTAAAGAGAGAGGCCCGAACTGAGAGGGCTGCGGCCCTATTTCATTCCCGCAGAGCCGGCTTTCTGGTTGCTGCGAGACGCTGACTTAATTGTCACGGTGGGGTGGGGGGGGGTGTGGGGGGCGGGCGTGGCTGCTCTCGAGCACTGGGGGTAGGGTGGGTGGGGTTGGGGGCTCCTTGATAAGAGCTGACTCACGGAGGAGGAGAGAAAAAAGAGGAGAGGTGGCAGAAGGCCTGTGGGGGGGGTGGGATTGAATTCTAGGCAAGACTAAAATTGGTCTAGCAGAAAAGACACCTCCTGAGACTGCAGTGGAAATTGCCAATCGAAGAGAGGGAAAGGAAAAGAGGAAAGAGAGGAGGAGGGCTGGGGATTTGGAGACTGGTATTCTGACTGTTTCCAGGGTTCTCTATACCTGCCTAGTTAAGATTGGGAGGGTGGGGGTGGAGCTTTTACCCTCTTCCTGTTTGTAGCTCTGGCCTAATGTTGGAGGAACGTTGAAGCCGGGACTCAAGCAAACATAGGCCAGGATTCAGTCAACATAATTTGGCTCATATTTATGCAAGTTTTTATCTTCACCAACACAGTTTGGCAAGTTCAACAGTCATGAAAATTAACTCACAAAACTTGTAGAGAAAAAGTATAACTCGGCTTCAATTGTAAGTAAAAGTTAAGGCCTAATGTTGGCTCAGTCCCGAGCTGGATCCGAAGCGGGCTGCTATATCGTGCATACTGAATTCAGTTGAAATCGTACTGCTCTTGCGTCACTGTAGTGCCTACTGTGTGTCATTTTTTCCAGTCTTCAGTGACTGGGTGCCTCCAACTGATGTACATCCGTCCTCATGAAACCAGAAATTTGCTCTTTCATTCGCTCATTCATTAGTCTACTCATTGGCAAAAATGTTCCTAAAACTTAATTCTTGTTGGTGTTTTTCTCGCAAATGGAGAGAAAACTTGCTGGATGTTTTTTGCAGGTAAAATAAGAAAGCCAGAAGTACTGATGTTGCATTTCAAAGTCTGTTTTGATTGAATTTCATATGCACTTAGAGACTGAGCATGTTTTATCGGGTCCTCGCCTACCAAGTATACAACATCATGGTATGTTACTTTAATCACTTAACTGACTAATGTGGGGACATGCCCTCCTCCAGGTTGTTCAATGGCATTCCTGCACAATGTTTATCCATAGTGTCTTAAAAATGATATCCTTGCACAAAAGTGAACATAAGCCATGATCATAACTAGCAGGCAGATATAAGTCACACTGAACTGAACTTGTACCGGATGCTAAGATGGTGCTGCTTCCTCGTGGCCTCAGCTGTGTCTTAATCGCAAGGCAACTGCATTTTCTGACACACCAAGTCTCTTCATCCACCGCACACTTTCTTCAGTAAAACCGAATCATCATAACGGTTTCGGCACAAAAACGATCACTCTGCCTCGCATATATAACCCACCTCAGTTAATTCTCTAGTATAGCTATTACTATTACTGTTACAACTTTATTTTTGTGTAATAAATATATGACTGCAAGCAATTTATTACATGGGGAAAGCACTTTCCAATGTTGGGAATGGCACTGGCTGTCATTGTTTTTGGAGGAATTAATGTTTTTGAGGTTGCTGCAAAGACTTATGGGATATCCTGCTTATCCAAGGATAGATTGTATGCTGCCAAAATATGACATCTTAAAAAATAATGTTCTTTTTGTTTGGATGACTTAAGCTTGGAACATGCCTTGTAAGCACAAGCATTAACAAAAAAAACAAGGAAAAAAAAGGTCCCCTTCACAGACAGATGCCTTGCGATTTAGGCGGCAGACCGGGCCTGTCGAGAACTTCGCAAAGGTCACCGCTGTTCTCTTTCTCTCTCCTCCAACAGAGCTCCACTCACTCGCTGTCGGGACGAGGCTATTCGGTAAGTGACATTTCTGTGCTTTATGGCTTCAGCGGGAGAATTATAATCTCGCCATTGCAGAGTTTATGGCCCGCATCGTTAGACATTTTAATTCTGCTAAATGGAGTTATGGGGAAATCATGATATTAGGGACGTTACTTTTGGATGACAGACTGATTAAATTGCGCAAAATTGTCCCGCTGTGTTGGAGGTAAAAGTACCTGATATCTTTTTTAATGCTCATCACATACCCTCTACTTCAGCACATTAAGGATCAATGCCTGTCCATATATATAGTCGTTGCCAACATCTAAGCATCCCTTAAATTAGTCGCCTGACATTATTTCTATGCTGCTCTGTCCTGTAGCATGAACGATTAGCTTGACGGATCCTCTTCATTGATTTTGTTCTTATTCGTGTCGCTTGGCCTACCTTCTTTATAGCATCTCATCAGTTTTGCCTTGTTTCTTCGAAACTTTGACTTTGATGGTATTTTCAGTGTAGCTGTGTTGGGTAAAAACTTCCTCTACAGAATTAAGAGTGTCTCATCAAAACTGGTTTCTGACTAAGAGCATCGGGGATGACATTTTTCGCGATTAGCCAAAATAAAAGCAGATTTTCATCTCTATTCTGGGGTAGCTAGTTGTTGGGTTTGTTTCTGAATATTCTCTCTTGCTATCAGCTTTCAAAGAATGTAAAGCTGTGAAAGTTGTTGGTTTTATGAGGGTTCAAGTTAAATAATATAAATATAGCATAAACACATAGCATTTAATTGTTAATCAGGAAAATCGCATTCTTGGCCGAAATGATTGTGGTGCATTTTTGACTGGAGCTGCACTGAACTAAACTGTGGATGAGACCGATACCACAGTTAAACTCAACTGAGGAGAAAAGGAGAAAACTTCAAACCAGTGGAGAGTGAGAAAAAGAAGCGAGCACAGAGGTCCAAAACAAAGCGAAGTTGAAACACTTTGATCTGTGCAGATTTTTTCCCCCTACAAGGGCAGAAAGCGAAAAAGAGAGAAAATGTCAGTCTGTTATGGCTGAATGTTCAAACGCGAGGGCGAAAAAGCCAATGAAACCGACCATGGAGAGATCTTTCTGGAGGCCTTCGGCTTAGCTGTCACCTCTAGTCGGGTGGAAGGAGCCCTTGTCTTCATCGGGTACTGCTGAAGGCAGAGAGAGCGAAAGAGAGAGAGAGATTAAGAAGAGAGAAAAATATTTCTGGGGCAGGAAGTCTCACGTTGTCAGTGTCTGGATCACCTATCGCAGCACGCTATCTGTGGCTTAGCTTCCTGGGGTGCTTGTGGGCAGATTCTGGTCCCCAACCCCCAGGTGCAAGCACCGCTCTGGAGGTGCAAGGCCCCTTATCTGCTGACACTCTGGGCTCTGTGGTGAGGAGCTGAGCCCGTGGGGGGGGGGTGGGGGGCAGGCGTTGGGGTATGTAGGGGGTGGGGGGGCCACCCAGAGGCACCTGGGAGAATCTGCAGAGGAGATGAGCTGGCAGGAAGAGGGGTAGACGCATGATGGAGGCTGCGGCGGGAAGAAGAAACCGAGTTATCTGATGGCCGGAGCGCAAACTCAGATCTCAATCTCCCCATCTCCAGACTCGCTTCTCAGAAAACCGTCAGTCAGGGCAAGTCTCCTTTTTTTAATCTGTCACCAGCCACTAAGAAGCAAAAAAAAACAAATCTCATTTGACAGTTTGTTTTCCTCTTCTACAGAAGATAACGCCCCCGTTGCCTCTTCCCGCCATACGGCTCCTACATTGCCCGAGAGGGCTGTTGCATTTTGAAAAAGGTTCACAGCAAGAAAAAAAAAAAGAAAGAAGAAAAAAAAAACACCTACATGGAGAAACATGAAGGAGGGAGGGGAAGAGAAAACAAACAATATTTCAGCTTTGGATATCATCATAAAAAAAATGAAATAAAAAAATGAAACGACTCAAAATAGCTTTCATGGTTTCGGTTTTCAGAGCCATACTTCATTTCGTTTTATTGCTCTCGGAGCCAAGATTCCGCAAAATAAATCTATTTTTGAAGCACATATTGCCGTTGGTTAGACCAACCAGCGGTTAGACCCACAGAGGACGAAGAATCCGCCACACAGGTAGGAAAAGTGTGCGGGCACAGATAAGAGTGACTAACAGACCTCATTATCTTGTGAAGGGAGACTGTTGCAGATGGTGATCTTGCTCCTAAAATGTCTCTTTTAGTAAGTTGAACTTTCTTAACGAATCACAGAGACACGTGATAATCATGACACACAGCTTTGCCCTGCTCCCACTGTCTGTCTACACCATGCAGTATATGAGCGACTTCTTTGATTGGTTGATGGTCTACTTCCATCTCCAGTGATGAAATTAATTTATTTATTTTAAAGATTCATTTTTTGGGATTTTTCCACCCTATTTGAGGGTCACAGTAGAGAGACAGAGAGGAAATGCAGGAGAGAGAGAGAGAGAGGGGAGGACATGCCTCAAAGGGCCCAGGCCAGGTTCAAGCCTGGGCCGCTGTGGTAAGGCCTTGGCCTTATGTGGTGCGCACTTTACCGGTTGAGCTACCGGTGCGTCCCCTCCAGTGAATTAAACATGGAACATACACATTCAGTACCACTAAATCACATATGAGGAGAGATAAACGGCATACAGGGAGAGAAGGGGGAGGGGTCATGAAAAAGGTCATTTTATAAAAGTATTATTTTAGTTATTTTTGTGATTATGTCAAATTTTTGCTTAACTGTCATAGGTGTCAGAGAATTTGTTTGTACTTCACAACCCCCCCCCCCACCCCCCCACCCCGTGGTACACA
This sequence comes from Albula goreensis, assembly GCA_022829145.1. Lineage (NCBI taxonomy): Eukaryota > Metazoa > Chordata > Actinopteri > Albuliformes > Albulidae > Albula > Albula goreensis. The sequence goes on from CM040744.1 coordinate 41,714,283, forward strand.
TTCACTGCTTGTTTAGATGAGTTCTGCATTTGTAAGGGAGAGGAACTATGGCCCATGGGTTGCTGAACATCAGCACCTGCCGTGGTCTGTGTGGGGTCAAATGAGAGCTCAGGTGCTTTCCCTCCCCTCAGCGAGATGTCAGACCTCCGAGCGCGAGACATAAACGTTGCGTGGGAAGCCACCGCTGGGGAGAGACTCCAGGAGCAACGATTGTCACGGGATGGCGAGTGCTGACTAACAGAGATAGCGTGCCTTGCTGTCTGCCTGACGAAGATGGATGGGGAACAGTATATAAGTGTGGTGTCTTTCTCTTTCTCTCTCTCGCTCTCTCTTTCTGTCTCTCGCTCTTAAGGCTTATTTTTGTAGCGGTTGTATTTTTGCGTATTTTAGGCGGTATCTTAAACAGTCCCTGTTTTGCCTGTTTTTTATGGTGGAGATGAGGCCTGGTGATTTATCCCCCTCCCTGGAACTCTCGATAAACGAGCGGCCCCGTGCGTCTCAGCGGAAGGGGCTTAAACAGACAGCGAAATGTCAGAATACCTCCGCGGCCGCTATCCGCCACCAAATCTCTCCCGCCAGCCAGAGAGAGGAAAAAAAAAAAAGTGGGAGCGGAGAGAAGGAGACGGTTTTTCAATAAACGGCTCCCGTTTGACTGAGATGAGGCGATTGGGCTTCCCCGCGGATAATGTCGCTGAAGGCTGCAGACTGCCCCTTTCTGATAAGGCAGGCCCCGCCCGGACGCTCCGCGTGGGTTTGAGCTCACCACGAGCTCACCCCCGCCCCTCCTGACTCCCACCCCCACCCCCCTTCCAAAAAACCACTCAGCCCCTTCATCTGGTATTCACCTTAAACTCCTTTCAGATGTACATATCCCGAGAAACAAAACATTGTTTTGTTCAAATTACGCCTGTTTGACTTTTCATCTGATTGCCCCCTTTTTTTATGGTAAATGTGCCGAAAATTGGCCCTGGAAATTTTCGAAAAGCATTTAGAAAGCATTCGTGTCATGCGAAAGTGTGTTCTGGGAAAAAAAAAAAAGAAAAAAAAACATTAAGAAGAAAAATCTCTTTTTCTTCAGAAGTCATTCGTGACATGACCCCTGGTCAAAGAAAATGCAGGCATTGTTCTGAAGTGATGTTTTGAAAGATCTTAATCAAATGCATGGATTATGTCACATAGTTAAAATCCATGCTGTGTTTAAAATGTCACGGTACATTTAGAGAAATTTGTATTGCTTGCATTGCACTGAATGTTAGGGAGGAAAAACATTATGATGTAGCCATGGAAGCTTTTGAATAAGACGTAATGTCTGATGGTTGTGTACTTGACGGTCGTTGAGTTGTTGCTACGCGTTCTGTACAGCTGTTGCTCTCTCTCTCTGTGCCTTAACCCCCTTAATGAATGAATATATCATGTTAAATCGTGGCCTGACGTGTTCAAATATGGAATTATTTTGTGTAAAAGCAAGTTCCATGTCAATACAGCTGCATGCACAATGTGTATAAGCAATTAGTACACAATGATATTTAATTTGACCGATGTGAAAATTTATGGATAATATATCATAAACACAAATGAGATTTGGTGCATTATTTCTTCAGAATCCAGAAGTTGAATGACATGAGAGCAGCTCCCGTGTTGCGTTATGTCAAACCAGTAGCACGACTCTTGCAATAAAAAACGCAGTTTCACTTCAGTTTTTTCCACGTGTTTCATGTTTGCCCCCAAACAAATGGATGTGGCTGTTTTGAGGTGTGTGGCGCTGAGACGATATGATCAGCAGGCACAGTAAGTCTTGACTAATGCAATACAGCCAGGACACAGGTACCACTTTCCATTTCCCCCACTGCCCCCCCCAGTGGTGTTTTTGGTCCCGGCTCATAGGTGTCCGCCATTCCGCCAGCCTCTCACACACGGCGAAAATTAGTAAAAGGAGCCAACAGCCCAGCGGGACTGGCTTAGAGTTCTGACACCGGCCTGGGCTTAACTGCTGGTCTGTTCCTGTCGGGGTTAGCAACAGAGGGTGTGTGTGTGTGTGTGTGTGTGTGTGTGTGTGTGTATGGGGGGGCTGAAAAAACCTATTTGTTTATGCCTGTGTGAGGGCCCTGCTTTGGAGCAGCGGCCTGCTGCGCCCCCTCTCACCGGGGACCCTCACCGTTGCCGCTAGCAACAGATAAAAATTGCTGTTAACCACAGCGGGGTCCACAACACATCAATCACACGCCCCAGATGAAGGCCTGCAGGTTTTTGGGGGCCCATTGAATGACTGTTGTGTTTTTTTTTTCTTTCCTTTCCTTGCCTTTCCTTTCCTCTCTCTCTTTCTTTTTTGAAAGATGCTTTTCCGAGTGACTGCACAACCCTATGGTACGACGAGAGTCAGCATTCACTCAGTCACTCAGTCATTCAGTCATTTTTGGCCCTGGACACCTTTTGATTTTGGTTTTGTTTTGTTTTTCTAAAGAGATGGTGGAAGGATGGAAGGGGCGGGCAGTTGGGTGGTGGGGGGGGTGGGGGGCACTTTACAGTCCATTAACACAAGGGCCATTCTGGTCGAGGCCTTTGGAATGAAAGAGGGGACATGGTGGATCAAGGACTGGTTTCTGAAAGACTCTAGCCCGGCCCATCCACGCACTCAAGCTAACTCTCAGCCGTTTCCCGCCCACTTAGCTTTTAACTTGCGGTCTGTAATCTGAATTTATGGTCTATGAGAAATCATGCACACTGAGATATCTTCATGCATGTTGCTTGTACTTCAATTGCAGGGTGTTTTAGGAAGATAAGATAAGCTTCCAAGAGTCATTTAAAAAACTTTCAGATATGTGGTATCAAACATAATCAAACTGTTCCACTTGTTTTTGTCACCCATTTTTGCATTTCTGACCTGCTTTTTTGATGTTGGATGCCTTTCATATAAAATTTGAAGCCTTTTTTATGTGCAAGCTTGTGCTGAGATAAAGCTAAGCAGATGTAATTGCCGTGGTGACCCATGATAAAATATAAAGCTGATATTATATTTAATGGCCAGGCGTTAGGTATGCTGTTGGAATGTGACTTTAGAGTCTGTTTATCTTTGTGATCATGTGCCACCATTACACTTCAGCAGATGGGGAGGGGTTAGATTTGCCTATGCAAATCACCTTTGATTGGCTCCGCCCTCAGTCTTGGTTTCCAGGTTTCCGTTTGCGTTGACGCCTTCATTGCTCAACTGCGTCAACCTCCTGGCACACACAAAATGTTTGCATGGTAACCAGAAAGGCAAAAGGCAGTTGAGCAATGAAACAATGGAAAAAAAAAAAGGATCTTTGTTCATTTTCGTCATTCTCACACGTTCATGACAGGGATCCACATCGTGTAGGCCTGCGTGAAGCCATTCCACAGCATCGTTCCCGTTAGCACTGCAGATGAACAAGCAGATGATGTCATCCCTCTGTTAGTTAGGTGCGCCACAATCAAGCCTCAATTACATACCACTTCCATATATAAAACCTTTAAATGCGGCCTTTAATGTCTTAATGAATGCTGTAATGAATACCCAGGGTGTTTGCCGATTCTCCTCGATGTTACTGTGCTTTTTTATGGTCCATTATAACATACAATTTGCTGATGCAAATTGCAATGCTTGAAATCATTATCCAGCTAAAAAAAAAACATCATAAATTAAACCTCCAATTACTATCATCTGTTTGTGCGGAGACTGATAGGTGGCTTTGTTTCAACGTGAGCGATGAGCGATGCCGGGCTGTTGACTGCAGGATAACATGAGTGCGGGCGTTTGTTTCGCGTAATCGTGAAGGTCGTTTTTTTTCCCCTCCCTCTCCTCTCTTCTCCTCCTTCCCGTCTTCCCTCCTCTAACTTAAAAGTCACATTAAAAGCTCATTAAGCTGGCTGTGCCATCTTGCATCAAGAACGTTTGCAGGGGCAAGAAAGAGTTTTTTTTTTTTTCTTTCTTTTTTTTTGCTTTTTTGATGTGAACTGATATAACCCAGCTCTTCAGATAGTCGGAGGCGGTTTCATCTGCCTCCGACTTTTAACAGGGAAGTTAATAGCATGTACAGCTCAATAAAATAAAAAGCTCTACCTTTACGGCTTCATGGAAGAGTAGTATTTTTGTATTAAAAATGGCGCCACCTGCTCTCACCCCATGGCGTTTCTCCTCCCCTCTCTCTCTCTCTCTCTCTCTCTTCCTCCACTGCCGCTGTTCTGCAACCTGATTATACAGCGCTGGGAACGCAATAAATCACCCGGATTTATTACATCGCAGCTTATTAATTCGGCCGCACGCATGCGAGACGCAGCCACCACTGTTTAAAGGGACAGGGCCCCCGGACCGCGTCAGGCGACGCCGCATCACCAAATCTGGCGGGTCTGAAATCTTTATTTTTTTTTCCTCTCTCACTCCTTCTTCTTTCGGAAGTTTCCGGAATAGTGATTCAAATTAAAGATTCTCTCTGCCTGGAGGCCCTTGGGCCTACCTCGCTGTGCCATGAGATCTTACCGTACCATTTTTTAATCATAAAAAAGCCGCATCAAACCTAGCTTATATCCCAGCCTGCCACCCACCCCCCACCTTCCCTCGACAATCCCCATCCCTTCCCTAACCACGCTTGTCATTCACTTTGCCTCAAATGCCCTAACGAGTGTTTTCCGCGAACAAACAGGAGACACCGTTGTGACAGCGGCTTTCTCCAACCCCCCCCCCCCCCCAAACGTAATCCTCGACCCGTAGCCAACCTCCACGAGAGAAAGGAAGAACAAAACGCCGAGCGACAGATTGCTGGAGGCGCCGAGCGGGCCTCCTCTGCTCTGAGACAAAAGGCCCGCAGGCCTCGCTGGAGCCCGATAGCTTCCATCACACTGTAAACAAAGCCTGAAATTAAGGCGAGCCCAAGGCAGTCAGGTTTTTACACTCCAGCTAAAATGTTTCTTTAATGGCCCTGGTGGATTCCACCGCTCGTGCTCCCGTTTCTGAGAGGTACGCACGTACACAGATGCTTCTTGTCGTACAGTATCAGGGTTGAAACAGTGTGTGTGTGTGTGTGTGTGTGTCTGTGTGCATTCTCTCCATACTTTGTGAAAATTTTCACACCTTTTGTCGCATCCTCCATTCTGGTATTTTTGTTATTTATTAGTGGAATTTGTGTCTTTATATTTTGATCAGTTTTCAATTGCTTTTGGAAGCTGCGGTTTAAAGAATTCACTGAAAACAGTGGCTTATATCATTCTCCTACTAGCTCTTCCCATCTCTCTGCTTCTCTTTTTCTCTCTTACATGCGCGTGTGCACACACACACACACACACACACACACACAGTATTCACACCTACATAGCCACATTCCCCCTTGGAATTCATTACATTTTTTAAAATGTTTTTTTTTTCCAAAGCTGATAAAAGTTTCCCCCATATAGATGCACATTGACAAACACGCACACTCGCGCACACTCGCACACACAATAAAAGTTACTAAGTAGGTCATGTTCTGCCATTCGTCTTCTAATGACTCACGAAACGCACAATTTCTTCCCTCCAAGCCCCTGAGCCCTGCTTGTGGGACTCCTGCCTCAACACTGTCGCTCATTTGATTTTTCAGTCGTGTTTTTTTTCCCCTCCATCTTTCCTTCTTCTTCTTCTTTTCCCTCGCTTTTTTCCCCTTTCCCTTCTCTCCGCCTCAGACAGAACAGACGTGTGACAACCCCCCCCCCCCCCAAACCCCCTCATGCACTCCTGTCTCTTTAAGAGTGGCAGGTAAGGTAGCCGGTTGCCGACGGAGACATGTAATTACCGCGCCAGCTGATCTGGCCCTGTTTATGGGGGGGAAATAAGTGTTAATGACAGTGTTGTTCCCTCCCTCGAGGCCTCCCTCTCAGCCAGAGCTGGGGGAGATGCTCATCGTCTTTATTAGCTACTTTATCTACGTTTTTTTTTTTTTTTTTTTTCCTCTCTCTCTACCCTTCTTTCCTCTGAAACGCGAAACGACGAAACGAGAGAGTGTCACGCTGCGGTTTTGACACCACAGTTCCCTGACACCTTTGGCCCCCGCTGTGGTTTTTTTTTTTTTTTTGTTATTCGTGCATCAGATCAGGGCCAGAGTGGAGGCGTCTGAGCACGCACAGCCCATTTCCTGTTATGCTGCAGAACAGGTGGGAGCGCAACAGAGTTTTTGGGGTGTTGGGGGTGAGGCCCGGAAGTTCAGAGATTCGAAAAGAGAAACCGTTTTGGTCAGGCCTGAGTGTCGCTGTGCGGTGGGAGAGCGCGTGGGCTGTCGGTGGTGTTGGAGGCCATTGAGTGGGCTGTCTGTCTGTCTGCTGCGGAAGTTTAGCCACTCACACAAACACCCCCCAACCCCCTTCTCCCCCCGCAACCACCACCCAAAAAATTCAGCAGAATGACTTACACAGCTTAAATTTATACACAGCGTCTATTTATACAGCTGGCTATCTTTGCCAATGCAATACAGCCTACCCTACAGCAAGGGTATAACAGCAGTGCACTACCTAGGAATTTAACCTGTGATCTCAGGAATCCACACGTTGCAAGACCAGCCCCATAAACACTAAATTACTCCCCCACCCTTTTTAAAGTTTGCGCTTAGATGAGGGTTGTGCGTAATTGCATCCCGGCGTACGCTGTTTACAAGCGCCTTGACTCCAGGTGCCCCTCCCCATCTGTGGCTGTCTCTTTCATTCAAAAAAATTAATAAATAATAAAAAAAAAAAAAAAAACAAAACAACTGGAGGCCGATACGGCTGTCACTGCACACGCGGCTGATGAAATTGCCATTTCCCTTCATATAGTGTGTCATTTTAGCCCTGTTTTCCCATGCAAATGCCAGTCTGCTGTTACGTTTCAGTCACTCGGTCCGCCAGACGGCCCGTCCTTTTTTTTTTTCAGTTGTTTTTGTTTTTTTTATAGCCTCTCCTCGTTGGCTCATCTCTGAAGGCACACCTGTTGATGTCCCAGCCACCTGTTTGGCTGCTTCTGCCCCCCCCTTGACTAACTGACCAAGCCGCATCTTGATTTATTTTAAGGCACCATCAGACATGCTCCATCAGACCGGGATCTCACTCAATTAACTTAATGCCTTCGGCCATTTTCTGAGATGAATCTCAACAGGAATCACAATTGATTTGCGACAAGTGGCTGACGAGAGGTGGAAAAAGAGACTGCGTTCACATCACAGTGGCCAAAAAGAGCAGTCTTTCACATCAGAAACAGTACCGTTTCATCCATCATAATTTTCCATTGTTCCATTATTATTTATGCCTGCTTTGATTGTCCGAATGAAATTGAGTTTGTCTCGGGAACAATTTTTGGTCTGATTTGAGTTTGTATTCTGAATATTTCATATTTCTCTGCTGCTCAAACCAATGCTGGCAAATACATGTCTCAAGCAATTAGAAGCAAAGGCCTTTATATGTATATTTAATAGATGAATTGAAATGAATGTAGTTGGGAAATTACATTCGGGTCTGTTTTATAAAGCCTCTGAAAATACGACTGTTGGTTTAGGATCAGGTCTCCTCTGGCTAAATCCTAATCTTATCCATTATGAGTGAAGATGCAAAACTGATCCTAGACCAGCACTTCTGCCCTGTGAATACAGGCCCAGATCTTTTCATGAGGAATTTCTAAGGCACAGTGGTTTGTGTGTTTTAAATTAGCCATTTGCATGGTAAGAATCACATTGTGTCAATGCCTGTTTTGACTAATTAAAATACAGATGATTTAGAAGCAATTCATGTGAGATACCATGCCCTAGGGTACAGCAACAGTGCCCTACCTGGGAATTGAACCTGCAACCTCTCCAAGCAGATGTCCCCAGCCACCATATTGCACTGATAGATTTAATGTCTCCATCTGATTTCAGTTAATATTTATGATTCAACCATGCATTAATAATCATATTCATAATCCAAATGGAAGAATTTGTTTTTGTTTGAGTTGATCTTTTGCGCATGGGACGCAGTTGTGTAATTTCCTCGGGAATCGTCGCATTTTGAAGAGGCTGCGGCTCATTGTTAATGTCTGCTGTTTTTCCTGCCTCGGCCCCGCAGTGCAGTGCTCAGTGCCAGTCCACCCGGGGTGCGAGTCTGAACCATAATTTACATTTCAGTCCCAAAACTCGCCTCCATCAGGATGGAACTGGCCGCGGCCATCGTTGGCGAATTCCAACAGAGGCTTCTCGTGGGAGTGCAGCTTCTTATGGTCACTGTCCAATTCTGCTTGGAAGGAAAACCCCTTATACCTACTTCACTTTGTGTGAGTAGCCAGCCAACAGAAACCTCCACTGTAGCCAGTTGCCAGACCCAGTCCTCTATTCTCAAAGTGTAGCAGAGTTGCACCTCTGATCTTGGATCAGTTTTTCTCCTTTAGCACATAATGGAGATGGTTTGGCTATGTTCAGAGGTAAAACTGATCCTGGATCAGTAGTCCCTTTGCTGAAACTTAGTATGAATATTGGCCTGATCATTTCCTGGTGTCTGTGAGTGGAAGGAAACAAGCTGACAGATCCTGCCAAAGAACTCACAGAAACCTTATTTGAGAATTCATCACATAGTGCACACACACGCATACACACTGTCACACACACAGATACGCACACACACAGACATAGACGCGTGCACACTCACACACACACGGATACACACGTGCATGCACACACACATGGATACGCACGTGCACACACACACTCACACACATAGACCAGTACACACACACACCCGCACACACACACTTGCCCCGCCTCCCCCCCTTCCGATCTGGAACAGGTCTGTGCAGGCGGGAGATTAACCTGGGCCCTGCTGTCCCTGCAGGCCCCCTGACTCTGAGCGCCTGGAGAAAGCCAATCTGGTACCCAGCCTCCCGCTCTGCCACGGCAGCAGGGTGCCCTGGCTGGCATCAGATTCATTACTGCTGCCAGATGGGCCGAGAATTAGATTCCAACCAACTCCCTCGATGGAGGGGCGGGCAGCGGGCGGGGGCGGGGTGTGGGGGGTGGAATGGGTGGAGGGTTGTGGGGGAGTGGGGGGTTGGTGGTGGGAAGGAAAAAAAAAAAAAAAGTAATGGTTTTTGTTTTCATTTACATTGCAAGTTATTACATTTTAATGTAACACCTCTGGGAGCCAGGAGCATTAAATGGCTGTTCTTGAATAAACGACACTAACTGCTAGCAAATGCTGGGGAGAAATGAAATTAGCGAGCGCAGCAATTTGGCACAGTGATTATTGGCTCCTCCGAGGCGGTGCCTGATGATTTAAGAATGCTAACATTTAAGCAAGTCCGATCTCATTACTCTTCAAGGTTAAATCGAGTCGCTTCGGAGGGAAGCGGCGGTGGCGAGATAGGAAATGAGCTCCCTGGTTTTTTTTTTTTTTCTCCACTCCGCCTCTTATTGTCATCCTCCCTTTCTCTTAATCGCGAGCAGCTCCTCTTAAAAGGTGGCTCGGCGGATCAGGCGCCGGTGAAACCCTCCGGTCTCACTTCTTTGATAGACCTGTCGACGTCCTTCTTTCTTAAGCCTTGGGTCCTGGCGGATGACATCATTCCTTGTCCCAGCTCCAAGAGAAAGTAGCATTATGGCCAGTGAGCTGGGCATGTCGTGCAGAGAGTGCAGGTTCAGTTCTGAGATGGCCGTTGCACCACTTGTTTCAGTGAAGCAATGATAATGGATAGGATGTAAAAATGTTCTTTGTGTGAGGGTTCTGCATGAAGGTTTCTGCTAAACTCTGCAGCCTTACATGTACATTATAAATGGTAAAAATAGGCATGAATACAATGTCTGTTGTAAGGTGTTTCAGACAAATAGTGGATCTGGGATCAGTTTAGCATGTTAGCTCATAATAGATTGTGTTAGGATATGGGCACGAGAGTAACGTTCCCAGATCAGCACTGAGGCACTTAATAAATACAGGCCCTAATGTCATTTCTCAGCAACTTCCATTTTGATTCCTCCATTGAATGTATATATCAAGGCCATTGGTTTGAGGGAGACATCTTTTGTGAGCAGTGGAAATAAATGGCAGACATTATGAAAACGGGTGCGTACACGTAGCTGTGAACGATCTGCGTTTCCGTCATCACGGAACTGAATGTCGACAGAAGCGGTAGCTCGGCTGTAATTGGGTAATTTTGGTTCATTTTTGAGTCGGAGCGTATTGATTTTCTCCGCCATTTCAGGCCCCGGCGCTCCACGCCAGCTCTTAACGGCATGCTGCATGTCGTCTTCCGCAGCTGTGGTTCCGCACAATCCGCGCGCGATCGTGTGACAAGGCGACGGTTCGCTCTCTCCCAATAGCGCCTCGCGGCTAATGAACGCGGAAGATTATAATAACAAGAAAATGCTTTTTCCATTACCCGGTGTCAGACGTCTAAATGTGTTTACCTGGCATATATTTGTCACCGTGTTTCCAGGGGCTCAGCGGGAACGGTGACATGTGGCGGGAATAATGCTGGAGTAGAGCGAGCAGCCGCCAATGTAGACGCACTTACTGTAACTCGCTGTGATAAATTCTGCCGCACCTCACAGGAGAAATCGCAAGCAGATGGATTTGACTTTTATCTCCGGCTCGCAAAAAAAAAAAAAAAAAGACAAGCCAAGTCAAAACATTTGTGCCACTGTGATGAGATTTATTCCGGGTAAGACGGTTTTGACAGGAAAGGAAGTATACGTTGTCGAACACAATTTTTTTTTTTTCCCCCCACCATGGTTATTCAGAGCTGCTCTTTCTGTGCATTTGCTACAGAGCACATCATTGTTCAGTTGTAAGTTGTGTAAAAAGGTAAAATGTAAAAATACATTTTCTGAGCACCCCTGCTATAAGTAGTCATTTGAATGTTACGCTGTTACCGCTGCTGCTAAGAAGAATTAAATGCCATTTGCCTCCATCTATAGATTTTCTCTGATGACTGATTTAGCTCTAGAAACAACATCTAAGGTATGGGTGTTAAGCTAAACGCATAATTTAGCTCAAGGCTGTGGAATCCACAGCACATCTCAGCACCGCTTATAAAACATGGATTTTGTTTTCCGGTATTCATGTCTCCGAGATATGCTTTCACAAGGCTTCGTTTGTGACCAATGGGATTGCCGGTTCATGCAACAGTAGCGTGGTTACCCCGGGGGGGGGGGTGGAGGGGTGGGGGGGGCGCTTCCAAACCGTAGCTTACAATTTACCACATGAAACATTCATGCTTAAGCATGATTTGGAGAGATTAACAGGGGTTTGTTTGCTTCCAAAAGACCCCGTGACAGTGTGAAAATGGATTGAGTACAGCTTTCACAAATGCATTTTCCTAAATCCCACACAAAGATTTCTCACCCAGCTTTGTGGAGATGTTTACATTAACTTCCTGCATTAAGGCTTAAGAACCAGAAGTGCAATTATCAAAAAAATGCATATTCATAAGCCTTTTTTTTCTCTTTTCCTTTAAGAATGGATTTTGAATGTGCTTGAATATTTATTGCTATGTCTGCTTAAGAAAATGTGGAAAAATGCACATATTTGGTAGGCTCTTTTGTAGAAAATACAGCGTTTCAAAACTAAATATCTCTGGAATCCTTGTACAGTCCTTGGAATAAAATTGCTATTTGTAAGGAGTAGTAGATTTAGAAGTTCAGTTGTCTAGCAGAACACATACATTTTTTTTCTATTTTGTAAGAAATATTTTTCTCAATCAGAAGGTTTTCATGGTCAAAGCTTATGGTCAAGGCTTCTGTTTTTTAAACGTTCAGTGTCCAAAAGAGACAACCTCCTGCAATGCCAGATGTTATTCTGCTTTGAAACCTTAGAAAGGAAAGACTGCTCTGAGTTTATGCCTTGCATGGATTTTGGACATTCCACTCACCGATCAGGATATAAGTGAAGCTTTACGTTTAGCGCTAGCTAGTTTAAGATCGTAGTTGTACTGTCATCACCGTTTTACTTAGTGAGGCTTCTGTTTGGCTACAGCAGTTGGACCTTAGCTGTTGATCAGATGAGACATAATTCTTGCTTGTTGCTGTTCAGTGGAATTTATGATGTGTGTGGAGTTCTGAGTGAACCAAGCTTTGCTTGAACTATATGGCTATTTTGAAAGTGTTGTGACAAATATATCATTGGTGAAATATTTACTTTGATTATATGCTATGAAGTGCATATAAGACTGTCATAAGAATGTTATAATATTTGTCATAACCTGCCCACAATTACATGTTATGACTGGTATCATATCACTGTTGCAATGTATGCATCAGCTTTTACAGAAAATTAAGATAATGTATAAAATAATCTTTGTATGTATAATGACAGTGTAATGACGTGTGCTGTAAAATCATGTGTTATAGCACGCTTATAACAGTGTTATGCAAACCTTTATGTGGTATAGTCCAAGTAAATTATTCATTTATAGGCAGATTAAGGTTGCCTGCAGCTCTAAACAGAGTAGGGCTAATATAGATAGCATATTTAATACTGCATACTCAGTTATGTGTTTGCCAGCTACTGAGCGTTGTGCGAGTAATGAGCATCCTGTCTCAAATGCATAAGGTATATATGGAGCCAGAGACACCCCGATCCAGTTCAGACCAGTTTCAAACATGAGGTTTTATATCTTTAAGCATGAAATATGGATTTAGTCAGAGATATTTATTTGACGATCATTCATGTTGCAGGTGTCTGTGGTGTAGTTGATGGAGTGCCACCATGATGGATGCTTGCTTTACGATTGCACTCAACGCCAAGCTCTGTTTTAACTCACAAATTTATTGTTTTGGAAGGCCCTGCACAAGTCAGTACCCCCCCCCCCCCCCCCCCTCACCCTTCTTCTCCTTCCCCTCCTTTCCCCAGTTGCTGGAGCAGCAGTTTAAAGAAATATCAAATTAAATTAAAATTGTTCACTCACCCAAAACAAAGGCCTGCATCCTGTTTTAAAAAAAATTGCATCTGCTCTCAAACTCACCATTGCAAAGTCAATCCCTCCCCAACACACACGCACACACACACACACACACACACCTCTACTCTGTAATTTGAATTATTCATGCTACAGGGGCTATGGGCTGCTTCATCATGTTAAAGTGCCCATGACATTACTGATGGAGGCAGTCATCCTGGTGCACCCGGCGATGCTTATGTCTGTGGGCGGAGCTTGCTCTGATGTCTGTGTCGGAGACGTATAGAGAAGAGACCAGGCCTTTTAGTGGACACTGTGGCAGTATGACAGCTGATCTAAGCTCAGGTTCCCCCAGTTAATATAATTAGGAGTTCTGATCTGTCAATAATCCAAACTTAATAAGGTATAGTAAATGGCAATAGCCTTACCTAATGTTTTCACTCCTACTCTGAGATGAAGAACGAGTAAGTGCTGGAGCTCTTAGCTACTCGAGGATGTGTATGATTCCTGTAGGTCTTGGCCACCTTTTGCAGGCCACTGTCCTTACCTCTATCCCATGTCACACCTTTTCAGCTCATCAGCTGAGGAGATTTAGATGGAGAATGCAAAGGTGATTAGATGTAGGCTTCAGGGAGCAGGCTAAGTTGATGGGGGTGGGGCTGGGGGGGGGGGGGTTGTGGTGTTGGGATCACCCAAGGTCAGGTATCCAGTCTCTGCCCTTTGCTCTTCCGGGAAGTGGCCAGTACGTGTGACTCTTCTCCAACTGCGGGGGGGGCACTGTTTGTTGCGGTTCATGTCCTGTGGTCATAACCCTATACTGACACTAAGGGAATATTCTGGAAATCTATAAGAAACAGGAAACACCACACCGGAGCCGGAATTTAGCCCACCGCACTCCGGGAATTCCAGTAATTCAATGATGAGGGATAATTCCGTATTGATAGCGTTCAGGGATGGAGCTCTTCGTGGCCGTGAAATTTAGTAAGTGGGGGCAATCTGAAGCATAAAGAAATGGCCGCTGATCTCGACGTTGCATAAGAACGCGTGATTTCATTCAGCCAGAAATTGAGAATCGTCCCTGGGAGGTACGGTGGTTGTGTGTTTTCAGGAGAGGCCGTGTTGCGTTTCGTTTCTTGTTTTTGTCTTGGTGGTGTTGTGTATTCGGCGTTAAAGACGCCTCGACCGTTGCGAATGTCAGAACTGAGAATATCACTCCTTCACGGGTGGTTTTTTCCATCTGCAGTGTAAATACATGCATATCTGTCTCTTATGATTGTTATTTCCAACGATATAAATCGATCTCACAATCAGTGAGCTCAATCTTGTGAGGGCGAGAGAAAATTAAAAAAAAAAACAACAACAACAAACAACCTCAGTGGGAGAGAGGGAAGCAGGGTGTGTGTGTGTGTGTGTGTGTGTGTGTGTGGGGGGCTATTTCCTCTGTCGGTTTTTCCTTTATCAGCTTCAGAAAATATGCTTTATAAAGTTTCTCGCCTTTTCAAAAACCGCCCTCTCGACTATAAAGGTCCTTCTCAGATGAGCCGGACTGATACGCTGGTTCCCACACGCTCTGCCTTCTGAAATTTCACAGCTGATAGCGGTTACTGACAGAGAGGTCTGATAAAAATCTCGCTCAATAAAAAAAAAAAAAAAAAGAAAGAAAGGAAAGGAAAGAGAAAAGGCGAATGAGAAGGCAAGGCTTCTTCCTAAGCTCATTGTGTTTGTGATGTGTGAGTGTCTCAGGCTCGATTGACATGTCTATAACCACTTTCCAGAACTGTGCACACTCTTCGCTCTGTACGGATGTTTACCGAAGATAGGGTGCGAACATGTGGGGGTGGGGTGTTGTAGTTGTAGGAGAAACAGGGGGCCATTCTCACTGTTTCGCAACAGCCATTGAGATGTAGGCCTCCTATAGCCAATACTTGGAAATGGTGTCTTGCTTACCCTGTGGTTTTCGTGTAAATGAACAAGAAACTCAGTACATGGGTGTCTGTGATTGTGGGGTGGGTTGGGGGCGGGGGTATGTTTGGGGGACTTGGAGGGCGGTTGTTGTTGGAAAGAGACACCAGAAGGACTGTTCACGCTGTTTTTATGTGTTTTGTGTCGACCTCAAGATGTAGACCTGATGTAGATAAGACGTAAGACCTGTAGAAACCATATCTGCTTACCTTGTGGTTTTGCGCAGATGAACACGAAGCGGGCAAAGCGTCATGGGTGTGCTTCTGTGGTGGGAGGTAGGGTCTTTTTCTAAGAAGTTCCAGTTAAAGAAGAAACCATGTCTGCTTTGCTCAAATGAACAAGACGCAGCAAAGTGTGTGAATGTGTGTATTTGTGTGTGTGTGAACACGCATCTGCGATTGTCTGTGTGTGTGATTGTGTGTTTGTGGGTGCACTTGTGCTTGCATCTATGATTACCTTTGTGTTTGTGTGTATGTGAGTGTGTGTGCTTATGTACATCTGTTTGTGTGTGTGTGAGTGTCTGAGAGACTGTGACTGTGTGTGTGTGTGAGTACACTTACGTGTTTGTTTGTGATTGTGTGTGTTTGTGTATGTGTTTGGGACTCTGAGTGCGTGTGTATGAGTGCAGATATGTGTTTGTTTGTGATTGTGCGTATGTTTGTGTGTGTGCGTTTTTTGGGGTGGGGCTTTTTTTAAGAGCTGAGATGGAGGCCCATATTGTGACACGTTTCAACTGTGTCTGCCCGCCTTATGACTGGTGACAAACGAATGAGCAGCAGCCAAACACAGCCTGTGGGCAAGGACTTTAATCCTACAATAATAAATGCAAATAAAAGTGTGCATCATAAAAAAATGGATTTTGACTGAAACCTTTATTTGTGTTTATGCAGAAACAAAGAGATTACATACTAAACATGTTAGAAAAATTATTAAATAATTAGTTATTAAATAATTTGCACAGTTATTACCTTTATTATTCACTACATGGCCAAGACTACTATAGTGTTTCACTCAACATCATTAGAGAATTAAAGCATTATTTATTGTACAAATAATACTGTAAAAGTCTTTAGGGATCTGCAGGGTTTGTCCCAAGTCATGCTGCCCAATGCTTGACTTTCTCTCAGCAAAAACTGCAGTGGAGGTAGCAGAAGAGTGCCCAGTGTGGCACACAGGAGTGAGCGTGTAGTCTCCACCCTGTACTGTCGGATGATACGAGGGGCCGGGAGGTCCCTGAGGGGGCCGTAACATGAGCAGAGGGCCACGTAGGCACATGTGCGGCGGCCCAAAATAGCCCGGGAGCCCGGTCCCGAAGGGACAGCTAGTGGTTCCACGCTGAGATAGTATCACCAAGAAATGCCAGAATCGTACGGCCATCTCGGTCTCCTCTGCCCCTGTGCCCCCCAAACCCTGCTCATCCCAGCGTAAAGACGTGCCATGATGTCGCCTCCCTGTTTGTTGTTTATGGAAAGCTCCGGTCTCTTCCACCTCCCTGCTGCTTTATCGTTCAGAATCACTGATGGCTGTAGATGATCAGAAATGATAAGCCGTGGGGTTTGTCATAATTTGTTGTAATGAACAGCTTGACATGACTGAGGTTTTGAGCTGTCTTTTGGCTTCTTGTATGTATGATTTACTCAGAAACAATGTGCAAATTTCCTGAATTTTCATTCAGTTAAACCACCTCTTTCACCTCTATGGTACTGTCAGTGTTCACTCATGAAATTACTTTTTTAAGGAGTAAGTCACAATTGATACTATTCTCCCGTTTTGACTCTTTGACTCTTTAAACTGGTCAATTGCCGATTGATACAAAATCTGGTATCACTTCTGTTTAGGCCTGTAAATACAGTTTATAAACGCATTATTCAGTTGTTTTATAATAATTAGTAATACACTGATGCATTGTGAATGATTCGTTCATGTGTTTTTGAACATCGGTGAATGATAATGTTTGTGACTTAAAGCGTGGTATGTCTTTATAACCTTGATCGTTGGCATCCAGACTTGCATCAGACTTCCAGTTGTACCATGATCTGGTTGAAGCGTCAGGATCATCATGAACGGAGCACGGAGCGTTCCTCATCCTTTTAAATGAGTTTTTAATATAACTCAATAAATATGTTTTTTTTTCCACAGACATTGTTTACTTCAGTCACTCTGCCCACACAAGTTATTTGAGTAGTTATAAGAAAAAACAAATTGCCATTAATCTCGATTAATATTTTAAATCTCAAGATTAATCTCGATCAGTGGGTTTGACAACCCTACTTGGTATCAATACTCATAAGAGCATGAGATGTAAACATCTTTCTTTCATTAATTCTCAACTGCAAAAACATATTCGGTCTCAGCCCTGGGGGTTTTTTTTAATTGAGGACTAGAGTCTCAGCACTTCCTCCCAAATTCGGTCGGCCTCGTTTACCGAAGTGACACATGTCAGGAGTTTTTTTCCTCTTCCATCCCCTTGCCTGTGTTTGTTTAACTCCGTCATCTTCGCCGCGCTGAAAGCCATGAGCAGCGTGTCCGCGGGCATCCTCATCGCTGTGACTGCACAGTCACATTCTATTACGCCGCGAAGCCACGCTTCTCACAGCTGACACAAAATATCGGTTTTACTGATGAATCCTGGGAAATGCAAGCAGTTCAATTAAGGGGAGAATAAACAAGCATGAAAGTGAGAGTAGGGGGGGCTGGGAAGCTATGCTAAAGGACATCCAATCCGTGGAGAGGGTGGCACAACAGTGGGGTGGTGCAGTTGTGGGGATGGGGTGGGGGGGGGGGTTGGGCCATGTCTGACAGGACTCCACCATGTGCACACGCTCACATGCCCAGTAAACTGCCCCCCTCCCATCGCCGTTCTACCAACAAGCCATCAGGAAAGGCGGCTGTTTTTAAGAAGGAAGCCCTCAGGGTAACACAGGGTCTTTTCATAAGTTACAAAGATGTAATTAGACAAATTAGCTCAGCCGACACTCTTGTTGTGTTTTTAATGGCTGCATGTTGCCATGGTTGATAATTAGCAAGGAGTTGTAAAATCAAGAGTCATTCCCGGGGCACTGAATCCACAACCTGACAACCAGCAATGAATAATTAGGGAGAAAGCATCCGCCAGGCAGAATGGGAAACAGCAATTTTAGCTCAGAGTGACGTGCAAATTTTACACTGGGCCTCATCCGTCGAGGTTTAGCTGGGGCAAGAGGAAGGTACTCTTTTAACCCACGACAGCGGTCTTTTCCTTGACAGGAAGTGCTTTGAAGAGCCAGTCACCTTTACGGTTGAATATAAGCCCCTTTTTTTTTTTTGCCTAGATTTGTATTATTTATTAATTTATTTTCGACCTCAGCATCATCTTAGCGTCTTCTTTTTAAAGGCTGTCTTTCACCTTTGATGAGTTGCCACCGATTTCATTTGCAGAGCCTGATAGCCTACTTTATGTCAGCCCAGAATAAATTCTGAAGCTTTGGCACAGAGAGAGAGTCTCTTTCCCAGAGGGTGTGCTGTAGCCGTGACGTGCCGGTTCAGGATAGGTAGCCCAATTTGTTGACAGGTACCAATTAGACTCCGCTTTAAATAAAGCTTTGATGAAAATATAATGTCGCTACACAAACACCACCAACCGTATTCACTGGTTGCTGTTTTATATCAGACCGCAGCAAAAAAAAAAAAATAAAAAATAAAAAAACCTTTTAAGCCAGCCCGACAAAAGAGAAAACAACTCCATTGTCGGGCTGTGGCAAAGCGTGATAACCTACACGGGAGCAACATAATCCATGTCCTAATTGTTGGGGAAGTTGGGACAATACTCCGGCCCGAGCTGATTTGGAAAGCAGGTGATTGGGGGGGGATGGGGGTTGTGGGGGGTTGTGGGGTGGGACAAAGCATGGAAACGGATAGCAGCACATCCACCTTTGTGAGAGAGGGAGATAAGACAGGTCCTCAGTGGGGAAGCAGACGGGAGAGAGACGAGGCCCCTGAGGCGAAGCCCGAACTCAGATTAATGAGGGGGGCCTCCCACCCTCTTACCGCCGAGAACCGCGGGGGCGGAAGAGAGGGAAGGGAAAAAAAGAGGAGGAGGAGGAGGTAGGGAGGGAGGAGAGACAACCTTGGGACACGAGAGAGAGAGAGAGAGACCGAGAGAGAACGCATCTCCCACGGCTAACGCCCACCTTCTCAATCGCAGACAAAGAGGCAGCACGTTTTCCAGAAGGTGCCGCAGCCTGTCTCAGGTGTAGCGCGGCGAGACCGCAGGCCTTGCGTACATTCAAAATCTCTTTCCCTCATGTGACCGTGACCGAAAATACTAATGGCAAATAATATACATATACGCAAACAATATAAATATATTACATGCTTCCAAAGCATTGGTCCAATCCAGCAATTTCAGAATGGCATTCATATACATATGCATAAAACATATTGTGCTTACTATGAGCAGTGGTAGTAGTTATTGTTGTAAGGGTACTGGAAGCAGGGATAGGATTCGTATAATAACAGTAATAGTTGTACTAGTAGTCATCATACCATCTTTGTATCAATGGTATCTTTAACAGCATAAAACATGTATTCATTTTGTTTGACCATTTAGTTGTATGGTCAGGATGCAGTTCGTTCATATCGCACACATCACTGGTCCCCATGACGTCTCAGTGGTGTCATGTGATTTATTTTAAGCGTATTCATTGAAGTCAAATGCTATAGATAAACACTGTGTACCAAGGATTCAGTGGATACAAAGATCTGATTTGCTCCCTACAGTACGTAGGGAAAGCATCGGGAGAACCTTACATGGTCGCTGATTATCCCACTTTGGCCTACTTCTTACCTTGGATGAAGTGTGCCGTCTCTGCCAGTGTATCCAGGGGCTTATTCTAATGCACACCTATCTCATATTGAATTCCTTTTTTTTTTTTTTTTTTTTTTTTTTTTTAAAAGAGGATTACTTTCTCTTCCGCAAGTTCCTGTTTCATCCAGGCATTTCCATTGCTTGACAGCAGTGTCACTGATAAGCAGGTTATATCTGAGCTTTCAGTATATTTGACACGTGTGGCGTTCAGGCACCCGGGAGAGAGTGCCCCCACCTAAGAACAATATGTCAAGTGCTGGTCGAAAGCGTGTGCGGCCGTCAGTCAACACCGCACTTACCTGCCTCAGTAACATGCATGTAAGACCTCTGTGATGTAATCGCTGATGCTAATGCTAAGGCACCCAGGGCTGCGTTCTGCTACTTTGTCTGCATTTTACCTATATCTGAATGCAGCTTTCTCCAACCCTCAAGCTGCACCCATTGTAGTTATTGTTCACTGCAACCTCTTCCATTAAAGAAGTGCACAGGTGTCCAGAAGATCAAGTTTTCCTACCTTTGTAGTTCATGTGTGCATAAATTACGATTAGCACTGTTAGAGAACACAGCATTGTTATTGAATTTGTAAGTGTTCTCTTCCTATTTACGGGTTCCATATTAATGATTCAGAAATAATACTGGGGTCTGAGCCAGTCTAATGGAGATGATGATGATGGTGGTTATTATGAAGATGACAACACAGATGTCGGAAATGTCCGACCATGTCCATCTTAACTCGAGGCAGGCAGGCAGAAGAGTTGAGGCAGGCCGTTTGGCTGTCTACCTGTTATCCAGTGACCGGATGCATTTAGATTAGTGCTCTATGTAAGCATACATTTCCACTGGCTGAAACGAATATATCCACATACAATAATAAAGTCATATATTTATGTATGACTTTATTATTTTAAGAAAAAAATCTGGAATGGACCATGTGCTGAATAATTGTGCAGCGCTATCAGAAAGGAGATATTTGGAGCTGGTTTAATGCCATATCTTGTGAATTTTGACACCTAAAAAGAAGACAAAAGCTAAATGTTTTGGGATACCTTAACTAAAAAAAGTGAGCATTGCTATATAAATGAATTTAAAAAACTCTCATATTAACTGTATAAAATGTTAGAAAACATATATGGAAGTGTATTTTAATATCACTCTCTTTAAAATTGCAATAAAAGAGAGAAATCCAGTTTCATGGGTGCACTTGTTCGAACCCATTGAAGTAGGAATATGCTAAAATAAGTCCTTATTGTTTTAGCGTGGCAATGAAAATGGGTGAATTCTTCTGTGGTTCTGCAACCAACAGACAACAAATGAGGTGTTCTACACTGTTATATCCCAGAATGCAGTTTGCTTTGAGGAGAGTTCAAATGTACTTGAGAAGCGGCCCATGGGAATGCTTCTAGTAAGACAGAACTAGCACCCACTCACTGACCCTTGCACGTCTGCTATATAAAATCTTGTTTCGGTCAACTACATGCTTTCTGTGTTTGATATTTTTCTCATAGAAGCACCCAAGGCAAAGTTTAGTTGGCTGAAAATGGTGAAAAACAGGGCCGTCCTACATTTTCTTTTCCCCCAAACAACCCTCGTCTCTCCCACAAGTGATCATATCCTGAGAGTATCGGGTAAATGTTTCTCCCTGACGGCCTTTAGAGACGGGTGTATTTAATTTGGGGGTGCAGAAAATTGATGGGGTACATCCATGCGCATTAACAGGAACAGTCTTACCTCACACTGTTCTCGCATGTGGTACGTATCAGAATGTTTGATTTCAACTCGTTTGATTTTCAACTAGTTGGCGGATCCCACCTCTGAAGACACACACATACACACAAACACGCAGCCCAAGCTTGTCTGCCATAATTGAAACTGTGCAACATTTCCTCTGTCAAAGTGGCAAAAGATGATTTGCGGAAAAGTTATTTTTGCCACCCTTTCTTATGCCTGATTGTCAGCTCTCACCGAATACCCAAATGGCAATGCAGATGATTTTGTACTTATCCCCCTTCTGCACCCCCCTCCCGCACCCCCACAGCCCCCGCCCCCTGCCCCAAAGTCCCCCCTCCCACCACCCCGATCCAATCAGGCAGAATCAGGCCTTCAAAATGACTTCGCCAGTAAATTTTGTTAATTTTTTTTTTTTTTTTTTTTTTTTTTTTCCAGAGGCCTGTGTAAATGAAAACGCATCCCTGTTGACACATTCATACCGCGCGGCATTTTATTAACGAGAGAAAGAGAGTGCTAATGAAGTGTGAACATGCTGCTTCCTTCAATTTGGAGCAGAGGTATCACCCATTTTCATGGCTTCAAATCTCCACTCTGCTTAATGCCGTATTATTGTTTTATCCAGCCTCGGCTGGAAATTAAGTTTGGCACTCATTTTCGCTTATTATTCTTTAATATCTTACACGGGAGGCTGAGACGAAATTTACATGTTCTCTTAGAGAATGCATGTTAATAGCAAAATTATGTTTCCTTACATGATTTGCCGCTCCACCCCCCTTTCCCACCCCCACTCCCCACCCCACCATATCCACAAAAGATGTTTGTCTTGGCTGGGAGGGTGAATGGCAGCCAGTGAAAGCTTATTCTGAATGTCCAAATAAACATGGCCTGCCCACCGCTTATGGGTCTTGAGTTTGGGTGTCAACAGCGTTATCCTGATCGCAAGTGATGTACAAAACAAATATCCGAAATTATGCCCGGTTCTCTCAGATGTCTTCGGAGGGGAGAGTGTCAGGATGTATTTATGAGATCAGCGTTCACATCTGCAATAACTCCCCCACCCCTCACCCCCCCCCCTCCCCCACTTCATACGGAGTATGAAATCAGCGACATGCTTATCAATCTTTTGTCATATTTAATACCAGGGCTTATCTGGAGAAAACGACACGCACAGAGGAGCCGAGGCAGCAATTACCACGACTCCAACACACAGCGCAAGAGAGACCGTTTACGCTCTGCTGGTGTGGAGTCCTACTGTTCTCTTTTTTACGCCCCTTTTCTCACTGCAACTATCCCCCCCCAACACACGTACACACACACAGAGGCACTTGCTTTCCCACCCCCACCTCCACTCGCACCCCCACGCCCCCACAAACGCTTCACCAGGACACCTATAATTAGGGACCGGAGAGTAAAGCACTCAGCCATTTGGGGGTTGCGCTCACAAAAGGAATGATCACAGTGTTTAGAAGATGTGTCTAACTACAGGGTAAGGCAATGCATCACAAGCTCTGGTCCCTCACCGCCCTGCCGCCCCAAACCCCCCCCCCCTTATCAGGGAGGCAGGCACAAAAAGAGGGACCTGGGACTGTGGCTCTCACACTGGGCCGAGCGCTGACGAGGCCGGCATTATCCCCGGACGCCTGTGGATCCTGTCTCCGGTTAAAAACGATGTGAGGCCCAAATGATAGGCTTCGGGGGCTGACAGCCCGCGGACGCCTGCCAGGCAGGTTAGCGTTAGCGTCAGCGCCCCGCCCCGTCCGTCCATTGTTTGCTGTAAACACCCATTTTCGTGATATCGCCGGACAGAAATGGGTGGAAATCGGCACCCCACAATACCCCCTCCCCTGCAATTTAGAGCTGCGGCTGTTTTTAAGCCTGGGGCCTGAAATTGTTTCTCTTGTAAGAGTAGCAGCTGGGGGTGGTCATTACGCATTTTAGATCAACACGGCTATTGGAGACTTTCTGCATGCGCTAGCATGCTTAAATGACCTCATGGACCTTCACGGTTTCTTGCCTTACTTGTCTAACCCTCACTCTTGCCCAGATCAAATTCATCCAGGATGGTAAAGGATAAGGTCAGGATATGGACAGGGGGAACCTGATCCTAGATCAACACTCCTACTCTGAGACACTGATCCAGGATCAGCTAGATCTAGAATCA
This sequence comes from Albula goreensis, assembly GCA_022829145.1. Taxonomy (NCBI): domain Eukaryota; kingdom Metazoa; phylum Chordata; class Actinopteri; order Albuliformes; family Albulidae; genus Albula; species Albula goreensis. The sequence continues at coordinate 41,737,848 of CM040744.1, forward strand.
AGGAGCACTGATCTAGGAGCCTGATCTAGGATCAGTTTTTACTTTTGGCTCATAATGGATATGGTTAGGACTTTGTCATAGGTAAGTTCTCCTACTCTACGATGCTATGAACAAGCCCCTGATCTAGGATCAGTTTTGCCTTTCAGGCCATATAAAGGATAATTTGAAGATATGTTCGTGGGGATGCTGATCCCAGGTCAGCAGTCCTCAGAGACTGACCAAGATGTTTGGCAGGGAAGGGGTTAACCCAAGCTCGGCACAGCTGAGTGGCGGTGAGCTGGAGTGATGTGTACTCAGTAATTGAAATACAGTCACGGCAGCGGTGCCAGCCATTGGAGGCAGTCCCTCTTTTTAATTCACACCCAGGAAGAAAAAAAAAAAAAATCACCGCTATGGCGGCACATTTATTAACATGGCTGGCGCGCTTGCCCTGTTAAGTGTTGTTATTTATCGCCCGCCATCGTTTTCTGACAATGGTTCCGTCACCACAACATAGAGTAATGTGCATTCCTGGACTAGGGTCGGTACTCAGTGTGCATGCACACAAACGCTGTCAGGAGAACGGTCCTGTTTTCCTCCCACTAGCTCAAATTTGCACCTTTTTTTTCTTTCCAAGGGCACTCGATTTTTTTTCCCTCCCTCTTTTGTAATGCTTTTTTTTTTAAATTATTTTCAGTGATTGCTTTATTAAATGTTGCCTTGGAAATAAAAGGCATGAAGATTTGTTTCATTCGTAGCCATTTGCTCTGCACAAATTAGTTTTGTATTGTTGCAGTCTAGCAGAGATTTTCCTTTTATCGGAGGAGTCAATGGGACATATTTTGGACACTTCATTTCATGTGGGAAGAGCAATCTCTCTCTCGTGAAAATGGAATTCAATGCCATGGTTGTACAGAGTGCTACGCTGTTTATTGCAGTCTCTACTTCAATGGCGGATGGCTATACTAGAGAGAGGCTCAAATCCAGTGTTAACTGGTGAAAAAGCATCACATGAAAAAATATATTGTGAAATGTTTGACAGTGACACCCTAGATGATAGGCTAAGCTCTTGCGCTTTTTTCCTCAAATTTCCACTTGAATATTTGAATATTCGTCTCTTCAATTTACATTTTTTTTTTTCCTCAGGTGTAATTTCTGTATTCGTTATGCGATCAAATGGAGATAGGTGTTCGGTCCAATTACCATCAGAGCCTTTGCATATTGTGCCATTAAAAATAACCGAATTACTGTTCATTTCCATTTCTATGGCCAGCTTAGTCCTTTAACTATGTGTCAACCCCCATGCAATTAAAACCCTCTTAGTAAACCCTTCTGGTACTCACTAATTGAGTACCTTTTCAAGCCCCTATAGTATGCTATATATAAGGTTTCTTTGTACTCCTTTTTTGACTGACATTATAAATGCCTCCACAAGACCTTTAGAACACACCCACATGTGGAATGCCTCTCCGACTGATTCAATGAGACAAGTGCAGCATGTGCTCCGGTCCCCACATAACGTTATTCTCATGTATCTGTATGTTAATGAAATGCCATGCTAATGAATTCTGTGATGCTGTATATATTTCCAAGCTCCTGCATCCAAATGTAAATGAGAAACAGCGCTAAAATATTTGTCCGTAGAGACAAGCATTTCATGACTTGTGGAGAAGGAAACAACAATGTTGAACTTGGAAGGAACCTCAGCTGGCAAATTGCAGTGTTTTTTTTGTATTGTAGTACTATAATAGATGTAATTTGCTTTGTTTTATCCCAACAACGTTTTTCATTCTTGGCCATGCCTGGTTAAACAGCCTATAGAAAACAACCCCGCTGTTTTAAAGAGTTTGTTTTAAGAAGGGATCGTTTCCAAGTCGAAATGCTCGTGAAAGGATTTATGGTACATAAATGTACACGGTGGAGCGGCACCCGTTTCCTGCACTTTCCTGGCTCCTGATTGGCTGTGGCAGGGCAGGAATCTGAGGGCAGAAGTCAGCTTGGGTTTTTATTTGTGTGTGTTTGCCGACTGTGGCGCTGTTGTGTCTACTCATACAGAAGTTCATAAGGTCGTGATTTCACTGCCTGTCTTCTGACTCCACTTGCATTCTGGGAGAGGGAGGGGAAAAAATAAAACCTCACCAAAAAAAAAAAAAAAAAAAGCCCACTCACATGCAGGAATCTGGTCAGATGGAAGTAATTATTTGATTCTTAACTGCAAAGGAAATCATTTCATATCACAAAGCAAATTACCAGCCCTTCAAAATATTTATAGAGGGAGACTAAACTTCAAGCCTAGTTTCCTGTTCGGAAATACTAATTTGAGATTTGAAGAAAAACGAGAGGAAGGGTAAAAAAAAAAATAGCGACACGAGAAGGAAAACAAATGTTAACCTTCGGGGGAAAGCTGCCGTTCCCTTTGACCCTGTGGCAAGGGTGCAGGGGGAGTTTGCGGTGTGCGCTTTGATTTTCTGAGCCAACTTTCTCACTTCAGGATGCAGACTGTCAAAACGGGACATGCGTCCTCAAAGAAGAGGAAGTGGCAAATCACTTCTTCTTTCGGTTGAAAACAGTCTAAATCGGGACACCTCTTGTTTCCACCCCCCACACCCAACACCGGCCCCCTGCCCCCCTTCCCCTCCACCCCCACCATGTGATTCGGGCCTGATGACTACGAATCTGCAGAGCTGTGCATTTTGTCATTAGGGGGCAGGGCATTTCACATAGTGGGCAGGAATCATCATCAATCTTGGTTTCTCCTTGTCCAATGGGAAGCGACCATTTCATACAGACAGTCCCATTGGCTCTAAATCTCCCACTGACATTGGATAAGGAAAAAGGGCCCAAAATAATCTGAGCGCAGGTATAAACCCTGTTCAGGAAATCTTCGCTTTGTTTTATTTAATGCTACATGGATGCCACAGCAGTCCTCCTCCGCCTTGTGCTCACTCACCTTTGACCCCCCAACACCCCCCCCCACAATGCAGCTTTTGATAACCACCAGGACAAAATTGCTTCTTTTATCCCTCCCATTGAAGAGAGAACGTCCTTGAGCTTCCACAGCTATCTCCTGCTCACATCTGTGAGGAAGCCGTGTCATCGTCCCCACCCTCCCCGATGGCCCTTCTCTCCTCCACGCAGTATCAAAACAGCTGGGTGTCTGTTTGTAGTACATTTATAATGGTGCCGGGTAATTAAGAGCTCTCTTCCTAAATGATAGCTTTGCTTTGCTTTCAGATGTTGCTTAACAAGGCGGCCTACAAAGGTGCTAGTGTAGCGCATTCATCACAGTCGTCCGGGGCTAATTACTGTGCTATAAATCACAACAGTGACCTGGGCAGGTCTCCGCTGGGAAGCACATAACCGCGTTAAGGTGGTTTGCAGATAGCAGGATGCTCATGTACTCTGCTGTGTACTCTGCTATTTTTTTTACCCTCATTGTGGTCGTAAATGCAGAAAATCCTTGTTTTTTTTTCTTTCCATATGCTCTTTTGAAACGCGACATGGCTTATGTGATGTAGATGGGTATAAATACTGTATTAGAGGACAGTCAGTAGGCCCTGATGAGAATAAAAATACATTGGGATCGCTACATGAAAACAAAAACATAGTGACATTAGATGCAGTTGAAATGTTGTGTGCCACCCTCCATACTGTTAAACTAGTGCCTGAGTCTCGTTAGTCTGAAGGTGTGACGTTTCCACAGGTGAGGGACATTTTGTCAGTCAACGAGTCCATATCAGAGAGTACCTGTTTTGTGTGTGATGTCCAGGTGCGGTGTCTTCCTAACGCGCATCTGGTTTTTCTTCCGAACTACATCAGACGGATTCTGAACGGTCAGTCGAGGCAGAGATCCGTTAGGGCCTTCATCAGACAAAGCATCGTCCTTCAGCGATCGTACAACTTTATGGGATGGCGAAGATTAAGTGGACGCCGAGCGAGATTTATGCCGTGTTTTAGTGGCGTTCACCTCCACTTACTTACCTAACTGAGCCGTCTGACAGATACAGGCAGTCTATAAAATCAGCCCGCTTACTTATCTTTAATTAAGCGCCACACTAAATGCTCCTGGTGTCTGTATCTCCACAGCTCTTAAAAGAAGGGACCACCTTAATGCGCCGCTGTCTCCCGGCTGTTCCACGGGCACCCGGGAGAGTGGGAGGGGGAAGGGGGTGGGGAAAAAAAAAGAAAAACTCCCAACATCCATCCTACCAAGGTCACACCACTCAATTTTTAATATATCGGTCAGGGCGCGGCGCTACCGGGGGCCCCGCTTTGAAATATTAGCGCTCGTTAATGATGTCGAGCCATCCCGCGGCGGAGGCGACTGGACGCTGGCAGTCGTCTCTGGGGCGCAGGCTGGCGGAAACGAGGCAGCGTGTGAGGTTCTAGCCCCCACCCCCCCCAGTCCCAAACCCTTAACCCCCCCCCCATTTCCCCCCCTCTCCGCCATACCGTCCTGGCCTTCCCTCTCCCTCCCCTGCTCCAAAACAGGCGGGGATGCTTGGATTTTACGAGGCGGGTTTACGACGTTCATTATCCCCCTGCTCTGGAGCTTAACTGCGGCAGTAAGTTCGGAGGCAGGGAGGGGGTGAGTGGGGAGGTGGCGGTGGGTGGAGGGGCGATGGGTGGGGGGGGGGGTGGGCTATGTGGTAAGAGAGAAGATTGGCTGTAGGCCCGGTCTCCGCCAGCTCCGGTGACCTTTTGCCATGCAGTTGTAGCGTTTCAGATCCCAAGCCCCGCCCCCTACCCATGGCTGCCATGGCTACCCATGTCTGCCCGCCTGGCTGTTATGTCATCGTCATGCAGTGTGCACCCCCCATGCACCCCCCCAACCACTCTTATCTGTATTTATTCCATGTAAATCCATGGAACAACCTCTTGCACATTCACGGTCTGCAATGAACACCGGCAAGTTTTCCTCGCATACAGTTTTTAACATTTTTATTTATTTATTTTTTTCCCTGCCTTCTGCAGCATACAAAGAGCAGAAAGGGGTCAAGGCCTGACAGACGCTTACATCCCACGCCAAAGAAAAACATAAAATAAAGCCCAACCGTCCCACCCCACCCCACACACACACACACACACTAAATTGCAGCCAGTCTTCAATCCGAGGAAGTTTGAGAAGAAGCATTCATTTGCTTCCCACTCACTGTAGACGTTAAAGCCGGAGCAAGGTCCCAGAGGTCTTGCCCGAGATGCATGGCGTAAAAGCCCGCTGAACTAATGAGCGAGGCAGGCTGGCAGGATCAAGGGGCAGGGGAGAATTGCCTAACACGTCTGCAGAAGTCCAGAACAATGAGTCACAAGACAACCGGTCCACCCTGCTTTCTCTTCTGTAATGCAAAGTTGATCAGCCCCCCTCCCCCAATTGTGTGAAGAGAACAGAGAACAGAGAGAGAGAGAGAGAGAGGAAAAAAAAGCTTTTCCCCTGGCTGAAAACTGAACTACTGTATCTATATATCAGCTGGTGCAATGAATCCAAGATTCGCACACCACAGAGGTGTTAAGTCTTGGCACGTAACTCGATCCCCTGGTTTTTTTTTTTTGTTTTTTTTTCAGATAAATATGGATTCTGTAGAAACACTTTTGCGTGAGGCCTTGAAAAATCAAATGCTTCAATGTTCTCGTCTCATGTCGCTCGGAAATCGGAATACCTTGAAGGAACCGGGAGTGTAAATACCTTTTATTTATTTTCATAGTGCTTCATAAGCTTTATCCATAACTTCAGATGCTCTGTCATACAATACGCAGAATACCAAAGGCGGCGATTTGATAGCGTCTGTTACCGCAGTACAATCCCCAAGATGGGATCTCTTTTCCTTCCGCGGCTTCCTTTTGAACGTGCCTCTGCTTTTCGGTCTTGTGATACCTTTTTGTTTTTTTTTTTTTTTTGGTGACATTGTGTTTGGTGCACCTGTTCCCCTACTCAGCTGTCCGTGACTAACCAGGGATTCGGCTGGGGTTTGAAGGTCATAAAAGGGATTAGCACCGTGGGCTACAAAGTTTGAGACCACAGTTAGAGTTCTGACAGTAGAACAATGGAGGCATAGGTGGAAATTGGTTCAAGAAACATTCTGCTCCTTATTCTCCTGCTTATTTTACATTATATTATATTAGGGGCGACTACATTATCCAGAGCGACTTACATGGCAAATTTGCCCACACCGGTGCTCCTTCACACTCTCACTCACCCAGAGAGCCCAAACACAAGCTCAATCAGCCTGTGTGGCTTTAATCGTGGAGGACATTGATTTGTTCCCTTTCCCCAGCTGTGAACAGAAGTCAAAGTTGGCAGTCATGATATTAATTTAAAAAAGCGAAACTCCCCACCAACAGCTAAGCAGCAGTGGCTGAATGGTAACATGCAAGTATATGTCGAAATAGGCCCACGATCTAAGCTGTTTTTGAGGCCCGGTATGTGCTGTGTGTGGGCTAGGCATGTGCCCAGATTTGGAGCTGTGAATTTGCTCGATGTAGAAGAACGCCCAATTACATGGTCCACTGAGGGCCATTTTTTACAGTGATCCACATGCAAATTACGGCTCCCAAACTCAGATGGTCCAGATTTCAACGTCTCAAGACACTCTTGCCTGACTGTCAGTGAACAGTAGATACTGAGCAACGCTAGTCAGATTCTTCAAGGGTGGAATTTGGGTGCGTGACGTGTTTTGCCACCCTTCTGTATAGATTATGTATAAACCACCATAGACATTCCTTTACTGAATTGATGTGATTGGTTAGAAAATATCGGTCAAGTCCTGAGAATGTTTCAGGTGCACTGGTTTCTCCAGCCATTTACTGGAGAGGTTTATGCTTAGCATTCAAGGCTAATTGGAACCATATCAAAGCCAAAGCAAGATTTGATCCATGATCTAGGCAATATAAATTTAGTTTCATTAATTTTCTCTCTGTACTATTTGCACATCAAAACTGTGAGGAGACTCAGGAACGTTTGTTAAATGTCAAACACTGCTGGTCTTGGTCTAATTGTCATGACATTTATGTGGAAAATGTAGACTTCTCTGAGACAGAAAGCACCATTCACGTCATATACAGATGTGCGCACAACAGGACATTTTGCTGGTCTCTGCTGGTCTGTAAAGTGCACAGATAAGAGGAATGCTGTCAAAAACACCATTGGTATTAAACTGTGGGTGTAGGTGGGGGGGGGGTCTTCTCTGCTTATTGCTGTTTGACACCTCTGAGGACCCCAGAACTTCATAAACTGAACTCATTCAGGGGCTGGCTTATGAAATCACAGCCGCTAACTTCACTCCTCCGACCATATCTGTCTTGGAGAGCAATGGTGGCAGATGTCCTTATTGGACTCTACAGACCTATGTTCTCGCTAATCCCAACCAGACCGCCATGATTTAAACTTTGATATGTCCGGCCAGCAATCCCAACCCCCCCCCCCCCCCCCCGCACCCTCCCATTCCCCCTCTCGGTCTTGTGATTTATTGTCCGAGCAGGAGCAGGTCTTTCGCGCTCCATTTTGCTGAAGATTTTTTGGAAAACCCAGAAGCATTCCCCCTGGAAACGTCAGAAACACGGGTCACACTGCTTAGTTGAAGACACTCCTCAGGGACTTTGGTAAAATAAAAGTATGGCAGAAAAAAAGCAGTTTAAAGAACTATGTGATTATCAGGTCTGAAGAATGACGTCTTTTTCAGGTTAGACATGGCTACAGATATGTTTATGATGTCATAAAAAATGATAATGATTTGGTGATGATCATGAAAGGTGATTTTTGTATCTCTCACATGTTCTTTTTGAATTTTTGAAATTGATATAATTATATGAAGATTGGGTAGCTGTACTCACTGTGAATTTTCAGACCGGGCAGACTCTTCTTGTGTACAGACTCTTCTTGTGAACATTAATATAGCTCTTACTTTCATAATTTTAAATAAGACTGTTATGTGGTTATATGGTGTGTGCACTGTTGTGTGGCTGATTCCAACTTGATTTTCACTCCTGCTGTGAAGAAGAGTGCTTTGCGTTAGATTTGACCAGCAGCATCTCTCTCGCTCTCTCTCTGAAATCCTGGCCCTTGACCTTCAGTCCGTGCACCTCGCCACAATCAGCCACAATCTGGAGCGCTCATGAAATCAAGCTGCTTTCTGTCCTCTAGGTCACTTCCTGTTCAGATATTTGTCATTCTGAAAACCCTCCTCTATGAATTCTCACATATCTGAATTTTCATTTCTGAATTTTTTTTTTTTTAGCATTGGCATTTATGAGTACTTGTTTTTTGTTTTTTAATGAAATGGCACAGGAACTCAGATGTGATGTTTAGGATTATATTACAGCTATGAATAGATGCATTGCCCTGTCTTGTGATTTGTTTTTGGAAAAAAAGGATCAACATTTACACGACCCGTACTCTCACAAACCCCGCTTGCATACTTTTCCCCTCCGTGTGAAAGGAAAATGTATGGGCTTTCCGTCAAAACACTGCGAAAAGCACCCCCAACCCTAGGGGGGACAAGGCTCAGCGGCCTCCTTTGGTCTGGGCTCACGCCCCAGAGAAATGGCCCCTGTCAAGGAGAATCAGCATCATAAATTTCGGGTAGAGTGACCCCATAAAGTGGGCACGACCTCTAGGCTGAGAAAGCAAAATGGGCCATGGACCATTAAATTCACACACACACTCTATATTAAATTCACAGGCCCGCTCTATATTTAATCGCTGGCACTCAGGAGACAGCAGATATATGTACGTCCAGCGGAGACGTGCGTTCAAACCCCTCTACAGAGCCTTTTTATTGACATTCCTTCAGGCTCCTGGAAAAACGGCCTTAACCTCTGTCCACTCCAGCTACGAAGCAAATATACACACTGTAGGTGAGTGTGAGAACCGGAGACGTCTAGCCGCTGTTGCCAAAACGTTTGAGCTGAACCTTTCCTTATTAACTGTACATAATGTACCAGTTCTTTTTTTTTTTTTTTTTTTATACAGCTACATGATTTTTTTTTTTTTTTTTATAACTTGAAATTAGTTCTGGTATTTTGCTTAAACATTGCTGAACATCAGATTAATTCAAAAATTAGGAAAGCTAATTAGAAAACTTTTCTTTTCTACTTTTTACATTTAAAAATAAAAAAATGTATTCATCTTACTTTTGGTTCTGTTTCTGAAGAAACTGGAGCTTTTGTTGTTGTTGTTATTGTTGTTGTTGTGGTGACCGTAAGCAGCTGCAGAAGATCATTCATGGGTAACCTAGGTTACCGATGGTCCTGAAGATATATAGGTAGCAGGGCCTGCATCAAAAGATCTTTTTTTTAAACCAGCATGAGGGGATGTGACATCAAACCCCGTCATACCCCCTCCCCCCATACCCTTTTAAAGGAGTTGTGTTTCTGGGTACTTTCATGCTTGGTGTGGTCTTGATTAAAACCTCCTGCCATCTCAATAGTTATAGAGACAATTAAACCCCCCACCCCCAGCCTTAAGTCTTTGGCAGTTTTCTTTTTTTTTTTTTTTTTTGCTGTAATCCCAAGAAGGGTTAAACGCTTCACAGACCGTGTGTTCTGGAGGTTCTCTTTAAGAGCCCACTTAAAGTCTCTTTTGTGGTTCCACATGTTTTGTGTTGCTATTTATTTAGCTTGTAAACAGGCCTCCAAAAGCATTCCGTATAATGATGGAGAGGGGAACCGCAATTACATTGTTGAGGGGACTTACAAAAGATCGCTGCATGCTAAATGTGATTTAGAGCTTGGGGGAGGTTTTTTATCGCCTTTGAGAGGGGAGGGTTTCCAGATTGAAATGCAAATCTTAACATTTTGGAATTCATTAGGGGTAACAGAGCCTCCACCACAACAACAACAACAACGACAACAACGGGGAAAAATCTCCAACTGAAAAAATAGAAAAGAGTAATGAAAGAGCTCGGCCTTTGCTTCGCTTTGCTTTGCTTTCTTCTCTTTCCTTCCTGTTTTTCTTTTTTTTTTTTTTTGTCTACTTTTCCTTTCCCTACACAGGACTTTTGTCTGAGGGTTTAGATCACCCTGGTCAGACAGGTACATTTTGTTCATTTCCGACCATGCTGAAACAGGTGGCGGGTGCCTGGACTGTATAATGATGAAGGCGATGGGAACAGCTGGAGCCAAATCGGGCCCGTCGATCCTCTCCGGGTGGCAGACTAGAGACGCAGATTCCTTATTTTTGCTGTTTCAAATCAGCGTGTTTTATGTTGTTGTGGTTCACAGCTTGTTTACATTGTTCCGTTAACCACCCCAGCCCCCCAGCCTCTACCCCTACCCCAGCCCTGCGTTTTGTATTCCGTCCTCCCACACGAGCTGCTAAAGACCGGTATGTCTGCCGCTCCTGAGCCGATGAATGTTCCGAGGAACTAAAGAAATCGGGGGCTTTGTGTGTGGAATCAAAAGCCACAGAGTCGCAACCTCTTCCCAACTTCAATGGCCTTATCGTTGGCCCAGAGACTCAACCTCTCAATTTTATGCCTCCCCCCACCCCCAAGCCCCCTCAAGCCCCCTCAAGCCCCACCCCACCCTCCACAAGGTCTATTCACCCACACACATACTCACACACACACACATACATACACACACACATATTTCCCACTGACTTCTGACAAAACCTGTTGTGTACAGCTCCCACTCTCTCCCCCGGAGAATTGATTAAACTCAGAAAGACACAGACCTTGAACATGGCTCCTTTTGTCTGTGCAAACAAAGGAGGTTGGTAATTGGATTCACATTGCGAGAGGTATTTAAAACAGTTCGGTAACCAGTGCAAGCTGCGGGCCCTCCGCCACCCCGCCAAGGGAGGCCTTTTTTGTGCCTCAAAAAAGCGCGCGGCTGGCTGGCTTTTATGGGCCATGCGCCTAGGCCTCTTCCAGCAGGCCAGAGTCAGGATTCAGGCAGGTCGAGGCTTTTCAAAACCTCCATCGATTCACTAAACTTTCTCCTCCTTAAACACACAATGTAGTTCTCCCACCCTTCGCCAGGTAAGTGGGAATAGTTTTTTTTTTTTTGTCAAAATGGTCCTTTTAAAAAGAACCATTTTGACTATTTTTCGACCTGCTATTTCTTTCCTTTCCGTAAATGTCTGGGAATGGCTTTTAAGAGAAAAGACCTGGAAAGCCATGAACCAGACATGAAAAAAAAAAAAAAAAATAGTACGGCTTATTTGAGCATAAATCAAGCTGCTCAAACAAAAACAACCGAAAATCAAAACCTTCGGGCTTGATTAGAAGCAACGAGACAACGAAATCTATGGAACATGGCAGGAAAAATGTGGCTAATTGCTTTCATACCTGGGTCTTGGATGGGGTCGGAGGGGGGGGGGGTGTTGGGGGGGCACAGGGGAGGAAAAGAAAGAGGACTGCTGTTTTTGTGTCTTTAATTTAAGGTGAAACAGATAGACTTCAGCTCCAGATGGCTGCAGTTATGGGCCGGGGGCCCTTGGGACTTTGTCTAGCAGAGCGCCGATCCCTGAACCTGAGCCAGTCTATTACATAGAGTATGAGCTCAGATTATCCCCTCTCCTCCAGATGTCGGCCTGATTGCCTCTCGGGCTCCTGATTGCTCCTCATTTCCACTTTGTCCTGCTGGCGTCGGCCCCTGGCAAGGGGGCCGAGCTCACCTGACGCGTCTCTTATCACGCGACTCCCACGCGCGCCGTCTCTCGCGCAAGCGCGGGCTTCTGAGAGTCGGGCTTCGTCCCCTTTTGATCGTGAGAGTCGAGGGCGGTTGTGCCCCAGTGCCAGTTAAGCTGAATTTATATGAGGCGTGTCTAGCGCCCCCCGTGCTCTGCACTGTGCGCACACACTCTCATGCACGCATGGGCAGCTAACATTTAAGCTCCAGTCCTCTTTGACTGTCAGAATCAAGTGTCCTCTTGCTAGAGCTGATGATCTCGATGAGCCTCTCGCGTCGCGCCCACGCTGGTGTCGATAACCCAGACGCTGAACCCAGATCAGGACAGGCACTCTTGCCTTACCAGCTGGGAGCGGCGCTTTCCGTGGGCGAGGTGGCGCTGAGTCCCAGGGGGCGGGTTTACTGAAGGGCACTTGATGCATTCCTTCCATCTATTCAGCCTATGTTTCAATCACAGCCGTCACCATAGGCCCACCTTTGCTGATGTGCACTTGGTATGACAATATTGGTTGCACCTTGAAACGTCTGTACTGCTTTCAGCTCTGGCCATGTACAACAAACACACCCACACACACACACACACACACACACACACACACACACAACGGCAGTGCTCCCTCCCCACTAGATTGGTGAACTTGTGTGTGATCATACCTGCAGTTCCAGTGAATTTTCACAATAGCCATACCTGCAGATAGAGGGTGTGTAAATGCCTGTTATCTGCACTTAGATAATGTGCAACTTTTTCTACACGAGTGATTTATCCGCACTCGGTGACACAATCTCCCTGCACTTGTTTGCACCCATGACCTGTTTGTGGTTTCTTTTAGTTTTCTATCTCTCTGAGGGGAAAGAAAACTTTTCAAGGGTCAATAAGTTGCCTTACCACTTACAATCAAACCAAAGGGTATCAGTTAATTTCTCCTGTCATTAGCGGGGCTTGGTACCTGTTGCTTGCGATTCCCCTGCTCTGTTGGAAAGCCTTTTTCGAATCCCCATGCTTTGACGGTTCAGTCGGCCATAAATATCTGTCACCGCCTTTTTGGTTTCTGTCACATGTTTGCCGGGTGAATTTTCTGTACTAATATTTCGAGATGCTGTGGCCGCTGGGCTGACCTCTGCTCACATCGCATCGCGTACACGAAGCCGCAGTGTAATTGCAGCCCTCGAGAGTTGGTGCAGAAGGCATCGTGCATGGCGGGAGAGAAGCGTCTAGAATATGCAGGGGCTGCCCGTGCGTCCGGCGGCCATTTTAAATCTGCAGTCATTCCCCCCTTTTTCCCTTCCGTGCGGCCCTGTCACTTGATGAGTCAATTAATTGTTAATGGTTTCTCCATCTGCTTTTCCTGTTGCCAGCTTCACAAGATTCGCGGTGTCAAATCGAAATCCAATTTGAGGTCCAATGCGCTCCGTCTGCTAGCCGAGCATCACTGCCAGTATCAGCACCCAGACCAGCGAGAATGGAAGAGTATAATGTGTGATAGCAGATTTTGCCCCAGGCACAAACTTTCTCTGCATTAACATTTGGTTATCCTATATCGCATTAATAGGAAATGATTGCTTGACCTAGTCAAATTTTCTTTTCCTTTTTCCCTCTCAGGTGTTATATTCTTTTTATTTTTCTCTAGTTACCTGATTGGTCGGTTTGCAGGATGGTTTTGTTGGATTAGAGGAGAGTGAGGGGCATTTCCATGACACTTCTAGTGTCTTAAAATTCTGCTTTGTTACTTAGCAACAAAGCGGGTAGGTCCTGGTTGACTTGGACTTGAAGAGGGGGTGTGTGTCATGTGATCAAGCCAACCAATGAATTTGTTGATAGAGATATTTTTCATTTCTCTGCACATAAGCCTCACCCCCCCAATCTGACAAGGAAACCCAACACTTTATAAATATTTATGTTGCTAATTACGCTATGTGCATTATTAATTGAACTGTAATTTCTCTGCAAGTGGATCTAATTAAGGATGAAAATGAGTCTCGGCTAATAATGCTGATAGTTAAACTAACACTTTTTTCTTTTTTCCATCTCAAAAGTTTTTTTTCTTCTTCCCTGTTCCCCTCCCTTCCTTCCCTCCACCCCACCCACCCCCCTATGCACGCACACACACACACACGCACGCACACACACACGCACACACACACACAAATCAGAGCGTAGCTTTGAATTCTCGCCTGAGGATTGATATCATGTTTGACTCTGATTTAAAATTTAATGTGAAAAAATGTGATTGAAGTTTCTTACAGTTTCTAAAGCACGCAATGTGTGTTGCTATGTGTTCTTCAAGGCACTACTTTGATTTTGATTACTGTAAATTTAGTGGCATAAAAGAGATGTTTCTCTAACTTGTTATGTTAGTGGCATCATTATCCTGTAGTGCCTCTATCCAGTACGGGGTTGGCATAGTTACCCTGAATCAGTACTTTAATGATGCACCACATTGACAATCTTGCATCTGAGAGTGCTGTCAGCCATTTTCGCTGTTTCTCATGTTGCACATAGATGCATTTGCGGATGCTCTGTCAAGTCGATGCGAGTACACGCTGCTGCCAATGTAATGTTAATGTAATCTGGCTATCCATGTGTTAGGAGCTTAACACATGACAAGGCATACAAGATGTGTTGCTTTGTGATGTTCAGTGTCACTGTACGCTTGTAACCTAAGGCAGTGGTGTCAGAATCTCGTCCAGAAGACCCACGGTGTCTGATGGATTTTGGTGCGTTTTAGCACTTAATTTAATCATTTAAACCAGGACACGGCCTGGTGAGAGAGTCTATGCGCCTTGTTTCCAACCAAAGTTTAAACGGGCCTTCCGTTTGAAAGGAAACCACAAACGCCTGCAGACACTGTGTCCCCCCCATGAGGCGCTGAAGGTAAGCTGGACACCCTTGACCTGAGGCGTGAAAAATAAATGTCTGTTGCTAATTGTTTTGATGGTGGGAGCAGCATTTGGTAGTTTGGCTGTGGTGAGACCTACTGCACAGAAACATTTCCTGTCTCCAACCAGCTGTGGGTGTGATGGCTGTACCTGGAGAGCAGCATGCTGGGTAATGATAGTTGAAATGAAGCTTCATGAACCCTATTGGTTACACCAAGCTGTCAGCCATTCACTTCTTTGAACCAATCAGAAATGTTTTCCTCTCCACAGCCAGTGTGGTGACTGGTCCAAATCATTGAGTCACTGACACAACGTGGTAGCTTCTCCTATTTTTGGTTCAATGAAACCTCAAGCCTCCGTCGCTTATTCTAGTATACAGAATAGTTGGCTTCCTGCCTGTACCATCCCCACGCCACACCCCGGCAAGGTGCCCCCCCTGTCGGCTGGCGAGACAGGGCCCCCAGACGGGCCCCAGAGTCTGGCAGGGGCCCTACTCCAGATTGATGGCGACCTATTCCGTTCCACTACAGCTGCAGAGCTGTTTGTTTAATAGGTGTCTTTCTCACTCCGGCAGGACCATTAAAACAAAAAAAAATCCACCACACAGGCTATTAGGCTGCATGAGCTTAATTGCTCGTTAATTGGGTAATTAGGACTGTGCTTTGTTTTTTTCCTCCTTCCAGTTCCTCTCTCTCTCTCCTCTCGCTCTCTCTTTCGCTCTCTTGCTGCAGAGTAAATGTTGCTGTTGCCGTCCCATGGCTATTGTCCGCTGAAAAACAAAAAGAAAAACCTTTCGTGTGGGTAGCAAAATGCCGAATGATCCAGTACAGCCACCGGTTCAACCTTCCTCTCTGAGACACGGTTTCCTTGCCTCTGGTCTACAGTACTCAGAGTGTATGGGTCAGAAATCCTACTGCATTCTCAGAAAAAAAAACTAGGCATAAAAAAGTGGAGCTTCTGTTTGTGTGCATTATGCATGACTGCTGTGAGGGATTGTTTATTTTATTTTATTTTTTTTTTTAAATGAAAAAGATGTTAAAGAAAAAAAAATTATCGCTATTTATTATCTTGTCTGCTTGGGGTAGAATTCACTCCTCTGAATGCTAGTGCCGAACCTGGAGAATTCTCTGATGGAAACATCAAAACAAATGCAGGGTACAAGAGATAGCATTTGAAATCTCAATTAGTAAAGCACTCAGTTTGTCTGTACATGAAGGGGAATTCTAAAGATACACGGCCAGGTTTTTTGGTTTTTTTGTTGGGGGTGTTCAGTAATTGAAGTCATATGTGTCGTGCGGCACAGCACACATTCAACAGCAAACGCAGGAGATTAAACAATCCAGGAGACCCTCCTGAAATAACGAGCGGTGGGGAAAGATGAGAAGAAAGCGTTTTGCCACGTAACATGACTGGTTACACACTGCAGTGAAATCATTATCCTGCATTTTACAAGCAGCGGATTTACAGAGCAGCGATTTGACGAGAGGAACTGCTTAGAACCGAAGCTGCTGGATACAGATGGTAGGCATATGGGCCTGACAAGGGAAAGAAATGTGCATGTCAGGACTGGGGGTGTGTGTGTGTGTGTGTGTGTGTGTGTGAGAGAGAGAGTGTTAGTGTGAGTGTTTGAGTGTGTGTTTTTGCCTACATTGAGAGGAATCACCATTAAATCCTATGCAGTAACAGTAATAGGTGATTAGATTTACCCTATATTAGATCTCAGTCGCTTAGGGTATATTTAAGTATCGCTGCCTTTGTGCAACACCCACCATTTACACAGCAGCCATTTTGTGCCAGAATTCCCATTGGTATCATTAGTATGTAACACCCACCTGAGTAATACATGGCAGCCATTTTGTGCCAGAACTTTCATGGCGCTACTGTTGTGCAGCACCCTCTTGGGTGATATATGGCAGCCATTTTGGACCTGAGTTCTTACAGCACATCAGCTGAGACGTCCACAACAGTTCGTTTAAGGTGGTGTGAACTTGGCATGCATTCGGTAGTTACAGTTTCAATGCAGAGTTAGAATTTTGCTTATTAGCAAGCAATTTGACATTTGAAGTGTAGTGCGCTAAGAGAAAAAGGTCTCCCTTTGATTGCATGGATGTGTAAAATTACTTGAGTGTTTGGGCCTGTATGTTAGCTGTCTCTGGTAGAAGACCAATGATATGATCTACAAAACTTCCAGTTCCAAGTTGTTGACAAATACTCTTATATATAACCACTGCAACATTTTTGAAAAACATCGCTATGTACACACTACAGTTATGATGTTTAGTCAACATACAGGTTGTTATCATTAACAAATTTCTCATATTTGTCAGTATATATTGGCTCTTCATTGTTATTTTTTGTGGGAGTGTACTTAAAACAGGAGCCTTTTCCAATTTACAGCATTTTTTTCTACAGCTTGGTGTGGTGCACTCAGACCATGTTCAAGTTTATTCTTGACTTATTCATGTCCTGCAGCTTAAAGAGAGAAACCTTACCCTCAGCATAGCAGCCAATACTCAGTGGCCTCATGAGGATCCAGGTGCATTGTGGGACATTTGATGTGCCCACATAAGTGGGCAGAGTGGTGTGTGGGCAAGCCTCATAAATAAATAAATAAATAAATAAAAATCAAGCGTGTCAGGTTCTAGAAGTTGAAAAGCCAGACTGGGAGACACAAAGATCTCCCCTGACCAATGAGGGAGTAGGAACGGCACAGAGAATTTTAATTGGATGCACTTGAGAAGCAGCTTCAGTCTAAGAGTCTGCCATGCTCCACCCCCTGCTGAATCACTCAGTAAACCTGGGCTTTCTGTTAATGGGATGGTCTACCTAATTTGCATATTTCTGTAACATGTCACACCCTTTGCAAGTGGTCTGTAGCTCTGTCTCTGTATGCTGCACCCATCACATGCTAAGAATGCTAACAGAACAATGGGGGTCTCTATTCCCCCCCCAGCTAATACTTTGCTAATAAATGCCTTTAATGTCTGCTGACTCAGCTGGGCATCGCTTACAAGGTAAGATATTTCAGAAATGCGTAATTTGGGTGAGCTATGCCGGTAAATGAGCTAAGAGTACTACTGTGTTGTGTTTTTATTTTTTTTTATTGTTTATGTGTGGGAGGCCACAGCGATTAGAGCTAAATGCATCCATAGGGAGAGATGGGGCGTTCAGGTAGTAAAACAAACACCAGGACATTTGCCTCCCCAGCCCCAATAAAGACGAAGTCCCAGGAACCACAGGGAGAAGATGGAGAAAGCGCTCTCTCACATGAGCAGTTACACATAAAAATGATTACAGGAAAATAAAAACTACACACCGTGGGGTGTGAACAATGTGTGCGACTCCTCGTCTTTGTGGGACGAGCTGCGCAATTATCCGGTCCTGTTGCCGGCGTCTCCATCAGAACGAGGCAAGCGCTTTCACTGGTAGTGCAGACTGAGTGGAGAGGGAGATTTCTGGGATAGAGTTGAGACAGATCTTCGAAAATATCCAAAAACAGATGAGCCTTTGCCTTACAATGACTGAATTATGTTTTGATGTAAATGATATTGCCCTGAAAGACACCTTTGTCAAGTGCTTTTGATTGGGCCCTGTCCAGTATATACTGGATTGAATCTAGCTTTGTGTGTATGAAGTTTTCAGCATCCTCATACCTAGCTCAGAAGTAGAAAGCTGTTTAGGACTTACTAATTACTGAATCAGGTCTTCCCTTGTTGTTCATAATTGACAAGTGTAATGATGATGTTGCACGAAAAAAAAATCTTCGCTGTAAAAATTGCTGGGAGAATCCAACTGGGACAGAATTAGAATGTGCACATCTGTTATGTTATAGTTCTCCAGATTAATTATTCCATGTTGTTGCAAGGTGCAGAACGGTTTTAATATACATTATGTTCTATTTGTTTGTTTATTTTTTTTTTTGTTACTCATCTCTAACAATTATCAGTCTAAAATGTGACTTTCTCACCAGCCCAAAGGGAGTCTGGAGAAATGTAGGAGTGGAAGAAACATCTATGTCTTCCTCTCAGCGCACCGTCTGCCCTCCCTGTGAAGGCAGTCGCTGATGCGCCAGATACACCTCCTACACCTACAAAGACCGGCAAAAGACTCACAGGCTACAAAATGGGTTGGGTGGGGGCGGGGGGTGTGGTGGTGTGGTGGGGGGGTGTGGGGGAGCGTTGCCATGGAAACCCGCGCTGCACACACAGTTCCATTCAACGCCTCAGTTCTATCCTGCTCCGTCAAGATTATCATATGCGTGTAACTGAGGTCCCCCCACAAACCCTCCCACCGCCCACACCCCTCTCCTTCTTTGGCAGGGAATTGTGGGATAGATTCAGAGAACCAGAGCGTTAAAACAATGTTTCGTCAGTTTCCCTCATCTAGGATAATCATACCACCTACTACTACTATTTATTTTATTTTTTTTTTCTTTCCATTCCTAAACCTTGAAATGGACTGGGCCTGTCAGCGGCAGCCCGATAGGGACTTAGTGTAGCTGATCCTTATTGATGGACCGGTGCGATGACACGTATCTGGCTCTGCCGAGAGCCTGTGACGTGATGGAACAGGCTATGATACGCAGATGCTCAGTGTATTACTGAAAAAAAAAAAAAAAAACCTGGACGACTAAAAACAGATTCTGCACAGAGACTTCACCCATCTCACACAGTATGCATCTGCATTTCTGTAATATGCAATTATTTCTGATAGCACCTCGCTTAGCACCTTGTTTTTTAATTTTTTTGTGGCAGAATTGTTGAGAGGTGAAGCTGGGCGGCATTGTGTCGTACGAGAAAGGAAATAAACAAGGGAAGCTAATGATTTGTCTGTCTAATATTGATGAAGCTGTTATTGATTAGCTGGAATGAACAAGGGTTTACAGCCGGGGATGAGGCCCACAGCAGTCACACACAGTCAGGACACAGTGCCTCAGTACTTAGTTAATATCATGCAAATGGACCAATGACTACCTAGTTTTATGCCAATGTATTATTCTTATAAACATATGTGTACAGCATTTTATGGTTTCTTTCTGAAAAAGTGCTGTCGTGGTTCACAAGCGGGGGTTGATCTGTCACCAGTATGCAGGCCAGAGTTCACAAGAACGCAACTTTAAAGAAAACAGTCATACGGAAATCACAGCATGCTTTCTGTTTTGCTCTTTCGGTGCTGAAATATTTCTGCACGGTCCACGTTATTGCAGAGAAGGCCGTGGTATGAGAAAAAACACCACTCGCAGAAGAGTTTCAAATATGTTTCTTGGAATAGAAGCAGACATATTTTCCACAAACAAAGGCGCTTTTTTTTTCTTCTTTTCGTCGTCGCTTTCACATTAGCCCTTTCCCTCCCTCTCATTTGACATAATCGTGGAGAGGGCATTATCGGATCTGTTTGAACAGTTCCCGTCTACATGACTTGGGTGGGCGTAACAGATACGGAGTGACCTTTTTAGCAGCGCTCCTGATATTAACACAGTCTCCCCGACTGATTATCATGGGAACATTTCACAGAGTATTAAGTCTAATAAATTACTTCCCCCCCCCCCCACCCACTCCCCCCTCCGCCTCCATCCCTCCCTGCCGCTCTCCCTCCTGCTCCCCTGCTCCCCCAGTCCTTTCCTTCTCCAGAGCTGATAACCCAGCATCCCCAGGGGCCTGGCCCCGGTAATGATGTCAGTTCACGGCCTTCTTATTTTAGCAGAATTGCCTAATTGGTATGTGTTCTACATAACTGTTTGAGTATTAGACTCACAAATGAAGGTTAGAACCTCGGTGCTTGTAATCGACTGAAAGAAATTGATTTGTGCTCAGCGGCCCTTCTGGGAGAAGACTTTATGGTTCTCTGAAGAAATGAAGGTTTATAATTGTGTTTTTTTCCACTCCTCCCAACCCCTCTCTCTCTCTCTCTCTGTCTGTCCCTCTCTCTCTTTTCCCCACCATAACCTGTAATGACATTCAGAATGAAATTAATGGCATCTTAAAATGGATGCATCCAGCCAGTCTGTCACACCTTGACATAACTGGCATTTCAAGCGAGTTCAGTTTTATCTAGGCATAAGGTAGTGACACATCTGTCTCTTTTGCCCACCCAAACAGGAAATGCACACCAGAAACCAGTCTAGTGATACAAACCATAATTTCGTACTTCAAGGTGTGCAGAGGGCACTGTCTGCATTGCAGACATACAGCGACCCAAGCTTCTTAGCGCCGAAAACGAAACTGCTCCGAGAGCCAGGTGACTGACACCATTAACTTCGCGTCTGTCATCGTCGTTGCCGCCGCGCGAGCGAGCGAATTCGCTGTGTTGTTCGGCCAGGCCTAAGAGAGAGACGTGGGCATGTCACAGATGCCCATGCCACCAGTTCTCCCACTTTAAATAAGGCCCCGCGCACCCTCTGTAGGGAACCCGTGCGGAAGGTAGCGCTGCAGCAGTCTGCTCATGAGCTATTGCAATTTAGAAAGATATCTGTTAGGGACACACACATGCCCATGCATGCCCCCCACACACACACACACAGGCCTACACATATTTTTTTTAAGGATATCCACACACACACTCGCACACGCCCACGCACATTTTTTTTAAGGATATATATACACACACTTCTTCAACAGACACACACACACACACACTCACACTTTAGACTAAGGGTTCACAGCTCCAGCCCTGAAACGCTGCTGTGTGTGCTGTGTGCGCTGGGTTTGTGCGTTTTTCAGCGCTGATAAAGATTGGCACCCACAGCCTTTCTCAGTTTCCAGGGCTGCCAATTTAAAGGAAATCACAACCTGTAAATGCTGCAGACCTGGAGTTTAGACTAAGCCTACCGCCTTGATACTGAGGAGCTGGGTAGTACACTGGGACTTTACCCAGAATGCTGCAGGTTTTATTTTCAGCCCGGACACACCATTGTTTCTGTAATGTATTTGCTTTGGCAGGTGTTCTCATACTGAGCGACTTACACAACCAACATTTTTTTTTTTTTTCACACGCTATCCATTTATACAGCACGGTATTTACCGAAGCAATTCAAATGAAATTCCTCTCTGGGTAGTACCAAGGACATTGCCTACCTTGGGGTTTGAACCTGCAACCTCTGAGTCGCAAGCCCAGTTCCCTAACCTTTATAATTGAGAAAAGCTATTTAGCCCCAAATAGCATCAGTAAACAACCAGCTGTACAAAAGGATCATATGTAAAATATAAGCTGCCTAAGCCGCCTTGGGGTATGCCTCCTGCCAAACACATAAATGGCACTATATGAGCGGTTTTCAGCACGTTCTACACACTTGCTGTACATTTATGCATTACGTGCTGAATCACAATGAGAGCCTTCTCTGTCTCTTTTCTCTTTTATTCTTTTTGGTTCGCTACTCATCCGCATTTACTGCCTCCTCTCTCCATCCCCCTGTTTCGGAGGGGGGAGATTTTTAACTTCTTCATGGTTGCTTTCAAGGCAAATCATGTCAAATCTTCTCTGAGCTAGCTCGCTGTATGCAAAAATCACATTTCACGCTAGCGCTAATTCCAACCCCGGCGAGGGGAGCTCAAACAAGCAGGTGGTGTTTACAAATGAGGAACCGAGAGCCGTAAACCCTAGCCGTCAAAAAGCCATGATTTGATTACCGGGTGACATTGGAAAAAAAAAAAAAAAAGAG
Source organism: Albula goreensis (assembly GCA_022829145.1). Classification (NCBI taxonomy): domain Eukaryota; kingdom Metazoa; phylum Chordata; class Actinopteri; order Albuliformes; family Albulidae; genus Albula; species Albula goreensis. Next base: position 41,759,989 of record CM040744.1, read on the forward strand.
GTACTCCGTTTTTAGTGGGAGGAGCAAGGTCTCGGATTGCTGGCTGTCAACATTGAATGCCTAATCGCTGGCGGGCAGGCAAAGACTTTGCCTTTGGATCATCCACCATTCTGAGCGTGGCTGTTGTCACGCCTGTGGAAAGGTTTTTCTTTCCGTTTCCCTGCCTAGCGATTGGTAGTACACACAAGGCCCCTGCGATTTTTGAGTTGATAGAAACATTGTAGGAGTCCTGCTTTACCTGGTTAAAAAATAACTTTCATAACAAGAATCCCTTTTATACCTGTGTTTGTCCCTTCCATCTAAAGGATTCCATCTAAACAAACCCGCTGCACTGAGTTGTCACTGAGTCCCTCAAAGACGTGACGCGCATCGCCAAGCCATTCTGAAACAATCAAAAGCGGTCACAAAGTTCAAGCCATTTGGAAGAAATTGAAATTCAATAGCAAGTGCGGCCAGGGAGGGTTTTTTGAAGTGGATTTGTTTTTTTAAAGCCATTTTAGTGGGTCTAATTTCAGCTTAATGGCCTCTTCAGGAAAAAAAAAAAAAAAATGAAAACATTCTGAGAAGTTTCCGCCCACCCAGTGGCTGTATGGAAACAGCCATTATGACATCACAAAGGTGGGGGGGTGGTGCGGCAGTGGCGTCAGCTCATATGAATGGAAAGTGAGCGATAATTCTAATGTTTTTGTGATGACGTACACGTTTACACACACGCTTGCACACATGCACACACATGTGCGCACACACACACTCAAGCAGATGTAAACAATTTTATTTTAGGGGGTTCGCCATATATGTCCTTCCCCATTCACTATGAATAACTTCCAACATCAAATGAATCAATATTCAAAACAAGAACATCATTCTTGCTCTGTGAAATCAGACTTCAAACAATGATATTTGATATTAAACCGTTGTATTGGTTTCATTGCTTATCTTCAAAATGACATGGAGAGCAGCAGTAGAAGCGTTTTGAGTAAAACTGCACGGTTGTATATTTTATTTCATGTAGACTGAAATTTTTTTGGTGGTTGGTAGGGGGTTGGGGTGAGGGCCAGGGGGGGGCATTCATGGGCACCCTATAACCACCCCCTTACCTGCCAATGGCATAAACACCGCTGTCTGATGGAAGTGGACGGATGGAGACCACAAGCTGCACTGAGCTTAAGATGGTCAAAGTTGATAAGCAGCAGGGCAACGGATACAGCAACAATGACGTCTTAGAGAGCCGGGGCACAGATAGACATTGATTCAGAGAAACTCGAGTGCCTCTTAGAGACAGAGCAGAAATGAACATTGCTGAAGATAAGAACAGAGAGGGAGGGAGCGATGCGGAGGGAGATAAGACAGCAAAAAGAAGAGGGGAGGTGAATATTGGATAAACTGAGATGGAGAGCAGGCTTGTTGCTCTCTGTGGGAAGTACGCCTTCGGTTGAAGGGAGAATCCGGACAGAGAACTGCAGGTGACCGAGCTGCAGATAATATAGTAGGAATGAGGTGATACTGTCCTCACTTTACGTATAGAAAACAGTGGAGCCACAGCAGTCATGGAATACTCGAGCCTCTACAAGGTAACAGCTATAAGCCCGGCCAATGTGGAACAGGTCTTCCTGACTTCTGCAAAGTAGCTTTGCAAATAAACCTATTTCCGCTTACGTGTGTGTGTGTGTGTGTGTGTGTGTGTGTGTGTGTGTGTGTGTGTGTGTGTGTGTGTGTGTGTGTGTGTGTGAATTGAAAAACTGCCTATGAACAGTTGATACTGCCTATCAACTACCTATCAACAAACAAATCCAATCCATGATCAGGAATCTGCTGTCACCAATCAGATTTGCAGGAGCCCTAGAACTGACAGGTTAACAAACCAATCAGAGTTCTCTGTCATAGTTTCAGTGTCTGGGGATAAGACTGAGAGTTAGTTGATGTCACAGCCAGTTTGATTGTAAAGTTGCTTTTGTCCGAACAGTGAACTGACCGGCAGGGCGAGAGAGAGAGACGCGTTTCGGTGTGTGGCTTGATCCTGGCCCTTGCTCATAAGGCCCTGGATTCTGCGCCCGTATTGCGCACCCTCTGTAGAGGAGCGCTGAATTAATGAAGAGCAGTGTGTGCTCTGCATTCGTATTTTCTGGGTGGGATCACTGTAAGATCTCAGCGAGGATTAGCCTGGCTCTTAACATCTTAGCTAATCTGGTTAACACCTGTTTTTATTGACATCAGAGCTGCAGTGGCATGCTGCCTACACCACCCCCCAACCCCTCGTCCCCCCTTCCCCGTCCCTCCATTTCGAAAGGCTGCCCCCACCCCCTTTCTCTCTCTCCAGTAGGAATCAGTTTACAGGCAGACATATCCTGGGCCAAACGGAATGTGCATTCAAGTGGTGTTTCGGCCTTTGCCAGCCTTAGGTTCTTTTTTTTTTTTTCCTCTACCAATTCAGACTTAACTATCATATTCACAAGCCACACTCATTGCCAAAACGTCCATTGTTAGTTTGGGAGAGCACAGATAAAAAAAAAAAAAAAAAAAAAAGGCTTTTCCTCCAAAATGAATTATTTAAGCCACCGTTTATTTCAAATTGAGCTTGACAGACATGGCTTGGCATGGGACACTAGCGCAGGCAGTTTGCTTACCCCTAACTGACTAATGGAGGGTGCTGGGGGGCAATGGCGATATATTCATTCGTACAGATGGAATTCCTGCTTCTCTGAGTGATGCAGCAGATAGCAGTACCAGTAGCTGCGCGATTGCCGGGTTTACCGCCTGACATCTGTTACATATAAACACTTGTATTTATTCAATGCCGACTGAGTACCTGTCTCTCGAGAGTGCGCTGGGAATCGGTCCGGGAATCAAACCCACAAACACCTGGACACGAGCCCAGAGTTCCTTCTCTCCAGCTCTCCCGCCACGTAAGATGAGACGTTGAGACATACTGAATAATGATCAAACTCATAGAGTTGGAGTCTTTGAGGATTCGTATGAGCTTAAAACAGGGCAAGATGTCAGTGCTCTAATCATCTGAAATAATACACCACCGTCTGCTGCTCTGGAAATCCAGACAGATAAATTTAAATGAATGGGAATGAACCAACGATCCTTTTTTTTTGGCTTTGGTGGGGAGTCATCGATCATATTACTCTCGACCCTTGATAAATTCGATGTGATTTCGCTGCTTAAGAACTGTATTTTATATCTTACAGTCGATAAAGCTTGATTTTTTTTTTCCTTTTTGTGACACGCAATAAAAACATTCCACATTCCTTTGATGTAGCCGGCAGGGGTAGCGGAGTTCGGCACTTTAACCCTTATAAGCGGTTTAAGTGGAAATTCCCAGCAGCCCCCTGAAAATTCTTTGGCGTGGAGAGCTTTGCTGTCTGGGTCACTGGCGAGAACTTTGAAGTCCAGAGCTCGGGATTTACCTAAATGGTGAGGTATGGATCAGCTTAAGCGGCCCCGGCATTAGAGCTCAGCCCTATCGATGTCGCCATTAACCCAGATTCCACACTGGCTTCCCACCATGGCCATATTAACCGCAGGATTTCGGGAATCCCTTTATCCCACACTCGGATGGGGCGCGCTGCATTAGCGTGAACGCGATCGGGCCGTCCGCCGGTCTTTTGGGGTTTTAGCGTGGGGCTTTAGCTGAGGAATTATGGACACGGCGGACATCGGTCTTTGTCCGAACCACCTCCCAGGGGCCTGATGTCACATAATAGCAAGGACTGGTTGGGTCTTGAGCTGAAAACGGGCCCCTTGTCGCCGTGTTGTATGTGTGTGCTAGTGTAATAGATGCAAGCTTTCTTATCTTCATAGTTCCTATTTTTGCCATTTTGACTCATTTCCTTTGTGAGTCAAAATGTGTCTGTGGCTCTGTGATGTATGCCATTTATTTGTATTGTCACTTAAAGTTTTCCAGTGCGTTGACGCAGTTTCTCATCGTCTCCTGTTAACGTTTGAGGGATGCGCTCACACAAGAAGCTAACAATTAAGCCACCCCATATTGGGTGGATTTAAGCCACTGACTTTATCGAACCAATCAAAAGCTTTTGTTCTACACAGCAAAAGGCAATGATTGGTTCAAATAAAGGAGCTGCTTATATATCATGTGATACATAAGCCCCAAAAAAAACCCACACATTGCTAATTACTGCCCCACGGAATTGCTTGTGAACACCTCTCCCAAAAGTACATTCTGCTGGCAGTACAGAGGTGCTCTGAACTCCTCCACTGCACCAAAATATGTCACAAGTTTTTTTTGTTTTGAGGAGAGACTTAATGGGCAGAGAAAGTCTGCCCAATCCTCCGTTGTCCTCCAGAGGAGGATAATTGGTCCTGTTTAAGTGCCCCAATGAGTGGGATTGGAAATAAATTAATTTCTGCCTTCATTAGGACAAAGAAGAACGAGCGGAAGGGGCTGAGAAGCCAGCCAATGGTTCATTGTCCCAAAGCCGTATTCTCACAGACACTCATTCCTCTTTCTCCTCGTTCTGAAAATGTCTCATAGTTTTTTTTTTTTTTTTTTAAACCCTCTCGTTATCTCTTCGCCACCGCAGAGCGCTGTAATTAACACTCAACTCTGTAACTGATCTGTCTTCCCTCTTTCTACCCACTAATTTCCAGGCTATTGTGTGCAGGGGCACGTTTGTGTGGGCTTACCAGGCGCGCGTATGTGTTTGTTTACATGGTTTTGTTTTCTTTTTTTAATGAGACTGGATATAGGTCAATGAGCTCTGCGACGAGATGACAGACCGATGCCGGTAACTCTTCCCACTGATGGTGGGTGGGAGAAAGTTTTAGCCGTGTAGCTTCATATGTCATCGTCGTGCTTACAAATTGAGGCCTTGCTGCACGGCACAAGTTTGGCTGGCTTCTAGTCAAAGTCGCACCATGTATTTATGTTAGTAAAATGGGCGCATTGGGGCCTTTTTTTTTTTTTTTTTTGTCAAGTTCACAATCACAGTAATTACAAATTTCAAGCTGATGATGCGTGTATGAGGGTGCCGAAGAAAGGGGACGGGGGAAATTATTAAAAAAAGCTGCCATTTGCTCTTTTCAGCTGGGTGTTTTTCTGCTGAACCAGTTAATTCTTCCCCACTGTTGCAGAGATACTAATTTGTACATTGTACTCTAGCAGAATTAATTCAAGGCTTTGTTTTTTTTAAGTCAGTTCTTTTTTTCTAGTCCACAGGAAATGTGACACTGATGTTTTGAGAAGCTCTGAGCCTGACTTTTTTTTTTTGCGTTAGGGCAGTTGGCCTTATGAATTATTAGTCTGGGCAAGCCAGTGTTTTGACTTAAACACTGTTGTCATTTATTCCCAAGTCTTAGGCCAAGAGCCAGTGAACTGTGTCAAATTCTACTCAGTTTAATTTATTTAGTTGTTGCGATTCCCGCCATTATGAGACAACTAGCAAAGTAAGAGGATACTGTGGTCTCGGAGGCCAAAAGCTGAGGAGAGAGAAGCTATCAAATTTGCGATGGAGGCCCGGGGCTGCATTCAGCCGATCCGTGGACGCCCACACAAAGGTACCTTGTCGTTTTGTTGAACATTCTTTCTCCTGGGGATTAACACCTTTTATATGCTTTAAAGCTTGGGAGAACTGAAGAGTCTGGTAGCGGGTGAGGATAAAGAACTGAAAGGCCATCATTTGTTTCCTGTCGTGGTTTGGTTGATGGGGATTTGGGAGGGAGGGGGGTAGGGCGGGGAGGGTTTCAGCTATCGCCTGGTTTCTCACCACTGAGTTTCATAACACCGCCAGGCAGGCGTTCGTCATTCCGCCGTGTTCGCTCTGAGACGTGTTTCGCACAGGTGCGCAGACCCTAGCGAGTACCAAAATCTAGTGGGAAAGGAGCCCCACAGGTTTGAAGCCAAAAAAAAAAAACCCCACCGCTCGACTTGAAACCGAAAATCCGTTAGCCGTGCGGTGTGAGAAATTCAGCATGAGAGCTTCAAACTTGCTCCCCCCCCTTTCACTCTCAGAAGATTGTCCATGGAGTCATTTTTTACGCGGCCCCCCCCTTCTCCCCCACCACCTCCTGTTTCACACCTAGAGCTGAGCTTTTTTCGGTTTCAGTAAGGCTTACCGCAGCACAACCGCTAGCCTTGCATGCGGCCTCCTCCGTGGGACCCGTGTACAAACTCCTGTCTGTCTCCTCTCCTCCACTGTGTTTGCTGCTGAGTGTGCTCTTTCAACTAGAACTATTTAAAGACAGATTATCTATTTAATCTTAATTTTCTTCCAGTCTAGTGTCACAGAAAGTTCAAGTCTTTTTGCTGGAGAGAAGTCAAGAAAGTCCTCATTACAGACAATGACAGACATAAGACAAAATTTAGCATTGCTGAAAAAATCATGTTGTCCATTGCTAAACAAAAGGTCATATGGCAATTAAATGGTGCAGTGGCACTTAAAGTTATGGCTGTCTATTCAGTAGGCCTTGTTAGCCAAGGATGAAAAGTGATGCTAATGCTAACGTGAGAGGCCCTGGAAGTCGCCCAGATGTAGGATAAAACTGCCATCCGTGGTCTGCTGTTGCATCGGCCAGCTGCACGCTGTCAGCAGAGGTGAAGCCTAAGCTCTGTGTGTGTGTGTGTGTGTGTGTGTAGGAGAGATGAGAAGCTAAACGCTGGGCCTGGCACTGATCACAGAGTGCATACTCCGTCATCGTGGATTCTCAGTTGGCCCCTGAGCAGAACCCCAGCTGCTTATTTCTTAAGTAATCATTTTCAGATTGGGTCTGAGTGGCTGTTTTTTTCTGGCATTTAAGGTTTAAGATGGATTGTCTGGTCACATGATCACCATAAGCTGTCTAGATCAGTTTAACACCCAAACTATTTCTCAATTTTTATGTACTATCATATATTATTATGTATTACCATCTCTATGTATATATGTGTTTGTGTGTGTGTGTGTGATATGTGTATTCTTACTGTATCCATCGCTTCACAAGATCAGCAACCCCTATCTTCATCTTCCAGCCCCCAAATAAATCTCCCGGACTTTCTCATCGGCGACCAGGAATTTTACAGAAAGTGAAGTCGTTGGCGTCCAGTGAAATGGTTCTGTCTTTTTAATGGAAACAAAAGGGAATTGACTCTTTTGAAGTGAGGGGACAGATGGGGTGGAAAAGTCCCCTCATATGGCTTTTTATTACTCTGTTAAAGACAGATCTAATTTTAATTTGGCTAAAGTGAAGAACACTATCAGCTATTGACCAAAGGGGTGTCTTATGACCGCCTCGACGCTCCTGGGTGTTTTGGTCTTGTGGTTTCGGCTGAAGTTTCAGTTCATGAATGTGGCACCATACAGAAGGGGGGAGGTATTTTTAAAGTCTCTGCACTTACTGCTCGGTTCATGAACTCCCCCCATTGCCTCGAAGCACAACCTTATTAGTATCTTCTAGACAAGAACAGGAAGCATGTAGCTTCTGTTTACAGGTTACTCAATCACTTTAAGTACCCATTGCAGACTGATTTTCTTGGAACCACATCTCGTACAATCCCCGCCGGCTTTTAGCGCACATATTATTTATCATATGAAAATATGCAACTGTCTAGATCGGGTGCTTTACTAGGCCTTCCTTATGGGTGCGAGATGACATAGTGTAAAACAACGATGCCGGGGAAAAAAAAAAAAACCCAGGGAACGTTGATGGATTTACTCTGTGATTAACTGTTCGGCGCACATGTACAGCGTTTCTGAGAGAGACTAGATGGCCCGTTATTTCCACAAAGGCTTTGTGGTATTTTGATTAAAAAAAAGGAGAACTTGAAATTTGGGCAGCGTGGTTTTACATATATTTTTCCCAGTGTTCTGAGGCGATGACTTAAGACATCAAAGCGTCACAACATCTGTCACGACACACTCAGCTGCTCCAAGGAATTCTTTCATTCATTTCTCTGATATGATTTTATAGATAAGAAAAAGGTTACTTTACACTTCTGGGGAATGAATGACTTTCTAAACCAGCATGACTGGAATCTGGAATTTATGTAAACACTTTTTTTCCTTGTAAGGTGCCGACTTGAGCAAAAAGGACGTTTCTGCGTCTGTTTTATTATTTAATTTTAGAGACACTGATATGTGTAATTCCAGGTGGCTTTAAGGAATTAGCTTACACCCCCTCTCCATAGTTTTAAATAATAACAAAGGTGTTCAGTGTAAATTCTTCTCTCCATGCTCTAACATTCCCAGCCCCGAGTTGCATTAAGCTATTATGTTGACAGCCAGTCCTCCAAATGGATGTGCTGGACTGGTACACGTGTTCCCATTGGCTGTTTGTCTTCATTATAGCCGAGTTGGTGGTCGCCGGTGTTTTCCTCCGGAGAGCCGGCAGTTCCGTGGTAATCCCCAGAAAGCCCCTACATCATCATCCCCTGACAGGGCCTAGAGAGAGCCTGGCAGAGCACGCACAGAACGGACAATATCGGAAAGCAGACACTTCAAGTTAGGATGGGAAGGTTTTCTGTTTTTTTTTATGTGCCAGAGCACTTTGGAAATTGCATCGTAAATAAAGAAGATCAGTTGCGACTTGCAACTGTTTTTTAGTGGGTCAGGACGGGGTGAAAAGCTATCATTTGACCGTTTCTGAGGGTTTATTTCCATGTCTCAGTCGAACCCAGTGGATGGAAAGAGGACAAAGGTTCAGCACAGTGTAGCTTTAGTAAGTGCCCTCATAACCTGGGGTTTGATCCAATTATTCTGAAAGGCATACTTGCTCGTTTCCAGTAAAACATAACATACTCAAAGGAAATTATGTTTCAATCACTATTTGTCCTTAGCTCACAATTAAACTCAAGTGTTTGTTTTCATCCTCACTGACAGTTTGGTGAGTTCAGTGGTCATGAAAATGAACTTGTCGAACTGTTATTGTAGAGAAAAATCGTATCAATGGCTTGTTTAGTTGTAAGTCGAATTTGGATCGACTCCTGGCCGAAGTGTATTCAGTTGAATCCAGCCCCGAGTGTTTTTATCACATCAAAAAGTGCACCATTGACTTTTTAGACTTGGCTTTCCTGTTATACCAGACAAGCCAGAAGACTTACAGTCAGAAGAGGCACCAGCTAAATTTACGCCATGGAGCGGGTCGGCCAGATTAATAGCTGTTGTCTCTCACTCTCGCGGTCCGTGTCTTTAAAAAGAATCACCCGGCCAGAGGTGCGAGGGTCATTTGCCTCAGTGTGTTCCTCCCCAAAACCACGCCTCTCTGCCCCCATCCCGCGTGAAGATGTTGCGGCCAAAGCAGGACGTGGGTTTTTTTTTGTTTTTTTGTTTTTTTTTTGCAGCTTCGAGCCTGCACCACAATATTAGCGCCCAGACGACACTGAGATACTAAGTCATTCACACACCCGTACAGTATTTAGGACAAATTATATTACTTCGGTTGCTTAAAACATCCCCATCTGAGAAGCCAAAATAGAAGAAAACAGAAGCAGGGGGAAGACCAAATAGGGGTTAAGGGCGGACACTATAAAAACATCTAAAAGGCAAAGTCAGGCATATTTTAATGTATTTCTCTGCAGAGGCATGATCAGAAATGGGTGGATCCTCTTTTCTTTTTCTATTTGTCTTGCACTTATGAAAGAAGATTAGGTTTCAGTTTAGCTTCTCTTTTAGTCAGAAGGAGACAAGGTCATTTCGATAAGGAATGCCTTTTTTTTTTTTTAACCCCCTATTACAGTCCCTATTATCCTCGGTTATCACCCAATGCTACCCCTCTGCTGTAATGCAAAGTGCTCGTCAAACACGTTTGAATGGGAAAGTTGGGGGGCGGATTAAGTCTATTAAAGACTTAATGCGAGCTCTGCTTTCCAGGGGCTCCCGCACAGCCGTCTGTGTTTGCTGTATCCAGGCCACAAATTGACACAGGGCTCCTCTGCTCTCTCCCCGGTGCTCTACTCCTCCTCCGCTCTCATTTGCCCTGAATTAATTGAGTCCTCATTTTCGGGAGACAAAGGGAATTGGAGGGATGGAGCTTGGGCCTAGCAGCCTAGCGGCCTAGCGGCGGTGCGGCAGCCCTGGGGATGACACACCTCGGGGAGGGGTGGGTGGGTGGTGGGCGGTGGGAGTGGAGATGGAGTGGAGTTAGCAGTAGGAGGTGGGATGACAAGATCAGTGGGGTGGGGTTGATGGGTGCTCTGTGGGATCAAGTGGTAGTGCAGCTGAGGCTGCTGGGAAGTGTAGTTCATACAGTATATGTTTCTGGATCTGGCCGGGTGGAGGAAGTGGAGATAGAGTGGTGTTACCTGTTGGAGGTGGGATGACAGGATCAGTGGGGTGGGGTTAATGGTTGCTCTGTGAGATCATGTGGCAGTGCAGCTGTGGCTGCTGGGAAGTGTAGTTCATACGGTATATGCCGCCACATCTAGACCAGAAGTGTACTGTAACATCTAGGGAGCCGGACTTGTAGCACAGAAGGTGCAAGTTTAGTTTGCAGGTATGGGACTGCTTTTGTATCCTGGAGTAAGCTATTTCACCCATGTTGCTTCAGGAAAATCCAACTGTATAAGAAGATAGCGTGTAAGTCACTCCAGACAAGGACCTCTGCTAAATTCTTAGATGTTCAGTGTTTAATTAAATATTTATGACGCCAACACATCTGTCAGAGTATGATCGGTGAGAGGCGTGTAACCGTAACAGATACTGTTTTCAATTCCTTGTAACAATTACAATAAAATGTATGTCTGTAGAGTGATCTCAACCTTTTCTTTAATTTTTTTGTATGTTGTTGTTTTTTTCTCTTTGTGGAATACTCCTTTTGCCAAAATCTAGATTCCACAACAGATTCTTACTCACAGTGTAAAGTCCTTGAGACTTCCATCTTCAAATACACCGGAGGGTTACCCTGATTGGTCCAGAGAGAGTCGGGCAGGATTGCTGCCAGTTCCCCCTAGGTTTTTGGGAAGTGGGGCACAGTGTACCCCCCTGAAGTCTATTTTGAACCCTCTGCGAATGTGTATCCCCAGATACAGAACCTTAATCTAGTCATTCATTACTGCGCTGCAGGCCCTTCACCCCATCCAGTCGTCATATTATCGTCAAACATGACTGAAGTAGTTTTTCCATGTATATTTGTTTTAATTGTACTGTATCGCATGGCTATCACTTTTTGATAATATAGTTTATGGTATATATATACATATCTATACAATACATATCTACATCACTTATGTTTTATTTGGTAGCTTTGCATTTTCTCATGTAACTTGTAACGCGTCTTATTCTTCTTCTTATTATTATTATTATTATGAGCAGTAGTTGTTGTAGTAGGAGTTGTAGTTGTAGTAGTAGCTTATTGGTAGATATTTGATTCCATGATATGGGACTGAAATCTTATAAAGCCAAATCTCATTTGCAGTATACAGCGGTCTCCAAGCTCCCAGCCCCTTGCGGTTGATAATGACTCAGTCTCAACGCACAGCAAGCGATGGACCGCAGGCAGCAGGTTTGGGCAGACCGAGCCAGCAGGCGTCCATGGGAGAGCGATGTTTGTGTGCGGATGCATGTCTGTCTGCAGGCTGCACCCTCTGAACCTTCTGAATTATAGAGCATTACAACCTTAACCGCTGCAATATTCATGGGGGTGCTCAGCTCACCGGCAGACGTTTTGGGTTGCAGTAAGTTGAGATAAACACTTAAGAAGTTGTTATAGTGGATTCCTATTCCTCAATGTCACTGCTTAGAACTCAATAATTCAAAGCAGGCGTTAATGAGTTCCCCTAGGCCGGTCCCAGAAGAGCTTTTCCTACAGCGGGTTTGACTGTAATGTAGTTATATATCATGTCTGCTTTCAAATCAATTACATTTTTATCTGATAGAAAAGTAATTTTATTTGATTAAGTTTTCCGCACCGCAGCCAAATGTTTGTGTAGCTGGCAATGAGGCTAGACATAGAGCAGGGTTTAATCAAATTAAATCGCATTTCGCAGTGTTAAAAGTCTAAATGAAAACAGGCTGCCAGAAGAAGAGGAAGAGAAAGGGAAAAAAATGGCGCTTTTGGAGAAGTGTTTTAGCACCGTTAGCACGTTAGCGGGGAGTGCTGCTTGCCGGATGCATTCCGCTCCAGAGAGAAAGTGCTTATTTTTTATCGCCTCCTGTCCAGTGTTAACACTTCCAGTTTCTCAGAGGAATCAGGATGAATTCCAGTATACGATTTCACCTTTCTTGCATTGTGATATTTTACATTTTAGGAATTAATCAAAAAAAAAATTTGGCTAAATTTCACATTTATCAGAGAGACTCACACAGCTTAAATTTTTACACACTAGCCATTCATACACTTGGATATTTAGTGAAGAGATTTTAGAGTAAGACCTTGAAGCAGCTGACCCCTGGGTGGGAATGGAACCTGCAGCCTCTAAGATGCAAGCCTAGCTCCCTTACCATTATCCTACTGACACTCTAATGTGAATGGTCCTCCAACCACTAGTCAGGAAGGAACGCTGAACAAAGCAAACCATACTATGTTGTGGCGTTGATAGTGGCCGAATGGGAAGGGTAACACAGTCAATCTTAAATTATGGATTTTTTTTTTTTTATTATTATTTTTTAAATCAAGCTCAGCCCACCCTCCCTAAGCCCCAGCCCCTTCAATACAGTCATGATGGGGGAAACTGCTATCGAGAAAAGCAGTGTGGTGTTTGTACGCTGCGGAGCGACTCCACAGGTGACGGAGCCGCGCGGAGCGTTGGAGACGTGCGGAAGAACAGGGCCTGACTCAGTTAGATGGATGCCGGAGCCGCGTGTGTCAGCCGTTAAACGGTAATGAAATGTGGCTGTTGTCAGCTCCGGTAAGGATAACGGACGTCGCCGGCCGTCCTAGCCGATACATTAGCGGGGCTGGGACTGAGCGTGTCAAAAAGGTGGATCTTCTCCAAAAATAAAATACTGTAAGGACAGGGCCACTGATTCCTCTGTCTCTCTGAGCACGAACACACACACACATATATGCAAACATGCACACACATACTTATACACACATGCACAGACACACAAATGCATCTATTCTTCGTTGCTTCCTGTGCTCTCTCCCCCTCTCCCCCCTCTCTCTTCTCTTTCTCTTTCACTCTCTCTCTCTCGCTGTCTCTCTCTCTCTTCACATCCACCTCTTTTGTTACAGCTTTCAATTATTGCCAATGGGAGCATGGGCGTACTGTACAGCTACATTCCCCCCCAACCCCCTCCACCATCCCCCCCCCACATCCTCGTTTCATTTCATGGCTGCTGGAAAATGAATGTTTTACTGCCTTCATTAAGATGTGGAGCAGTCAGATGCTCGTGTTTTTCCCCCTGAAGTTTAGCTCCGTGAACCTCGCCATTATAAGACATTATAGTCCCAGATTTCAGGGCACACTGGAACCACAGTATAATTTGATTAGTGTTATTAATCAAGTGAAATGCTCCCCCTTTTCTCCCTCAACGCTCTCGCCCTCCCTGCACCCCAATGCGCCACTTATGCCCCCCCCCCACACTCCCCCGCCTTCTCCGCCCACACCCCCCCCCCCAACCCCCAGCACCCCCCTCTTCCTCTGCCGCAGAAAGGCATGTGCTGTGGCAGAGGCCATGGAGCCGAATAAACTCCCTTTAAAAACAATGATTTACTGCGTGTTTTTTCTCCGCCTTGCCCGAAACATAAATCAATTGAGATGAAAGTTCCATAATTGCACTTGCTGGGAGGGATTTGAGCAAAATTGCACTATGAATTTTTTAAAGGGAATTTTTACTAGCTGTTCAGTGGAGTTGGGAGAAGGGAAAGGTGAGACGGAGGATTTATAGCCTAGATTCTTCATTACTGAAGTCATTTTCCTGCAAATGATAGCGCCGTCCCCAGAGGGGAAGCAGTCCAGCTGCAGAGGGAGGGACTCTTAACCTGCTTAATCTTTTTTTTTCTTTTTTTTCCCCTCTATGAAGAGCGTTTTCAAAAAAAAAAAAAAAAGCAGCACTTGGTCTGTTTTTGGCACAGGAATATAATCTTGGAGTTGTGTTTGTTTTCTTAAGTGGAACCCAAATTTAATTACCAAGAACAGGTTTCTTAAATACACAAAGATGTTTGAGGTTTCTTACATTTTAAGCGTGCTTTATTACATTTAGCCTAAGCATTTTCCTACAAGGCGGTGTTTTGAGTAGTGTAAAAAAAAAAAAAGAAGCATAGTTTTGTTTGAGGGAAAATGTTTTATGTGATGTTTATTATTTTACAGACACAAAATTTGAGAGAACGTTCCTCTTCATTTGACTGTTCTTTATTTCCATAGTAGTAATACAATCTGTCCAGTCATAGCTGCCTATTTGTACCAGTGGGCACGTATGAATATTATATATATATATATATATACACACACACACACACACACACATACAGGGAGTCCTTGGGTTATGACGGTCTCGAGTTACGACGTTTCGTGGTTAAGACGCACTCCCATAAATTATTTAAAAAACCTAGTTTCGACCTACACGGTTTGGTTCGTAAATACGAACACAGAAATAAAGATAAGAAATTGTTCTCTCTTTTTTTTTATTACTGTTTCATTTAATTACTGTATTTTATATGTCCTTCATGTGTTGTGTGTACAGAGTTAGTGACTTAAGGTGTTAACTTAGGTATAATTTAGGTATACATTCCAACTTACATCGAAAATCAGCTTACGATAAGTCATAGGAACGGAACTCGTTCGTAAGTCGAGAACCCCCTGTAAATATATATATTTTTTTTTTTTTTTTGTCAGGCAGAAACACTGATTGAAAAGCTTCGAATGAAGCTTGCCTCCATTTGCATTGTGATGTCATTTACAAACCTTTGCTTCGGTTCAGTCTGAAAATCTTTTGAGGAAAATGGACGACACAAATCAATTCATATTCTTTTCATGGAATGAGGGGAAAAAAACAGCAACGAAGCAGCCAGTGTGAAGTTTTCATACTTGAGTCTCCCTTGAACTTCACTCCACTGCAAAGTACTTAATGGGGTTCATATTTTTATTTTTTTTTATTTTGTGGAATAAAAATCAATCGTATATTTATGCAACACCCTGACACCTCAAATAAACCTCAGCGATGCAATGGTGGTTTTGTTAGTCCTCATATATATTCAGGAGTCGGTTTGTTTTCTTTTCTCTCTCTCTCGCTCTCTCTCATAAGAAAATGTTCTTCTCCAGATGGCCTAGGGTGGATATGGGCACTTTACATGGGTATGGCAGACAGGTCTCTGGAGGGGGATAGAGGGATAGAAGAAGAGAGGGAAGGCGCTTTCTCGGTGCAGGCAGCAGCGGTGATGGCGCGAGATAGCTTAAGGAGAGACGTGGAGGAGAGGGGAGAGCTTGTCAGCTCTAATGAAGAGGGACAAATTCCCACTCTCCCCTGTCAGCTCCTCAGTCTCTCAGTGGATTTCTAAGGCTTCCTGTCAGCCAGTCAGCTTTCACGTCGAACTGAAAAAAGGGGCCTTGGAATTCCTCTGCAGGCATCTAGCCTTAATCAAACCTGTCCCCTCTTTCCTCTTCTCTCTCTCTCTCTGTCTCTCTCTCTCTCTGTTTTCTCTCTCATTCTGTGTCCCCATATGTCTCCCTCCCCCCTTGTTCTCCAACCATGTTATTTTTATTGACGGTTACAGACATCGCAGATTTGTTCCCCGTGCTGTTTTCATTCGTCCATCCACCTTTGTCGAGCTAGTCTGTCTCTCTTATGTGGGGGTTTGGGGGCGGGGATGGGGGGTGGTGGTGGTTGTCCAGGGGTGTTTCAGACGTCCACATAGCCGTCAGTTTTTTTTTTTGTGGTTGTGTCACCGTGGCAACACTGCCCCAGGATCCACCCCCCACCCACGCCCATACCCACAGACTAAGATGGCCGCCCCTGCCTCCTCCTCCCAGCAAAGCCCCTGCTCAAGGTTACCAGGTCGGCAATGCCAGGTTTCATTCCATTCCCTGCCCTGCCACCGCTCAATTTTACAGCCCAGTAAGCCGAGAGGCAGACGGGGCAAAGCCAGCCGAGGGGAAACAACGAAAGAAAAGAGCGAGGTAGCCGAGCTTGTCGCCGCCCGGAGTGGGGTCTCACTGGCGGGCGCTAACAACTAGGCGCAATTAGTCACTTCTCGCTGGCCAGGGCCCTGAAACTCACTTACAGCTGAAATGAACTGGGAAGGTCTCCCTGCCCAGGAAAAACAAAGAGATTGCAGACACTGCTTCAGGTTTTTTTTTTTCTTTCTCTTTTCTTTCTGTCCAATCACGGGTGTGTGGAGAAGGTTTTACCACGGTGCTTAGCGAGCGTGGAGTTTCTCCGCGCCGTTTTAAAGGGTGGCCATGGCAATGGAGGGCGATGGGGTGGGAAGTGCGGAGCGGCGCTGAGGCGATTCCGCCGTAAATCTTCCGTACCTCGCTGCGGCTGTCCGTCATCCCGGGACCACAGGCGTAGCCGACGGCTTTGGGAGTTTCCACGGGGCCTTAGGTTTTTAGGCCAGGCGGTGAAACGCTGGCCCTCATTGGAGGGAAGAGGCTGAGAAGGTGATCCAGGGCAGGATTTGAGGATGAGGATGAGGATGACCCCATCACGACGTTTCTTTGGGCTGTCAGAACTTTACCAGCTAAAATACGTTGAGCCCTGTCACCACAGCATACTAGGTAACAAGCACCAGGGGGACAGAGGGTACTGAGTTACATGGCCCAGGGGTTTGAAGGGCCCCACGAAAATCTAGGAATTTTTTTTTTTGTAAAGTGTGGACTTTAGAGTCTGCCTGGCAGGGCCCGTGTGTGTGTGTGTGTGTGTGTGTGTGTGTGTGTGTGCGTGTGTGTGAGTGATGGTGCAGTATTTTAGAAGTCACTAGAGAATCCTTTTGGGAAAGCAGGGGGATATCTCAGCTCAGCAGAGAGAAGAAAAGAGGGATAAAGGAGGCATAAATGAGAGAAAGAGAGAGAGAGGGAGAGTTTGCTCTGTATAGATACTGCATGACCAATTCAGGAGAGAGATGGGGGGTGAATGAGGGGTATTCACAGGGCTCGAGTGAAAAGCCCCCTGCAGGGCCCTGAATGAGGGTGGGCCCATCTGGGCCAGTTGGACGTGCACAAACCAGTGACCTTGAAAATTACCCGGGAAGCACTTTGTGGTGGTCTCCCCGGCGACGGCCCGGGTTCACATGGCAACCGAGCACTGCCCTTAATCAATCCCTGGCGGTCTCCGAAACTCACCAAAGTTCATGAGGAGTGGGGTGATGGTGTGTGTGTGTGTGTGTGTGTGTGTGTTTGTGTTTGTGTGCGTTTATGTGTGTGTGTGCATGCGTGTGCGTATGTGTGTGTGGTGTTTGTGTGTGTGTGCGTGTGCGTTTGTGTGTGTGTGTGTGCGTGAGCGTGTGTGTGTGTGTGTGCTTGTGCGTGCGTGCATGCGTATGCATGTGTGTGTGTGTACGTGCGTGCGTGTGTGTTTATGTGTGTGTGTGTGTGCGCGTGCGTGCGTGTGCATGTGCGTTTGTGTGTGTGTGTGTGTGTGTGTGTGTGTGCGTATGTGCGGTGTGTGTGTGTGTGTTTGTAAGGGAAGGCTCATGTTGAGTCGGTAGGGAGAAAATGGAGAATTGCTTAATTTGATTCCTGAACGTTGTGTCGCTATACGCATACAGAAACGTGTAACAATGCCTAAAGCTCACTGGAGTCTTCAAATTCATTGCAAAGGTAGATTTTTCACAAATTCATTTCATTGCGAAGGGCGGCCGGACTATGGAGAAGAAAAAAAAAGAGTCTGTCTCAGTTTCAAAGCATAAAAGGCAAGCTGTCTGACAGGGGGGAAAAAAGCTTTGAAAATAAATTGATGACATTGAAGATTGGACGGCACATTCAAATGTAAACGGGCTACTTTTAAAAGGGCACTTCTTATTATTAAAATGTGATATTACCACCATGTAATTCACCGACTGTACCTTCAAGGGCTTCTCGAATTTAAGATCGAAGAGTCGCTGCGTCTCCATTCGCTTTATGAAATGCTGATGTGTAGAAAGCAGAGAATGACTGTTCTCGATATGAAAGAGTAATGAGATGGGGCTCTGGAAGTATTACCGCACAGAAAGCACTGGAAGTAGTCCCTGACTGAACCCTCGGACGGCAGCCTGCTTTATAACTCTACAAAAATAAAAAAGAAACGGCAAACAAAAACAACCGTAATCACGAGCAATTTCACAGGTGATGACTTTCGTTCTGAGCTATTGGCAAAGTTGAGAACATTGAGGGGGAATGTTTTGTTCATCTTTCTTTTGCTCCTTGGAGTTTCAAAGGCTTGCGTGTCGAGTTTCGGGCAAACACTTTTGTAGTGAGTTCAGACTAATTGCACCCTCTATGAAGCGGATGGTTTGGGGGCTTTTGACTGGAAGCAGAACCGTTTCACCTTTCCTTCCCGCCTTTTCCTGAACTAAGAGCTAGCAGCTATGCAGGGGGTCCCATAAAATCCATCCTGACTGCTGTAGACTCTTTAGATCAGGTCACTCAAACACCTGAAGCGACCGACCGCAAGCTTGATAATGACCATGCCGCCACATTGGGAATGCCGCCACACCGAAAACACATTCACCGATAAATGTTTGTTTTTTAATTTTTATTGTATCTTTTTTTTCTTCCATTTTGTATTCTTTTTTATGTGTTGGAACTCCTCAGCATTGCCCTTGCTCTTCAAAAAAACAAAAAAAAAATGTTCTTTTTATTAATACTGTGGAGGGCTGCGGCAGGTAGACGGTAGCGTTGCGTTTGTTTGTGCATAAAAGCCGCAAAGAGCAGGCACACGTCTCGTCTCTTTGATGGCCGTGTTCAGCGGGAGCTCACAGGTGAACAAGCCCCCTCCACCCCCCCAACCGCCACCTTTTCAGTCCTCTGATCAGGGGCCCGTGGGGTTGGCAGTCCTCTCGCCGTGGCGATGGTGGCAGGGGGAGGGAAAAGCCGAAAAACAACAAAGGGGGAAGAGGCGAAGCCAAAAAGACGATATGGAAAAGGGGAGAAATGAAGGGGAGAGGGGAAGGGGGGGGGCCCTGTGAAACACAGCTCATAAAAATCAGTATTATAACAACATTAATTGATGCTGCTGAGTGCCATATGCGCCGCCATATGGAAAAGCCGCCCCAGAGGCCGCCTGTAATCGACAGCCCGCAGTGATGCACAACTTGGCACGTTTACAAACAAGGAATGTCCCATTAATATCAACTGCGCAGACAGAGCAGAGAGAGAGAGTGAGAGAGAGAGAGAGAGTGGGGGGAGAGACACATACACACAGAGAGCGGGAAGGAGAGAGAGAGAGAGAGAGAGAGAGAGAACAAGAGGGAAACTGAGACAGACAGACAGAGAGAGAGAGAGTGGGGGGAGACACATACACACAGAGAGAGGGAAGAAGAGAGAGAGAGAGACAGAGCAAGAGGGAAACCGAGACAGACAGAGAGAGAACAGCATGCCGCTTCTTCATTTCAGATCTTGTCTCCCACTCCAGATCTCATTTTCTTATTGGCAAGTTGTTTTCTTGTTTCCGTTTTTTGGCAGGTTTTTTTTGTGATTTAGTTTTTTTTTTTTTTTTTTTTTTGTTTCATTTCGCGCTCTTGAGCAGAAGGGCCGAAGCAGGCAGACAGAGGGCCCGAGCTCCAGGCTTCCAGTGGAGCTCCAGCGCACAGAGGCCGAGCTGATGTAATGGGCGACTCATTAATTACAGTAATACCCGGCGCCCTCCGCAGCGCTGACAAATGGCCGACAGAGACGCCCCTCCCCCTCCCGCCTGTCACCTCCACCCCCTCCAGATTCCTGCCCCTCCCCTTTTAGAACCCCGCCGCACCTCCACAGGTGAGGTCATGGAACGCATGCACCCGGATCGCCACCGTTTAACCTCTAGCTCGGCCCGCCAGCAGCAGTACCTCCATCGACAACCCACACTCAACAACCCACACTAAACCAGAGTATGAGTCCTGGTCTGGGACAATGCATCCCTTAGTCATGTCCTAACGTTGTCACTTATGACCTGAAAGGCAAACTGATCCTAGATCAGGTCCTTATTCATGGTGTCTCAGTGTTGGAGTGTTGATCTTGGGTCAGGTTAACCCTGGTCATGTCCTAGCCTGATGAATTATGAAGTAAAAGGCAAACTGATCCTAGATCAGGGCCTTAGTAGTTAAGGGCTTTCATTTATGAGCTGAAAGGCAAAACTGATTCCCACATACACATTTGAAATCTACCCACATGGGAACGTGTTTTTGTAAACAAAACTGACCACACATTGGGTCAGTGGTCTGTACGAGGTCAATTTATGACAGACCGGTGTACCCGACCATAATTTTCCCAGGGTTTTCATTCTCTTCATTAAACCACACTGGTTGTCTTTTTGACTTTGTTGTTCCTTTGGTGCAGTGACCCACAAAAACCATGTTACTTCCTTATTCTGTACCCAGTTCCACATCTGTTTCTGTCAGGAGAGGTGGAGACACACAGAGACCTGCTTCAGACAAAGTTGTCAGCTTTTTTTTTTTTTTTTGTGAGGTTCTCAGACTCCAGAGTTGGAGGAGGGAGAAGAAAAAAGACAAAAAAAGAAGAAGCGGAAGAGTGCAGACGTTTCCTCAGTTTAGAGGGAAGAAAGGCAGCGCGCTCTCTGTGATGTGCGCTGATGGAGCTCCGGCGTCGGGTCAAACGCTGCCAGTGTTTCGTGTTCGTCTTTGTTTCGTCTTTCCCCGGCGCATCCCTAAATTATTCAAACGCCCGAGGACGTGAGCTGAGGTGCGGATGGCGGGCTCCTCTCTCTGCCTCCCAAACGCTCGTTTTTGGAGAGATTACAGAAGTCCCCCATCACCACCCCCTCCTTCACTCATAGCTGGCGTTTATCCCACACCCCTCCACCCCCCCACCCCCACCTTTCTACCTCACTCGCTGCGTCGTTGATGACAGTCAGGCTCTTGTATGTACCAGGCCCTTCTTTTTATCACTGAGCATGCTGGGAAATTCTTGCTGGAGGACTCCAATGGCAGTAATCTCCCCTGCTCAAAAATGCGTCGCCGTTAAAAAACATTCCTCCTCACTCCCCAAGACTGTTGGTAATCCCCCAAAACTGATTTTATTTCAGTGGCAGTAAAAAAAAAAAGAAAAAAGAAAGCTATCTGCACCATCTTGCTTCAAACAGACACTGTTGGTCAGCTTGCTGTGTCTAGCCTACATCGATAAACAACCCAAAAAAAAAAAAAGCTAAGATTACAAGCTAAGATTAACAAGCTAACATAAAAGGAAAATAAATATGATCTCCGTTACTCTCCACAGGCACTTACTAGCTGTTTCTCATTTTTCTAATTTATTAATTTATGTTTTTCATTGTAGTTGAAGGTGCCCTCCGGCATTGATCGTCTGCCCATCTCAGGAAAATCTTGCCCCGCACTCTCTCTCGAGGTCTCGCGCCGCAGGGTCGCTCCGCGCCGTTGTTCTCTGGCCCCCTTTAACGATTTCCGCTGCCTTTGTTCTCTATTTATCTCGAGTTCAGAGATAACCAAGGGCAGGACCAAATCCTCTTGAAGTTCGATTTTGCTGATTAGAGATCGGATGACCAACCGTTTCACCTTTCCTGCATATATGTGGGGCTCCAGAGTCATGGGGCTGATAAGGGCTCGCCCCGGAATAAAAAGCTGCTGAGTCTGAATAATGTGGGAACCGAGGCAGTGTGAGAACAGAAGGGACGAGCCCATTTCATTATCAGTATCATTATTATTATTGGATGTAGTAATAGCAGCAGTAGCAGTTGCAATTGCCGTACTAGTTGTAATAGTAGTTGTAGTATTAATAGTAGTAATTGTAGTAGTAATAGCAGTTGCAGTAGTTGCAATAGTAGCAGAAGTACGAGTAGTAGCCGTAGTATTAGTAGCAGTAGTTGCAATAAGCAGAAGTACGAGTACTAGTTGTAGTAGTAGTAGTAGTAGTTGTAGTAACAGTAGTAGTAAAAGTAGCAACAGTAGTAACAGAAGTGCTTGACATGGGTTGCAGGCCTCCCCATAATTGTATGTATCCAATGACCTTTTGTACTACACATGACAGTTCTTACCATTTTATGTGTTTCCCCAATTGCTTTTGACAGTTTTTCCACAGTGTCTATTCCATGTACTAGTAGTAATAGTAACAGTAGCAGCAACAGCAGCAGTAGTGGTGCTGTGTATTTACCTAAACCTATTTGTATGCACTTATTATGTCGCTCTACTTAACAGCATCTGCTAAATGCTTATAGGTAGTAAATGTTTATAGGCAGTAATCATAATGGAAGTACCTGCAGCAATAGGTGTGACAATAGTACTGGCTGAAGCAGAAGAGTAGTAGAACCATATTTTTATTCCTCATTCTGTGAATCTACTGAAATGCTTATTTCAGTACAGAAATTGAGCTTATCGTGTTGTCTCCAAAGCCATGGGGAGCTGTTGGGGATGCAAGAAAAAACCAACATGTTTGCTCTGCCGTTTGCTCTTTAACGTCCGTAAATGGCAATCGAAAGAAAGCCAGTCGCGATCGTTTGGAGGAGAGCGGAGGGAGGGAGGGAGAGAGGGAGACAGCGGAGGGAAGGAGAGGGGAAGGTTTGAACCCTGGCCCAGTCCATGCCACTGGACACTCATTTGTGATTCTTTAGCCTGGCTGTGACAGCTTTTGATCATTTAAGAAGAGGAGGGAAGAGAGGGAGGAAGGGGAGGGGGGGTGTTGGGGGATAGAAATCGCCCCCTCTCACAATCGCTGTCACCCAGCGTGAATGCCCCTCTGGCCGAATGACAAGTCTAGCGTGAAACGCTCGGCTGCACCCCGAAATTAGCAGCGGAGCCCCTCGGCGGCACATACTACTCATGACCAGCGCACAGTGGGCTGTCGTAAGACTCTTTTCATTATTTCTCTCCCCTCCACATCCTCGCCTCCTCCCTCTCTCCCTCCCTCTCCCTCTCCTCCTCACTCTCACTCTCTCCCTCCCTCTGTGCGTAGGCTGGAGCTCCATAAGCTGCATCTGTAGTGCTCATCACAACGGTATCCAAGAGAAGGGACTGTGTGTGTGTGTGTGTGTGTGTGTGTGTGTGTGTGTGTGTGTGTGTGTGTGTGTGTGTGAGAGAGAGAGAGAGAGTGTGTGTGTGTGTGTGTGTGTGTGTGTGTGTGTGTGTGTATGCGCCGTACTCAGGGTGTGTGCACTGTGTGTGTGTGTGTGTGTGTGTGTGTGTGTGTGTGTGTGTGATAGTGTGTGTGTGTGTGTGTGTGTGTGTGAGATAGAGTGTGTGTATGTGTGTGTGTGAGAGAGAGAGAGT